>CAUYUJ010014688.1:115000-160000 GCA_963575745.1 Prorocentrum cordatum
CCACAACTACTTTCCTTGATCTCCATGCAATTACGGCCAGTCTCGTTGACCAAAGACCCATCTTCGTCAAGCAATCGCCTTCGGATGTTCCAGTCAGGTACGGAGTCGGGTACGGAGTCGGGTACGGAGTCAGGCTGTCCGTCGTAGGCAGACCCGCCAGCAAACCGGTTGCGGTGCGAATGCCTCCCATGAACACCACGACCGTGATGAGCAACGTGGCAAAGCCCTTCAGGGTCATTTCTGAAGGTACTGAATCCAAATATGAATCTGGATGTCTGTTTGATGCAAGTGTGCTTTGACAGCGATGTCCTGAGCAAAGATGCCTCACTTGAGCGCAAATGACTGCGGACCTCTTGAGAGTCCTCTTGGGGGCCTCTTGGGTCACCTTGATGCGTTGGGGTCCTCTTGGGGCCATCTTGGGAGTCTTGGAGGGCTCTTGGGCTGTCTGGGAAGCCTCTTGGACCGCTCTCGGAGCTCTCTCGGCGCCTTCCGGGGGCGTCTTCAGCCTCCCGGCGCGACCCCGGCGCGCTCCCTGGGCCGCGGGCCCCCTATGGCGCGTAGCGTGAAGAATTGCATAAAAGCCACAAGTGCAAGTAACAAGCAGCCATGCCAGCAGCGCAGCGCGTCGCTTGGGATGTTGTTTTCCGCGGGCACCCTGGCATCATGCATCGTTGCATAGTGAGACCTTAGACTATCAAGCCAGCGGCGAATGGTACCAGGCGGATTCTGTCAATCGCAAGTCCAACCAACTCCGCCGCCATACCAATTGCTTGTTTATCGATGGCCTTCGGCCCACGCTGCAACTGTACCTGAGTTTTGGGCCAGGGGCTTCTTAGATACCTGTAACGCGGGGTCTCTTGGCATGCTTCTCGAGCGCCTCGTGGAGCAAATACTGAAGTTTCCTGTGTCCGCTCGTGGGCCGTGGGGGGGCCTCTCGGGGCCTCTGTTGGGGCCTTTGGGGGCCTCTTGGGTGCCTGCTGCGGCCTCGAGGGCCCGCTCGTGGCGGAGGGTTCGACATGTCAGTTGTAGTTTCACCGCTTGAACCCCTCTTGGGGTCCTCTTGGGCCGTCTCGGGCGCCTCTTGTTTGTCTTGGGGTTATCTTTTTTTGTCGGCGGCGCAACGTGTTCGCTAGATACGCGCCAACCGCCAATCAACGCGCCAAACGCGCGCTGGCCAAGCAAACATAAAGATTATAATGCGGCGGGCGAGGCTGGCCAGCCAGAATGGAAGCGCCTCCGTGGGGCTTGGCCAATACACACGCCCGAGTCACGCTCGACTGCTATAAATCCACTGCACTGTGGAGTACAGATTGCGATTGCAGCAGCGGCACGGGGAGGGGGGGATGAAAGGCCGCGGGCGACCAATATTCGGCAGTTGCTGATGAAAGAGATCGTCCTCCTGCTCTCCGTCTGATAAGGCGCAGCTCACCCCGCCTTCGCGAACGAGGAGACGAGCACGGCAACGTGTGGGTGGGCACACTGGCGCGGCCGTGGGGACCTCTCGGCAGTAGTGTAGTGTCATAGTGTAATGTCGCACCCTGGTGCCCCCAACACTATACTATGACACCACACGAACTTCACTCTCTTCACGATTCAGAGTTCCAAGTCACGAGCAAGAGAAACCCTCTCCTGCAGGAGGACGCCGTGGACACACACGGGCAAAGAGTACGACTCCTGCAACGAGGACCCACGGGCGTGACGGAGCCGCTGGTGAGCAGGCTGGCCCCGCAGGGCGAGGGCACCGATAGCCCGCGGTACGCCTGGCGCACCTGGGTTCACGCAGCCACTGTGCGCAGCGACTGCTCCCGCGCGCACCAGCACGGCCCTGCCAGCGAATCCTGGCCGCGAGCTCCCATTCGCATGGATGCGCGGGAGGGACCGGAGATCTTCTGGGCAACTCTAGGGAAGGAGAGAGAGAACAGGATTCAGACTGTTACTTCGTGAAGAAGACGGGGTAAGGAGAAGGGGAGAGCGAGGAGGAGGCAGAGGAGGAGGACGGGGAGGACGGTGAGCCGCGGGCCCGACTCTTTCGGGCTCTGCGCAGCGCGGCAGCCGCGCAGCGTCCAGCCCACCATGGAAGATGACCACCATGCCTGAGGGAGGTGACCTCAGGGATCCCCTGCTGCGCGGAGTCCATGCCACACCCAGCGACAGGCTAACACACGCTGATGAAACCAAGGCGGCACGACTACTGCGGAGGGCCGGGGACACCCTAGACCGAACGAGCGACGTGGTCCGGCGGAAGGGGTGGGCAGTCCTGGACCTTGACCCCGACGTCAGGACGCGTGAGCGGCGGGAGGTCCTTGGCACCATGCTGTGGGCTGCCGCCACGCAGGATCTTGGGCAGCAGGTGGGCGAAATGCTCAGCCGCCTCAGCGCTCCCAGAAACGCCTTGCAAGCCATGTCTCGATTCTGGGTCGCCCACTGTGAGCTAGGCAGCCGGGCCAAGGAACCCGGCGGCTCACAGAACGTGAACCTGGCTCTCGACCTGGCCTGCTACTGGCTGCGCCAGATAAGGAGGCTCGGCCTCCTGGAGGCCATCCTACCGTCATTTCCCCTTGACGTTATACCTCTGTGCCTCCTTAGATACGTGCTAGACACTGCAGCCGGGCACCCCCGCAACCCCAGCATGTCCGTGTGGTCGCCATCATTTATGTTCCAATATTGCAGCCTTCTCCCTGGCCGTGCCCCAGAAGAGCCCAGACAGTCGACTGCTGTGGCGCACAAGAACCAGATCAAGCTCGCCACCATCACAGCTGCTGCGTCGACAGGAAGAATGGCTCTGCTCAAAGAGGCGCACTGGACAGAGCAAGAGCCGCGCATTTGGGCTGCCCTCTTCCCGGCGAGACGCTTCCTAGCCGCCTTGGCCCTTCGGGGGCCTGGTGGCGGCTGGGCTGGGGGAATGTCCATCCTCCTCCCAGACGGGTACGATGTTGCGTCCCACAATCTCCTAGAGCCTGGAAGGGTCCTCGAGGTAGTTTCCCTGCGCGGCGTGGGAAGGGCGCGCTTCGTCTCCGTCTACCACCCAGCAGATCAGCGGGCAGAAACCCTCGGAGACCTCCATCTTGCGGTCCCTCCCAGTGCCGATGTTCCTACGTACAGGGGAGGCGATATTAACGTGCAACGGACCCCCCCGAAGGATGGAGAACTAGACAATGTCACGATCTGGGTCCCCCTCCTTGACAGCAGGATGGCGCGCGCTGCTGCCATGGACGGACCTACCCAAATCGACAGAGGGAGATTTGCAGATTGACGCAGTAGCATGCCCTGCCGCCACAGCAGGGCTCTACCGCATCAGGAAGGCCAGGAAGACATCCCTCTCCGACCATGCCCTTGTATATGCCGACCCCACTACTCAGCTATCCACTAGACCGACGGACGCCCTCACGCCCTGGGAATGCAGATCCCTCCCAGCAGAGGCCCACGCAGACCTGCGGAAGGTCTACGCATACCTGTAGTGGGTCTTCTCCGTGCCCTCGGTGGACCTAACGGACCTCGCGCAGCCTAGCACTTGGCAGCCGCAAGCTCGGCCAGGACAGCCCCCCACCAACGAGCAGTGGGCGTGCACACTGACCTGGATGTAGGCCAACAGCCGGTTGAAGCCCCGGGGCGGGATTCTATGGCAGCCCCGCTCAGGAACCAGCTCTTGGTGCACTTCGGCAGGCGCGCACTCTGCGCGGCCCTGCAGGCCTGGCGGCGGATGTGGAATATGACGCCAAGGCGCCAGGGGCCTGGGCACCTCCTGTGCAGGGCGCTTCGGGACCACGAAGGGCTGCGTCCCATTGGGGCCCTCAGCGGTTGGATGGCCGCCATGGGGGTGGGATTGAAGGGAAACTGGGACACACAAATAAATACACACAAATAAAAATATTCCCCATATTTTCCTATATTTTCTGGGTTTTTGTCTTCCCCACCACTTCCCATATTTTCCCATATTTTCTGGGAAATCGACGATTAATTGTGTCTGTGTGTTTTTTTCCTCCTGAGGGATGGGCAGCCTGGACCAGGTGCCCACGCGGGCCCCAAGATGGAAGGTCGACCAGGACCTGAGGAGAGCGGCCAACCTCGCGCCATGGCAGAGAGGAGCCGGCGCGGGGAGAGCCCCCCTGGCACCGCACTACAGAATTGGACGGGAACTCTTGCAGAAGTGAAGGGGCCCTGGGACACACAAATAAATACACACAAATAAAAATAGTCCCTATATTTTCCCATATTTTCTGGGTTTCTGTCTTCCCCCCCACTTCCCATATTTTCCCATATTTTCTGGGAATCGCCGATTAATTGTGTCTGTGTGTTTTTTCCCCTCCTGAGGGAACTCTTGCACAAGGCCCAGTCACTCAGAAGAGTCAGGGACGACCGGGACGTCTGGCACGACGCAGCGCCAGAGGCCGATCGGGCCTGTGGAACAGCAGAGCCAGCATCTGGCAGACGGCGCCCCCTCTGCCCGACAGTGCGGCGCGCCTCCTGGACGCCTACTTCTCGGGCGGCTGGAGGGTACGCATTGACAGCGAGCCCAGATCCACGTGGGGAAGGATGGCTGTCCTCATACTGGGGCCGCATGGCAGCGCCCCTGGGATTGATGGAGAACCGTACGAGGCCTACCATAAGGGAGTCACATTCGTGGTCTGCCTCCTGGCCGACGCCTGGTACGTGGCCCAGTCGCAGCCCGCCCTGCTTGAATCAGTCCTGGGTCCCTCGGTTGACCTCCTGGCGTGGATGCTCAAGGTCCCCGGTGCGGAGAGGCACAATGACCCGCGGCCGCTGCAGCTTCCCTCCTGCATGGGGCGCCTTATTCGGGGCCTCCTTGGCTGACCTGCTGGGGCCCCTGGTAGAACGGCAGCTGTCCCAGGACCAGCTTGGGGCAGTGAGCTGGGGCTCTTGGCCCGCTTGATGCCTTGGAACAAACACACAAACACAATTCATCGTCGATCCTCAAGAAAATATGGGAAAATATTGGCAAGAAGGGGGGACAATGCGGCCCCAACAGCAGGGCAGCCGCTGACCACCTCGCAGCGACCGTGGCCGGCAGCCGGCCCCCTGGAGCCGCCTGATCCGCCCTCCTGGGCAGGCGCGCCGCGATGGTTGACAGACATGCGCAGCCGGCCACAGATGGCACGGGGCCCGCCCCCACGACAGCGTTTCTGTTTGCGGGCCCAAGCAAAGCCTTCGAGAGGCCTTCCCTACAGTGGAGAGAGCGCGTTTCACGGGCGTCTGCCTTGGGAACATTCGGCGGCGCGTTTCGAACCGGAAGGTGGGCCCCCCCCCCCAACACTCGGCGCCGTCGATCAAAACCAGGGGGACTCCCCTCCCCCCAACCCCCCCCTCCCGAAGCCCCCCCACCCCTCCCAAGGGGGGGGGTTCAAACCCCCCCCCCCTCGGCGCCGACGCCGGCGCCGGCGCTGGCGGCCGCCAGCAGCGCCGCGGCGGGGACGCAGCGACGATGACCAGAGGCAGTCCAAGGGGAGGGGAGGGGTTTCAACCCCCCCCCCCTGGCGCCGGCGCCGGCGGCGGCCAGCAGCGCCGGCGCTGGCGCCAGCGACGGCGGGGACGCAGCGACGATTACCACCACTACCATCACCATCACCACTACCACCACCACCACCGCTTCAACCCACCACCACCACCAACCCACCACAAAACCACCACCACCACCACCACAGCCACCACGACCACAGCCACCACCACCACCACAAGTCACCACCACCACCACTATCAAAACCCACCACCACCACCACCACCACCACCACAATCTGCCACACCACCACCACCACCGCCACAACCACCACCACTACCAGCAGCATAACCACCACCACCACAAACCACCACACCACCACCACCACCGCCACCAACACCTCCACCAACACCACTTCCACAAACCACCGCCACCACCACAACCCACCACCACCGCCACACCCACAAATCCACCACACCACCACCAAACCACCACCACCACAACCCACCACCGCCACCAAAAACCACCACCACACCACCACCAAACCACCCACCACCACCACACCACCACCACCACCACCACACCAGTACCACAACCACAACCACACCACAACACACAACCAACCACACCACAACCACAACCACAACAAACACAACCACCACCACAACAAACCACCACACCACCACCACAACCACCACCACCCCACCGCCACCACCACCCCACCACCACCACCCACCACCACCACCACACCACCACCACCACCACCGCCACCACCACCACCACCACCACCATCCGCGTCGACGCTCCCCCCGCCGGCCGCCGCCGCCGCAGGCGCCGGCGGGGTTCGAGCCCCCCCCCTCCATCCGGGGGGGGGGGGGGGGTCCGGTTCCACCCCCCCCCCAAACGACCACAGAACGCGCTCTTTCCTACAGTGGTCAGCCGCTCTTCTAAGGCGGTGGAGGCTGCCTAACTGGCTCCAGCATGCCCTGCCCGCCCTCGCAGTCGCCCGGCAGGCCCAGGCCGCCATAGGGCTGTACACAGGGCCGCGGCGTTCCCTGCTGCGCTCCATTGGCATGGGGGGCACGGCGCCCCCCACCCCCCCGCGGCGCGTGGCCTACGACCCAGAAGTTGAAGCCACGGCTGCCACGGCAGCCGCCAGATGCCAGATGCCCCGAGCGCGTCGACGACCCTGCTGCTCTGCTCGACTCAGCTCAGCACGCCCTTCGGGCGTGAGTCATGCTCTCCTGGGCCTCCCATGCCGCGGGGCTGCTAGTCGCCTTACACACCTGCAGGGGACTCGCCTTTGCGGGCCCTCCATATGGCCTGGACAATATCATCGCCGCTACGCCGCTGGACATGGTCACCGCGCCAGACGGGCACGCGCGCATCACCGGGCTGCCCCCTGCCCTGACCCGGGCCATCCTAGCGCGCAACCTGGGGCACGACGTCATGGGCAGGGTCTGGCACTGGCAGAGCGCGTGCCGGTGCTCGTTTAAAGCAGACCTGGTCCCGGGGGCTGCCAGCAGCTGGTGGCGCCGCGTCATGGACGCTTCCCCGTTTGGCGATTCGTGCGTCAGGGCCCAGTGGCCATGCCTGGGGGTTACCGTTTCAATCCGCAGCGACGGAGAGGTGGCGCCGGCACAGGCCGGCAAAGAGCCGATGCCCGCTAGAATCAGCTAGTCAGATGGCTTGCTTCCCAGCCACTCCCGCAGAGGCAGCCGCGCCAGCGATTCTGCGTCCTCACTCTGGGCAAGGCGGCTGCGGCCATCATGCGAGCGCGCGCAGCCCAGCCTGGGGGCCCGAGGTGGCCTCGCCTGAGTCGCGCGCTCTGCGTGGCGGCCTGGGCCCAGCAGCACCACGCGGGCTCCGCCGGATGGCGTCAAGGGGGCAGCCGGAAACGACGACGGTGTCAAGAAGGGCAGGGGTGGCAGATCCTGGCGCACGTCAGATGCTTCACAGCGGCGTTCCACTGTCTCCGCCTCCTGGCAAACGGTTTACCTGGGCGGGCGAGGCGGAGGGAGGCGCACGATAGGCTTCCCCACAGGTGCAACCAATGCAGGCGCCTAGGAGCTGCCGCATGGCACGCGGCCTCAGGCAGCTCCCCTGGCAGTGCCTTGTGTCAGAGATGCCCAGGCTCATGGGCAGGCCACAGGGCCTGGTGGGCCACGCTGGATGACCTGGTCATCCCTGACAAGCTCGCCGCCACATGCAGCGCCGCGCGACCCGGGGCCGCCCCGCTCGGGCGCGCCCCAGACAATGATCCAGCCCGCATGGCTGTTGCCCGCTGTGTGGCATGGGGGAGGTAAGCAGCGAACACCTCTTGAACTGGTGCGTCGCTGCCGCCCTGGCCTGGGACCTCGTCCGACCTCCCGATGCCCCCCTTTTCCTTGCCGATGTCATCATGGCGCCTGGGCAGCGCTACGAGGTGCTGGGCCTGCTCCTACACCAAACGATGTTCGGGTACACGGTGGCGCTCCACCACGAACCACTAGACGCTGCACCGCCGCTAACCTCATCCGGGCAGGGATGACGTTTGATCGTCTCGACCCTGACCACGAAGCCGATGCCCCTGAGGACCCCTCGGTCTACGGTGGAGCCGACCTTCCTGACGTTTCGGACCGGGGCGGAGGCACCTGCCCGGAGTGCTTGCCAGTTGGTCCCAGCCAGCAGCTCACGAGCTCAGGGAGGCCGCGCGGCGCCAGAACTGCAACTCAGGCCAATGGCGAAATCCGGGGGCTGCCGATGGTCCGGACGGCCGCCCCGCCAACTGCGCCCTCCCGCGAGAGGCCAATTCTCATGCGCCACCACCGCCTGCAGAACAAAGAATCGCACAACTGGCTGAAAAAAGGATCATGCCAGGCGAGGCTGCGACCCCGCGGCGAACCGGGGAGCGGCGCGGCGCCCAGGCGACGTGGCAGGGGAGTGCCTGAAGCAGAAGCAGCACTTCGTGGTTGTGATTATATATTATATATATATATATATATATATATATATATATAAGAAACGAAAAAACGATCCCGTTTGGAACCAAAAATATGTGCACCACCACTGCCCGTATGTATATATATATATATATATATAAAAGGCAAAACGATCCCCTTTGGAGCCAAACATATGTGCACCACCACTGCCCGTGTTTTGATTCATGCTGCTTCCGTCCCTGGGGGGGGGGGGCAGCCCGTCTGCCGACGGCGGCGGGGGGGGGGGGGGGTCTGCGGGTCGTTCACCGCAGCAAAAACGATGCAGGTCTGCACCAAGTCAAATCTTAGATGCTTCCAGATCTTGGCGGCGGTGGTCATATACCGCGCTCGGACGGCCCCCCCCCCCCCCCCCCACACACCTCTCGGGTCGGGCGAAAGGGGGGATAGCAAAGGGGGGGTTTGAGAATCAGCTCACGTAGCTGATTTTCCCGGCGCCTCCCGGCGCCGGAGGCGGCTATGTATCGAGGAATGGGCCCCTCGGTGAGGCCGAAACCAGCTGCATGCAGCAAATTTCGTAACCCCCCCTTTCCCAATCCCCCCCTTTCGCCCGGCCCGAGCTCGATGCTCGCAGGGCCGGGGTGGCTCCCCGCCCCGAGGGTCTCGGACCAGGGCGCCAACGCCTGGTGGGGCACCCGCTCCTGCCGCACCTGCCGTCAGCATTGCCGGGCCCTCCGCGCCAACGTGGGCCTGGGTGCCCCGGCGGAAGTCATGGGCGGGCCCCCCTTCCCCGACCAGGGCCGGGCCCAGTGGCCGGCGGGAGCCACCTCTGGACGGAGGAGCGCGATCCACTGGGCGCCCGGACAAAGTGGCGGGCGCGAGCGCCCGCCAGTGGCACCACCCACCCTGACGGGGGGGCACGCGTCCGGCTCGCCGCACGCGTCATCGCCATACCTGGTTCGGACAGCGCCCAGTTGGCGGAAGCCACAGGCTGCCGCGCGGGGCCCGGCGCGCTGGCCACTGCATCCCCCAGGCATCAGAGGCGCCCGGGCAGTCGAGGATAACCTGGCCGCCATCCGCGACGGATGTGGGACTGGGCGGTACAGGCGGCTGCCCCCGGGGTCGCAGATGGACCTCGGGATGCGGCCCCCGATTGAAGGGGGATGGGCACTTGCGTGGCAGGCCGTATGGCGACGGCTCAACAAGCCAGCGACTGTCTGGCAACCCTCGGCGCGTCTTCTGGGCTGACCGGCTGAGGCAGTCCAGGGACCTGGAAGTCCGTTCGTGAACTGCGTGGCACGCACAGGACACTCCTTCCCACCCACCCGTTCAGCCGCTCTTCCCGGGCGGAGGCTGCCATTACCTCAATCCTGGGGACGCCGACGCACTCGCCGAGACGCTCGCGCAACATGCGCGAGGACCTCCTGTGTCGCTGGACGGGCCCCCAGCGGGCCGTGCTCGCGAAAATACAATTCCACCCCCAGAGTACACCCTGCGAAATGCTGAAGAAATCATGGGTTAAGAAATTCATAGTCTCAGGATTTGAATAAAAAACACAAAAATCCTATTCAAAGTTTAGGCTTGACATCGAAACAGTAAGAAAAGGCGAGACTCTGGCCGAAACCTTACGTTTTCTTAAGCATCGCCCAAGGTGTACGGGCGAGGTTTGCCTTCGAGATAGGCCCGCGCGCCAGGCCCGTGCTGTGCCAGCACCTGCCTGCCATTCCCGGCGACGCGCGGTGCCGCGCGCCGAGATTCGGGCAGCCCTTCCTCCTCCTCCTCCTCCTCCTCCTCCTCCTCCTCCTCTCCCTCCTCCTCCTCCTCCTCCCCCTCCTCCCTCCTCCTCCCTCCTCCTCCCTCCTCCTCCTCCTCCCTCCTCCTCCTCCTCCTCCTCCTCCTCCTCCTCCCTCCTCCTCCTCCTCCTCCTCCTCCTCCTCCTCCTCCTCCTCCTCCGGCACCTGAGCGGGCCGCAGTGGAGAGGGTCGCTGAGCGCCCCCCACAGGGGGTGGTGCGACGCCGCCCGCGGCGGCTCCGACCGCTGGCAAACTTCCCTGGACACAGCAGTGCCAACTCCAGTGTGGACTCGGGGGTGAGGCTCGCACGAGGCTCTTCTCCCGCGACGCCCCCCTCGGCGAAGCCGCCGACCTGGAGGAGGCGACTGGGCGAGCATCGCCTGAAGGTTTTCCTGGGGGATGCCTACGCGCGCCGCTGCGGCGCCTCGAGGCGGGCCCCGCGCGGGTCGGCGCGAGCCCCCAGGGGGGAGCCGCGGCCTGGGCCGCGCTCGCCGGGAGCAGCCGAGGGCCCCGTCCCCCTCGGCGGTCGGCGCGCCATGGATGGCTGCCTGGCCATCGCGAAGGGCGAAGACCCCCGCTGGGCGCGGCCAATACGCACGGCCGCGGGCAGGCCCGAAGGGGACAGGCCCGTCGCTGTCTCCCTCGTCCAACGGGGTGAGAGCCTCGAGATCCATCTCCAAGACCTCATGGTCTACCACCAGCACAGAAGCGGTGGTGCTCAGCGGGCGAGATGCCGCGCCGAGCGAAGGCAAGTCGACCAATTGAAAGGATCCCAGCAGCCCCGGGAATCCTTCCACCTCGGCCAAACTGAAGCTGCTGGCCGAGCGGAAGGACCCAGGCAGCGCCGGCAGGATACCCCCAGGCCGCGCAGCCATGGGGATCGCGGCGCAGCTGACCCCGCCCTCGTCCAGGCGCCAGTGGTCGTGCTTGGTGGCCGGCGGCGCAGTCAACGGGCGAAGGTCGGGCCACACAGGCCCTTCGGAGATGGCAGGTTCCCCAGCTGCCACGGCGGCGGCCGCCATTGCTGGCAGCGCGCGCCGACGGACCCGCGGGCCGCCAGAGAGGACGAACTCTTCCACCCGCACGGCCGTCGTTCTGGAGGAGGAGGAGGAGGAGGAGGAGGAGGAGGAGGAGGAGGAGGAGGAGGGAGGAGGAGGAGGAGGGGAGAGAGAGGAGGAGGAGAGGAGGAGGAGGAGGAGAGAGGAGGAGGAGGAGGAGGAGGAGGAGGAGGAGGAGGAGGAGGAGGAGGAGGAGGAGGAGGAGGGGCACCCGGGCGGGTCTGGCGACAGGGCCCGCGCGCGCTCCGCGGCCCACGCTCCTGGACCCGACGCCAGGGCGCGCTGCGCGCCGCGGCCGTGCCCGCCGGGTGTTCCGATCGCGGCCCGCGCGCGAGGGAAGGCACCCCCCTACAGGCGGATTTTGGGCGGAACTTGGAAAATTATTCAAGGAATGCACAACAGTTGTCAAACAATATCAGGAAAATCGTCCCCAGACTATGTTTTACGATTCTGAAACATTCCGCCCGCCCCATCAGGCCACGCGAGGCAGCGAGAAGCCAATCGCGTCACAGACGAGGTCCTTCACGTCCTCGGCGGCCCGAAGGCGCCTGGCGGGACAGCAAGGCCCCGGTGCAGCAGCCCCTGCAGAGGCTGCAAGGAGGCCGTGGCACCAAGACGGGCCCCAACCGTGGAGAGCAGCGGAGGGGCGGCCCTCCGCGGCCCACGTCCATGGTGGACGTGGGCAGCGGCCTGCCCCCCCGCCGCCTCCTCCCCCTCCCCCCCCTCCTCCCTCCTCCTCCTCCTCCTCCCCTCCTCCTCCTCCTCCTCCTCCTCCTCCTCCTCCTCCTCCTCCTCCTCCTCCTCCTCCTCCTCCTCCTCCTCCTCCTCCTCCTCCTCCTCCTCCTCCTCCTCCTCCTCCTCCCCCCCCTCCTCCTCCTCCTCCAGCCCAAGGCAGGCGGTAGGGCAGGCCGCGCCCCGGCGGCAGGGGGGCGCTGCCCACCGCCGCTCGGGCTGGCCTGTGCGGACCACGGCGACCCCGCGGAGGAGGCGCCGAGGCCCGCGAGCGAGGGAAGGGGCCGGCCCAAGCGCCGCTCGTAGAGCGCGGCTCGAAGGCCTTGGAAGAGAAGCTCACCCGCACCCTCCATGACCGCCTGAGCGAGCGGCTGAATAAGGCGCCTGCCGCAAAGGGGCTGCGAAAGGAAGCTTGGGCCAAGCAGCTGAAACGACCGCGAAGCGGAACGAGAGGGGAGATCATCAGAGAGAGCATTACATAACATACCAGAACCCAGCATATCATAGCATACCATAACATAACCATGCATGATATACCGTATTGTGCTGGGCATAACGGAAACACCACTGGACAGAGCATAGTATAACATAGCCTGACACAACACATCAGGTCATAACATGGTGCCGCAGAACATAACATAACACAACATGTCAAGCATGAGGGAGGTGAGCATGACAGAGCGTACTTTGACAGGAGAGGGAAACAAAAGTGAAGACGAGCTCCTGCTCCCCCTCCAGCTGCTGCTCCTCTTCTGTCAACAAGCTGCAGCTTCTCTCCGAACAAGTTTCGGGGTCTCCACGCTTGTTTGGGGGTGATTTGTCGCCCCAGGACTTGTTTTGGCCTATTTCGTCCAGGGCTCCAGAACTGTTAGAACTTTGGACAACGGCAACTTGCGACCTGGCCGGACCGCCGCGCTGCGCCAAGACCATCGGGCCCCGCGCGCATCGTTCCAATAGGCGCGCGCACCGTCGGAAACGCTCGAAGCAAAATATTGTTTTGAAAAACGTGTTGGCGATGCAGCGGTTCCACTGCCGAGCCCAGGACGCGAAAATATTGCCTGTGAAAAAAGCGGGCGCCAAGCCCATCGCATTCCACGCCTGACGTTATTTTCCTCGACGGTCGGCCCTGCGGTATGGCACACTGAAGATTTTCAAAATTGCTTTGCACTCTGCGTCCGTGTAGCCAGCGTGTGGAAAATCCGCAAATATTGCTCTCCAGGCGCCTGTCCGTGATGAAAGTTCTAGGTATGCCACTCTGCCTGCATTCCATCGCGTGGGAGCCTTCAATCTCGGAGAGACGATGTGTCCAAATCGCCGCATTCTTCTCGTTCCCGCCCCCGTGCTCCGACCCAAAGAACTTGCGACAATGATCGCATACTCAAGCGAATCGTCGCCCGAACCGCCCTAATTGCATGTCACAACGTATAACAGCCAAGCTCAAACTGCAGACTATTTCGAAGACAGCTGTTGCGCTTTCTTGCCGCGCAACGCTGCCAAACGAATGTCCCCACATATGCCTTGGAATGCATCGCGGCCTCCGCCCAATGATATTAACATTTCTGTTCATGACATGTGTGCGGTCTGGACATGCCGGGATCTGCCTGTCTCTGGCACCAGACACTCAGTGTGCACCCCGTTCTGGCACAACTCCTTCCAATTCGTCGGTGCGTGTGCGAGTGCGAAATACTACCGCGCGTTTTTATTTCGATTGCCACGCTCCTGCCGTGTGGCCATGTTGAACGAGTGGTCCGTCGTGCAACTGCGCATCGTTTAACCGATCCCTGTCCCGACTGGCGTGACCTGGGCCTCACTGGCCGATGTACATCCCTAGATGGGGATATAAGCTGTTCCTTTCGGGTTTCGAGGGGCAAATCCCCCAACTAAGATGGTGGGATGGTGGGGACTGGGATGGGGATGGGGAGACGGATCGGTTACACGGTAGTGAGCAATGGCGGACGCGTGATTCGTCGTGCACGCGCTGGGGTGATGAGCAGAGACGATGAGCGGTGATGCAGCCGTGAAGCTCCATGAGAGTGTCCACCACCACGGGGGGGGGAAAGGAGGGGAACCAGGACTGCGTCGTTTTCTTCGTCGGGCTCGATGCTCTTAACTAGACTGGGGGATACACGGTCGGGAACTTTTGGAAAGCGCGTGGCTCCGCCGCTTCTGGTCCACCACGCATCGGCTCGACAAGCTAATGATACATCAACGCATGATCCGCCTATGTAAGGCTGAGCAGTCCAAACAACTGCTCAACGCTCTCACCAGCACAGCCTAGCGATGACTGCACACGCGATAAGGAAACCCAATCAGCTGCTGCAAATGCACTGCGGCTAGGCAGCCCACCACAGATCGGACAGACACGTCCAGCCATGGTCTGAGAACTCAGGCTCGATCCCAGCATGATATCGTCGTTCCGAATCGCGGCGGCCCCCACATACAGCAACGCACCTGCTCAGATCTAGCTGATCGTGAGGGTGTTCGTGACACGATTCGCTTTCGGCACAGGCTCTATCAGTGAGGCGTCCTGCTTGCTGGCCTTGATGTACTTACCAATGAGACTGACCTCTTCGCTGTGGGTGAAACCTTCCTCCCACGAGCTGAAGCCAGCCCATGGACGGCTGGGGCTGAATCCAGGGAGTGTCGGAGGGGGTGGGCCCTTGACCGAAGTTGGCAGCGGAATGTTGCGTGCCATGAAATACGCGGGGTTGACGAAGACGGCGTCCTTGAAACCATGGCGCGGCTCGACGGTGTTGATCCAGTAGGGGTCCAGACCGCCGATGAACTTGAAGCTGGCATTGTGGAGCAGGTCGAATATGAGCCTCTCGGTCTCGTCCCTGGAGCGTGCCTGCACATAGTCCTGGGAACCCCGCGCAGAGCGGCGGCCATCGAAGGTCACGAGGATCACGCCGAACTCGATGAAGCTTCCCGAGTGGAGCAGCGTCTCGTTCAGGATCTCGGCCTCGTACCCCCCGCTGCGCAGGTTCCAGAAATCGATCGTCTTGCGCCCCCCCATCTCTTGCAGGAAGGTCTTCAAGGGATACGCGTGAATCTGGTGACCGCTCAGCTCGTCGACCTCGCCGTCATAGTTAAAGCCAAGCTTCGTCGCGTTCTCGTGAGGGGAGAGGGCGCCGAGGAACAGCCATGCCTTCCGAAACTTGGACCACAGTTCCATGTACCAGTACGTGCGCGGTTCGATGCACAGCCCACGCCAGCCGAGCAGCTCGAGAAGGAGCGTGTTGCTGTTTGCCTCACCGTCCATGGCGTTGGTGTCCAGGTAGAAGCCGTTCGTGACGTTCATCAGCACCTGGGTGAGGAGCTTCACGTCCTGCTTGGCGCTGCTGAAGGACGCGAGGGTGTCGCCCTGCTCCAGGCTGTACTCTCCCCACTTGGGCACGTCCACAGCGGGCATCGACGAGTACTCGTTGACCGCAGCATTGTCGCCCGTTCTGGGCGAGCCGACGCCCCAGGGGAGCTCGTGGCTCGCCTCCACCGCGGCCGTCGCCGTGCCCTGGAAGTCCGCGGAGGGCTGGAACGCCTCCGCGGGCTGGAACTGCGGCCCCAGGCCCTGCGACGCCCCAACCGCGCTGGCGATGGGCCTTTTTTCCACCACCACTGTCATGTGCAGGACCTGGGAGAAGGGAGGATGTGGAGATCCTCCTCCTCCTCCTCCTCCTCCTCCTCCTCCTCCTCCTCCTCCTCCTCCTCCTCCTCCTCCTCCTCCTCCTCCTCCTCCTCCTCCTCCTCCTCCTCCTCCTCCTCCTCCTCCTCCCTCTCCTACCTGGGGCAGCGGCGGTGGAGAATCGGCCCATCAGCCGGAGCCGGCGCCCGCGCCCGTGCCGGCGCCCGCCCCCCGCTCGACGACGGTCCTGCTCTCGAGGAGGCTGCTCGCGGCGGGGCGGGGCGAGCGCCCGTGGCGGAGGCCTCCCCGCTGGTCCGCGGGGGGCACGAGCACGGGCCGGTCCGGGGGCGACGGGGGGGCGATCTGCAGCAGGTCGTCCAGGTCCAGGCCGGACTCCGCGGAGGCGGTCTCGGAGGCCGCGTCGTGGCCGCGGCCGCCGAGGAGCAGGCCCCGGGCGGGGGAGGCGGCCAGGAGAGCGCAGCCGAGGCTCCGCACCACGGCGCCGGCCATGGCCCGAGGCGGGGAGCTCCACGAGGAGGAGGCTGCCAGCCCGTGCGGCACGGTGAGCTCGCACTGGCTGGCACGCCCCAGCTGGTGCGGTGAGCAAGGTCGACTGGAGCCAAGACCTGGCTGGAGCCAGGGTGACTACGGAGCGGGGCAGCGGAAGCGAGGGGCAGGGAAGAGGAGAGGGGGGCGGGGTGACGAGGAGGAGGAGGAGGCGAAGTTTGAGGACGCAAAAGACGGGAAAGGACGACACAAACATACACTCTCCGAGTTCCAGGCGGATTTCTCGGGCCGGCGCTGGCTTCCCCTCCCACACCCCTGCGCGCCAGAGAAGGGGTGTGGGAAGGGTCGTCCAGCGACAACCCGAAAGGAGCGGGCCTACCAACATTTCTGGTGACGTCTTCCTTGGCTTCTCACGCACCACTGGAATGCACGACGCTTATGTACCCCACACGGCCTCAGGAGGGGGATCCGTTGATCTGAGCAAGAGAAAACCAAACCGATACGAGGCCTCCAGGATAGGGACGGAGTAGATGGGGTTGGAGGATCGCGCCACATCGGCGATGCACCAGCCATGCATCGGCGACGTCGGCGGTGCATCGGCGACGCCGGCGTGGATAACATCGGGCTCCACATCGAGCCGCATCGGCGATGCATCGCCGATGCATCGGCGATGCGGCGCGATCCTCCGACCCCATCTACTCCGACCCCATCTAGGAGGCCTAGAGATACCCACGCTTCCGAGACCGTATCGGCGCCACCGGGCGCCTCCCCCGAGTTTAGCTTCGATGTCCAGAGGCCGCGAGCAGCCGAGGTCCCTCGCCGACTCCCTCAAGACCCCCGAGGCCGCTCGCGGCGACACGGCATCCATGCCCAGACCAGGGGTGGTGCTCGTGGGTGGGAGTATGCGCAGGGGCTGCAGGGAAGGGGCGGGGGGCGCCTCGGGCGCGAAGAGGAGGAGGAGGAGGAGGAAGAGGAGGAGGAGGAGGAGGAGGAGGAGGAGGAGGAGGAGGAGTGAATGGGGGGCGATGAATGGGGGGGGGAGAAAGGTGCCCGTTTCGGGCCCCAAAGGCCCACTCTGGGGCCCCAGAGGGCCCCTGTCAGGGGCCCGAAGGAGCCCGCAGGGGCCTCCTCCTCCTCCTCTCCTCCTCCTCCTCCTCCTCCTCCTCCTCCTCCTCCCCCATGGTTCCCCCCCCACCCCTCCCCCCCCCTCATTAATTTGCACCCAAGCGCCAGGCATCCGTCCGACGCCAGGGGAGCAGAGGCACGGCGGAACGGGGGGGGGAATCCGCCGCCGTGCCGCTGGGCACCTGGTGGGCGTGTCCTCGGGTCCTTCGCCCAACCTGATCGGACAAGAACGGGAAGCGCCGCTTTGATTGGCTTAAATCGGGCACAAGGACGAGGACGAGGAGAACGAGGGCGAGCACGAGGAGGAATGTGGGGACGATGACGACGACGACGCCGTGCCGCTGGGCACGGAGTGGGCGTGTCCTCGGGTACTTCGCCCAATCCCCTGAGCCTCGGGCCTCGATCCTGATGGTTCTTAAGGTGGGGCGCCGAATTCTGGATTCACAGATCTCCTTGGTCGTGCCGCGTGGCCCCCTGGGCCTTGGAGCATCTTCTCGCGCGACTTGTCCAGGCACTGGAGGGCCTAAGCACTGGCCAAGAGGTCCTTCAGAGGCCCAATAGGGCCCCGAGTCGCCGAACGATCGCTCCAAGACGCTCAGGATGGCCCCCAGACGGCCTGAGGGGCCCCCCAAAGGCGGCCTAAGAGGCCTCTAAGAGGCCTGCCAAGAGCGTCCCAAGAGGCCCAAACCAGTGATTTTCGAGAAGTGGTTTCAGGTTTGTGGTCTTCTCGCCTCTTCGGCTTCCCGACGCTCCCAGAAGGCACCAGAGGCCCCCAAGATCGCCCCAAGGCGGCCCAAGAGGCACCCAAGATGGCCCAAGAGGGCTTCAAGACGGCCCAGGAGGCGCCCAGAACAGCTCAAGAGGCCCCAAAGACGGCTTCAAGAGGGGGCCGAGATGAGGGGCACGAGCTGACATTTCGAGCCCTCAGCCCCGAGGCGTCCCCAGAAGGCCCCAACTATACCCCCAAGATGTCCGAGGCCCCCAAGAGGCCCCAAGAGGTTCCCAAGAGGCCTTCCACTTGCCCGCAAGAGGCCCCCGAGAGCGCTCCGAAGAGACCCCAAGAGACATCCCTGAGAACTCTAACCCGAAACCCAGGCACGGTGGCGGGATGGGCCGAAGGCCCCGCCCCCTTCTGATTCAGCAAAGGGGTGCCCGGCGTGCCGAATCCAATCGGTTTGGGTTTTGGCTTTTTTCCAAAAGAACTCTCCCAGTGGGTTTCGGCCCGTTCCGCCGGGGTCGCGGAAAGCCCGGAAACGAGCTCAACGACCGCAACAAATCCTCCAAGATGGCTCAAGAAACGGCCGTTTCGCTCGGGACATCCTCAACAAATCGCGAAGATGGCCCAAGATGGTCTCCAAGTCCGCCCAAGATGTTCCAAGACGGCCTCCAAGACGGCCCAAGAGAGTCGAAGATGGCCCAAGACGGCCCAAAAGGCCCCCCAGAGGCCTCCCAGACGGCCCAAGGGGCCTCCAAGAGGTTTTCCAGGAGGGCCCGAAGAGGCCAAAATCCTTGATTTTCTATAGGTTTTTTCAAGGATTTGGAGATTTGCTTCTTCTCGGCATTCCGACGGCTTAGATCGCCCAAGAGGCACCCAAGAGGGCCCCATGACGGCCCAAGTGGCCTCCAAGTTGGCCTCAAGAGGGCCCCAAGGCGGCCCAAGAGGCCTCCAACACGCCAAAGATGGCCTCCAAGACGCCCAAGATGGCCTCCAAGACGGCCCCGAAGCGCCCCAAGAGGGTCCCCCGTTGGCCCAGAAAGGCCCCCAAGACGGCTCCCGACGGCGTCAGACGTGCCAGGAACCCACCAAGATGGCCGAAGTTGGCTCGAAGCTGGCCCAAGACGGCCCAAGAGGCCCCCAAGAGGGCCTCCACGAAGGAGGGAAAAGGCCAAAAACATGGATTTCCGTAGGATTTTGACATTTCCTTCTTTTCGGCCTTCCGACGGCCCGAGACGGCCCAAGAGCCCCCACAGATCGCCGAAAGATCGCCCAAGAGGCCTCCAAGACGGCCAAGATGACCTTCAAGGTGCCCACGTGTTCCCCGAAGGCTTTCCAAGCCGATTCGGGGAACACATGGCCCGATAGCTTGGCAGGCCTCTGCCCTCAACGTTCGGCCACATCGGCGCTTCCAAAAAGGCAGGGGGCGGCGGTGGTTCGCAGTAGGCGTCTTAGATCCGCCGCCCCCTTCTGCTTCAGCAAAGGGGTGCCCGGCGTGCCAAATCCTATCGGTTTTGGTTTTGGCTCTTTTTCCAAAAGAACTCTCCCAGTGGGTTTCGGCCCGTCCCGCGGGGGTCCCGGGATTTTTTCCACGGACCTCACTTCCCCAATTTTCTGCCCCAGACGGCTCCAAGATGGCCTCCAAGATGGCCACGATGGCCCAAGATGGCCTCCAAGGTGGTCCAAGATCGCCTCCGAGTCCGCCCAAGATGGTCCAAGGCGGCCTCCAAGACGGCCCAAGAGAGTCCAAGGGGGCCCAAGACGGCCCAAGAGGCCCCCCAGAGGCCTCCCAGACGACCCAAGAGGCCTCCAAGAGGTTCTCCAGGAGGGCCCGAAGAGGCCAAAATCCTTGATTTTCTATAGGTTTTTTCAAGGATTTGGGGATTTGCTTCTTCTCGGCATTCCGACGGCTCAAGACGGCCCAAGAGGCCCCCAAGATCGCCCAAGAGGCACCGAAGAGGGCCCATGACGGCCCAGTGGCCTCCAAGATGGCCCCAAGAGGGCCCCAAGACGGCCCAAGAGGCCTCCAACACGCCCAAGATGGCCTCCAAGACGCCCAAGATGGCCTCCAAGACGGCCCCGAAGCGCAACAAGAGGGTCCCCCGTTGGCCCAGAAAGGCCCCCCAGACGGCTCCCGACGGCGTCAGACGTGCCAGGAACCCACCAAGATGGCCGAAGTTGGCTCGAAGCTGCCCCAAAAGGGCCCAAGAGGCCCCCAAGAGGGCCCCCAGGAAGGCCAGAAGAGGCCAAAACATATATTGTCCTGAGGTTTTGGACGGATGTTGATATTTCCTTCTTTTCGGCCTGCCGACGGCCCGAGACGGCCCAAGAGCCCCCACAGATCGCCGAAAAATCGCCCAAAAGGCCTCCAAGACGGCCAAGATGACCTTCAAAACGCCCGCGTGTTCCCCGAAAGCTTTCCAAACCGATTCGGGGAACACATGGTCCGATGGCTTGGCAGGTCTGGCCTCAACGCTCGGCCACACAAGACGGCCAGGATGGCCTCCAAGACGGCCCCAGATGGCCTCCAAGTCCGCCCAAGATGGTCCAAGGAGGCCTCCAAGACGGCCTCAGAGAATTCAAAACGGCCCAAGACGGCCCAAGAGGCTTCCCAGAGGCCTCCCAGACGGCCCAAGAGCCCTCCAAGAGCTCCTCCAGGAGAGCCCGAAGAGGCCAAAATCATTGATTTTCCATGCTCTGACGTCTTTTCAGTGGTGAACTCTGATACCATATGGTCGCGACCAGGTTATCGAGTCGTGCAAACGGCGAAACCACTCTGCACGAGAGGAAGGAGTGAAGAAGGTTAAAAAGGGGGCGTGCACTATATAGGGCAGGTCCAGGGTGGCTGAGGGTGGGAAAGCTTGAGCCCCAGCAGCGGTATGGGGGCTGCTGGAGGGCTGCAACATATAAAGAACCTCTAAGCAATCACGTGCGACGCACACCCATGCTATGACGTCTTTTCAGTGGTGAACTCTGATACCATATGGTCGCGACCAGGTTATCGAGTCGTGCAAACGGCGAAACCACTCCAACATATTCGCAAAGCCGAAGTTCTCAGCGTAGCGGTATAGAACATTCACCGGCGTCGGGGAAGGCGTCAACCTCAGTACGTGAAAAATACTGCTGCCACACACAGATCACCTTTGTTCACAGGTCGAGCAAGACAGTGCACAGCCACCGAGCGAAGCGAGAAGGGTACGCAGCGGCTCTCAACGTCATAATCTTCCCCTCTAAGACGACATGCTTATGGCCAGGCCTGAAGGAGCAGCATCCGTGTTTGCCTCGGCAACGTACGGCCCCCGGGTAGGCAAGGGCGAAGTCCCCTGCTTCCGTGACGCATCCCAGGGCCAGCTTGGTCGCCTTTCGCCATCTGGATCCGAAGGCGCACTGGTGCAAATCCAGAGTACGGCTACAGCTCAAAACATACTTCATGATATCTTGGCATCGCCACATGTCAGAGGTCTGAGGGTTCTCCAACGCGAGCGGGACTCCGAAGACATGGCACAACCGAACGATGTACACGGCCACGCGCTTACAGAGGTTACCTATGCTGACTGCGGTCTGGTCGGTTGGACGCAGGGATGGCAGACCCTCTGGATATTGCGCACTTCTGACAGGATACCTGTTACGAGCGAGAGAGAAAGAAGAACAGGGAGGTGTCAACATGACTGCTCTGATGAGCCCGGCCTTAAAGTGGGCGAGAATCGCATCTAGATTATTGGCCCTGCACACATCCTGGTCTTCCCCATTTCGCAGGTCCAGTTGAAGCCAAGTCGCTTGGCGAAGCCTCCAACCCCGCCTCCACCAAAGAAAAGATCCAGCAGATACGGTGCGGAAACAGCGGCCAGCTGCGAGTTCAGTGGAGCCCGCGACAGCCCTCTCGGCCGCCGAACGGCGGCACAAGCGCGGGGCGCCCCAGCAGCAATACCTCTTGCAGCAGGTTGCCCGCTGCAGCACAGTGCGCCTTGGAGGCGTCGCTCAGCTTCTCCCAGCTCTCGTTCAGTCGCCCTGACTTTTCGTATTTTCACCGAACTCATCGTAGCCCATCGCCCTCTTTTCTGAACCTCTTCCAGAGAGCGTCGCCCCGTGGCCCGATCCAGCGATGCTCCGCTGTGACGGCCTTGGCATGGGACGACGTCGACTCCGATGTTCGCGGCCGCTCTCCGGAAGAGGCACAGGAACTGCGGGCAGCTCAAATCCAGGAGGGGCCGGGATGACTGGCGGTCCTGCAGAGCTTTGAAGATGTGACGCATCCACGGGCACCGTCCTGAGTCGCAAGGGATGGTGTCGTCTGTTGACCCCACCTTGCTCCGAGCCACCCCAGCTTCTGGAAACAGCCATACGACCCAGTTATGTACTGCATGCTCCGTCGGTGCCAGAAATGAGTCGCTCGTGAGGCTCAGCATCTCCCCCGGCCGAAGGTAGCACTCCACCATGATTAGCACCATTGCGCCTACCAGAGGAGCCCCCAAGCGGCAGAGTTCCACTGCCAGCGCCGCCCAGATCGCGAACACCAAGGGCTTCCGAGATCGAGGTGGTGAAAGCTTCTTCCACCCTTTCAGGCAGCGCAAAGACCTCGGGAGATGCAAACCGCCCAGGCGGCCGAAGACCGGGTGGAAGAACATCAGCCCAGCGAGCAGCTTCTCGCCCCGCCAGGCCTTGACGCCCTTCAAAAACTCCTCGTTCATATAGTCGACCAGCTGGCCGTCCAGCTCCTTGAGCTCGGGCAGGGCTGTGAGGCAGCAGCGGGCCCAGACGCAGAATGCGAGCACGCACTGGCGGTAGGTCTCCAAAGTGCCTGCGCCCACCGACCTCTTCTCGAGGTAGCTGATGCCCAGCTTCACGTCGTCCTTGCCCGCCTCTGTGGTTTCCAGCACCTCGATCGCCTTCCTGACCCGAGCCTTCCCGCGCGTCTCCAGACGCCTGCGGGAGCGCGCGGCAGCCGGCGGCTCCTCGATGCCGCTGCTCTCGATGCTCTCGCTCTCCGCCACGACCTCGGCAGCCCCGTGGCCGGCGACGGCCTGGTCGGCCAGGTGCGGCCCGCTGGGGCTCAGCTGCAAGCAAGCTTCCACTGAGCTCTGCAGCGGCGGTCGGGCGGCGCCCTCCAGCACCAGCCTTGCGGCCAGCCCGCGTCTCTGGTCCAGCGTGCGGGACCTCTGCGCTGGCGGCGGCCCTCCTGAATCCAGCCGGCGACCAGGGCTGCTCAGCGCCCGCGCGCGCCTGCGGCCTGCCTCGAGCGGGGCGGCTGGCGTCGGCACCGCAGCGCGGCTCAGCGTCGGCGGCCGACTGCTCTCTGCCGCCACGGGCCTCCGCTGAGGAAGCATCGACAGGGTCCGCAGGAACCTGGGGTGACAACGAGTTTGAGCCAAGATGGGCAACAAGGGTTTTATGTGCATCATAAGCAGGATCGAACCTTCGACTTCCCTCGTCGCCAGAATTGAACTCAGACGGAAGCCAACGAACAACAGACTTGATGTCTCTAGCAAGGCACAGGGCAGCGAAGCGGCGGACCTGAATTAGAAGCCGGAAATCCCTGGACCTGAACCTGCAAAAACACAACACGACAGCGAGATTATCTCCTAACAAAAGGGTACGGCATTCTTTTACAGGCTGACAGTGCGCGGCACGAGCTGCAGCCTTCACCAGCGCTCGTGCCTCAAGTCTAAGGATATCATCGGCGAAGGCCCAACGGTCGGCCATGACCGTGGCCCAATGCGAGTCATGCAGGAGCCAGCTGGGCACCTCGGGGAAGCTCGGGTCCAGCTCCCAACGCTCGCTGGCCAGCACGCGCTGGAGCTCGGCGCCCAGCCGCTTCGGGCCCCCCGCCTTATCTCGGACGACCTCGCCGGTCTCGCTGTCCAAGAGGAAGCCGGCGCACTCGAAAGCATGCTGTCTCGCTAGCCCAGCTCCCAGCCGCCACCGCGCCAGCTCCGATACGCGGCCGATCTCTGCCACCGTCTCGGTCCCGAAGCAGGCCTCCGCCACCCCGTAGCCGTACAGGCTGGCGTCGGAGGAGTAGACCACTGGCATCCACGGCCTGATCCAGCTCGACTCCAGCATCACCATGATGCCCAGGTAGCACTTCAACTCCTCACGCACGGTGGGCCACAGCTCGGAGAAAGCATGGTAGCTCTGCGCCACAAAGGCGTAGACCGAGTGGAAGATGGACAACACCTCGCGGCGAACCAGGGCCATGAAGGTCATGTGGCCCAGCACCATCTCCAGCTGCCAGCCGGCGACCTTGCGCCTCCTCAGCAAGCACCTCAACCCCTTCCGCACCATGGCGAATCTCTCGTCAGTAGGGCGGGTCGCTCGGTGCCTGCCGTCGAGATAGCAGCCCAGAGTGCGACCTCCCTCAGGCATCACCTCCACCTCGTGGAACTTCAGATGATCGCCATCGAAGTCGCGCTGGGCCTCCTGCAGCGCGCAGGTCACACGCGCTGCGTCGAACCCGATCACGCCTGCATTGTCGACGCACATGTAGTGGCCCAGCTCCGACCCCACGGTACCTCGTCCAAGGACAAGCGGCGGCCCGCGATCGCTCAAACACAGGCTGCCCGCCAACGACGGCTGTCGGTCGAGCCTGCACTGGTTGGCGGCCTGGGCGAAGTACAGGGACCACGAGAAGCCCATTGGCAGGCTCTGGCTCATCGGCCAAACCTGCTCGCCAGCGCGCACAGGGCGCCCTTCGACCAATGTCTCTCCAGTCAGAGCAGCATCCAGTGGCGGCCAGCAGAAGTAGTGCCTGATGTCGCCCTGCAGCTTCATCCTGTGGAAACAGTCGGCCACGTCGCCCACGCCAAGCACCGCACAGAGCCCGGCAAAGTCGGAGTCCTCCATGACGGGCATCTCAATGCGGCCGAGCCCCTCGCCCGACAACAAGTCGACCCCGGGAGGAGGGCGGAACAAGGCGTTGCTCCGCCTGCAGTCGACGATGAGGCGAAGACGAGCCCCATCCTTCTTCTTCATCAAGAATAATCCAAGTACGCTCTTAGGCCTCTGTGTCAAAGTGACTAGGCCTATCGAAAGCGCTCGCCGCACGAACTCCCCATAGCTCCGCGGCCGTTGCAGCAGCAGAGGGTCGGCGTGACAACCAGGAAGCCCATCAAGTTATCGCATTAGTGCTGCCTCCTGAGGCGGTAGCAGCACCCTGGAAGCAAACTCCTCGAGGCATTGCTTTGCCTGCGCGGGGAGCACGGTGGCCAAGAACGGCGCGTCGACGACACTGTCTGGCAAGCTCACCCGCGAGTACTCGTAGGAGCCCATGCTGGTCGAGCCATGGGGGGCATACCCCGCCTCGCCCTTGAGAAGCCTGGCAAGGGCCTCCTCCTCACTGACGGCGCTGTCAACGTCTATCCACCGGCGAGCCGCCGAGAAAACGCGCTGCTGCACGTCCGCCGAAATGGCATCCATCTTCATCTGGCTTGTCAGGCTCGCTGGTGCCCGATCGCCTCGGTGGATGCCTCCATGCAAATAATTCAAGCTTTCGCAAGCAGCGCTGCCGCCCCGAAGCCAGCGACGGCGCTGCGCCGCGCTGAGCCCCTCGCACCACTCGGGAGGCAACCCGTTCAGAGGGGTCAACGGCAAGAAGGAAGCGCCGCGTAGCCCTCTGGTGCCCTTCGGTCTGCAGGGAGCGGTCGGGCGCCCGCCCCCCTCCGCCAAGGACGTCATGAGTCCGGCGGGCGGGGGCCTCGACCCCGCCCGCCTCGGCCACGGCCGCGGCCACGGCCACGGCCTGCATGAGCACCATCTCCAGCCCCGTCACCTCCAGCGCCGCCTCCGATCGGCAAGCCGCCAGCGTCCACCGCGGCAGCCGCAGCGCCACGACCGCCCTCAGCCGAGAAGGCCGCAGGCGTCTTTGCCCGCGCCCGCAGTGCCTCCAGCTCGTACTCCTCCTTGCTCAGGCGGCTGGCGTAGCTCCGCAGCGCCTCGGGCACCAGGTCCAGCGGATTCGTCGTCCCCGCCAAGTGCTTCGCCGCCGCCCAGTTCGCGTGGTCCTCCCCGTGCGCGTAGGCCTCCGTGTACTGCAGCAGCCGGCGGGCGATCAGCTCCAGCGATGCCAGAGCTCCCATGTTCACCTGGTCGTAGGTGCCCGCGAGGCATAGGCACTCGATGAGCGTCTGCACCTCGTGGTAAGCACGATCCCGTCGAGATCCCTGTCTCCTTGCACCACTCCTGGAACCAGATCATGGGCGCGCCGCCGTGCCGATACATCTTGCGGCACACCTCCAGGCACGCAGGCGGCCCGCGCAGGCTCGAGTCAGAGAACACCTCCTGCGTACTCTCCTGCACTACCTTGCGCCACTCCTTGAACCTCGAGCCTGTCTCGTCGACGCCGATCCAGCACGTGCGCAGATCCTCGGCCTGCTCTTCGCCAATGCCCGCCGCGGCAGCCGCAACCGTGGGCTCCCCAGGGGGCGCGGCGGTACCGCCCCCGCCGTTGCCGAAGAGCCGATCGTCAAGGGCGCTTCGTGGTGGTCGCTGCCGATCCGCCGCCACCAACTTGTCATCTCGCCAGCTGTCGGCCTGATCGTCCAGCACATACTCTATGGGACGCCACTCCCCCATCTCATCCTTGTCGAGCCCATAGCGGCCTCGCAGGATGGCGGCAGCTGAGAGGGGCACCATCTGTCCGAAGTCGCTGTCCTCGAAGGAGCAACGAACCCACGACCCTGGCGGCCTCTCCGAAGGCGGCGGCGGGGGAGGGGGGCTCCCGTCACCAAGCGCAGGGAGGTCGGTCTGGACCTCCGCGGCCTTCCTCCGCAGGCGACGCCGCACGCGGGGCACCTCCACGGCCGTAGGCGCGGGGATGTCCAACCTGCCTCCGAGCCAGTCCTGCCCCGCGCCGGCCCACCAGCCGTTCGCTAGCGGTCCGTGCTCGAGGACGGCCTCGCCTCGACCGCGCCTGATGAGCGAGACCAGCTCGGCGGCCTGCAGGCTCCTGTTGAACGCCACCACGTTCCTGGCGCCTGGTGGGTAACGCCTCCGCCCCGCCATGGGAATGAGCGAGGCGTAGTCCCCGAAGTCCTCAGCATATAAGTCGTTGCCAGGCGTGTAGATCTGCCAGCTCGTGCGAGCTTCATTGTGCGGCCACAGTAGCACTCGTTCGTGCGTCCAGCCCGGGTCGTCACTGTACGTCACTAGCACCCTGAGCCCAGGGCAATTGTTGTCAGCCATCGTCACTGGGACTAGGCCAAGTGGATCCGTGATTCACCCATCGGCTCGAGCACCTTCCGTGCCAAGGCCTGGTCCTCCACTCGGCTCCAGCAGCGAGCTGCGGCGGCCAGCGTCACCAGCGCCCCGACACCCAGCGCCACGGCAAGCGGCACCTCCACGGTCGAATCGAGCCCCGTGCCTGTCACCCGTAGCGGCGACGGCTCGGGTTCCTTCGGCGCCGGCGGCTCCGGGCACAAGCAAGCCAGCGCGGCGCTGGTGCTCGTGGAGGTGCTGCTGGACGAGCTGACCTCCAGCTCGTGGCCTGGCCCGCTGCGCGGTGGCAGGCCGCTCGCCTCGTGCACCAACGCGGGCCCCAGGACGTCGTGCGCCAGGAACCCTGCCAGGAACGTGGCCACGGCGCCGCCTACCGCGCTGGTCGGGTTGGCTTGAGCCCCAGCAGCGATATGGGGGCTGCTGGAGGGCTGCAACATGTAAAGAACCTCAAAGCAATCACGTGCGACGCACACCCATAGGTTTTTCAATGATTTTGGGATTTGCTTCTTCTCGGCATTCCGACGGCTCAAGACGGCCCAAGAGGCCCCCAAGATCGCCCAAGAGGCACCCAAAAGGGCCCCATGACGGCCCAAGTGGCCTCCAAGATGGCCGCAAGAGGGCCCCAAGACGGCCCAAGAGGCCTCCAACACGCCCACGATGGCCTCCAAGACGCCCAAGATGGCCTCCAAGACGGCCCTGAAGCGCCCCAAGAGGGTCCCCCGTTGGCCCAGAAAGGCCCCCAAGACGGCTCCCGACGGCGTCAGACGTGCCAGGAACCCACCAAGATGGCCGAAGTTGGCTCGAAGCTTGCCCAAGACGGCCCAAGAGGCCCCCAAGAGGGCCTCTAGGAAGGCCAGAAGAGGCCAAAAACATAGATTGTCCTGAGGTTTTGGACGGATTTTGACATTTCCTTCTGTTCGGCCTTCCGACGGCCCGAGACGGCCCAAGAGCCCCCAAAGATCGCCGACAGATCGCCCAAGAGGCCTCCAAGACGGCCACGATGACCTTCAAGATGCCCACGTGTTCCCCGAAGGCTTTCCAAACCCATTCGGGGAACACATGGTCCGATGGCTTGGCAGGTCTGGCCGCAACGTTCGGCCACATAGGCGCTTCCAAAAAGGCAGGGGGCGGCGGTGATTCGCCGTAGGCGTCTTCGATCCGCCGCCCCCTGTCGATTCATCGCAGGGGTGCCTGGCGCGCTGGGCCCTCTCGGTTTGGTTTTGGTTCTTTTTCCAAAAGAACTCCTCCCCCTGGGGCTCCGGCTCGTCCGGCTGGCCACCCAGAAACTGCGTCGGTCAATGCCCAAAAAGGCTGTTTCGCCCCGGACATCCTCAACAAATTGCGAAGAGGGCCCAAGATGGCCTGCAAGATGCCTCCAAGACGGCCAAGATGGCCTCCAAGACGGCTAAGACGGCCCCAAGATGTATCCAAGACGGCCTCAATATGGCCGAAGATGGCCCAAAAGGATCGCAAGAGGCCTCCAAGACGGCCCAAGAGGCCTCCAAGAGGTCCTCCAGGAAGGCCCGACGAGGTCAAAATCCTTGATTGCTTTATTTGCCAGTGGCTCAGACTGCTTGAGGATTCGAACGAAGCACGGGCAAGCTAGGCTGGCTAGTGCGACACAGATCTGCTCAAGGTACCATTGAAACGAGGCATCGGGCTGGCGTGGGCCGAAAGAAGTGCCTTGAGCGAGAAGGCGACAGACATTAGCAATCATTCTCGTGCCGCCTTACATGATTGCTTTATTTGCCAGTGGCTCAGACTGCTTGAGGATTCGAACGAAGCACGGGCAAGCTAGGCTGGCTAGTGCGACACAGATCTGCCATACTTCAACCTGAAACAGAATCCATCACTCAAGCATTGTGCTGGGGCTTAACCCCGCATTCTTTTCCATCTCTCGGTGGCATGCTGTGCTATACACGTTCGGTGCAGTGTGTCAGCCAGAAGAGCGCAGAGGGCGGGGGGGTAGGCGTTTTTGAGACGGGTGAGGAAACCGCCCTCAGAAAAGCAACCGGAGAGCTCAAGGTGAGGTTTACCGGTAAAGGAGCAAACCCCTCTGCCTTTGCACACTAATTTATCGAAACCAGGGTGCGGGCTGCACTTCCAGAACCTGATCCGAGTGCGAGCACGAAAGGGGCGACCACAGGCACAGTAATCGACAACCCTATCACAGACATTGGGAAGCTTAGCGAAGGCGCGGCGGTCGGGGCGAAGCCACAGGAAACTTTGCCAGGGGTTCCCCTCGCCGCCCGGAATATTCAACCTATAGCAGAGGCGCTGAATACGCTGTGAGACCCACCCTACTTTGTTAGAGACACGAAGGCTCTCGAGGTCTTTACCAGAGAGGCCCGGGATCCCAAGGCGAAAAGAGGGGCTCCGGAGAGCCGAGGGCATGCTGCTGGACGGGGGGGCCCGACGGGCCCTCGAGTACCCGCCACCCGGAGTTCCTAAGAAAACGAGTTTGACCAGTCCAGAAGTCAGCCATCCTCGGAGGATCCTCCAGACCCCGGGTCGAGACAAATCGAAATGGTCACCGTGCTGGATGTCCCATTCAACAACCGCCTCACCTCTTTGCCTCAGATGTTTGCTCAGCGCCCCACACCCCGAGAAGACTTCGATGCACACTCTTGTCTGATGTGGGGCGCTCCGAAATGCAGCACCAAGGACCTGTTGAAGACGCCAACGTAGTCCCCGCCTGCTGCTCGGAGGGCCCCGCGCTGCTGGTCGCTGAGCTTGCGAAGTTCCAGCGAGAGGCGTCCGTGCTTCTCGTAGCGCAGCACGGACTTGAACGCCTTCCACCCTCCTCGTTGCTGCACGGCGCCCAAGCCTCTGGCGCCCGTGCCCCGGTCGTGGCTGGCCCCTCCATGCCGGAGGGAGTAGAGGGTGGCCTTGAGTAAGCTCACACCCAGAGCGGAGGTCTCGCTCTGGAAGTCCTCTGCCAGTTGGTTGTAGCCCAGGCCCAGGAAGAGGTCGTCTGGCCCACGAAGGGCTTGCACAAAGGAGATCGGGTCCACCATCCACTGCTGCCTGGGCAGGTCGAGTGGAACTGAGAGGTCGTACTCGTTGGTCTTGGTCGGGATCTCGTATTCCGAGGCCCGCACCACGAACGTCAAAAAGATCGATGCGCCTCCCTCCTCTGGCAGCGGCAGGACTACTTGCCTTGCTCGCAGGGCCAGCACTTCTGAGGGGCGCATGTAGGTCTCGAACATGATCAGGACGGCCAAGCCACTGAGCGGCTTCCCAACACGGCACAGCCAGCAGGCCACTGCCCGCGCCACCAGGAACGGGACGGGCGGTCTGGATTTGGACGGCTCCGGGACGTTCCAGCCCTTCAGCGTCTGGTGCGTCAGGGGGAAGACCTCGCGGATCCCAGCCCTGTGGAGGGCGGGCTCCGCCCAGAGCAGCGCCGGGGCCAGCCGCTGAGTAACGCCTTGGAGCCCCCACGGTCGTAGATTGACTCGGCGTACTCTGCCAGCGCCTCGCCCCACGTGTGGCGCGGCCAGTCCGGGAGGAAGGCCATATTCAGCCAGCGCACCAAGCCGAAGATCATCCCGAGGTAGAGCTCCTGCGTGCGAGGCCTGACCTCGGCAGCCGCAAGGCGGGTCTGGCGCGGGCACAGCTGGCGCCTCCTCAGGTCGAAGTCGCTCTCCGAGTGACTGAGGCCAAGCCTTGCGCGCCGCCCAGCCAAGTCTGGCCTGCTCCCGGGCCCGGCCAGCACGGGCACCACGGCCCGCCTCGGCATGTCCTGGCAGCGGCTGCCTGGGCGGCGAGGCGAACGGCTCCTGCGCTCGCTCGGCGCGCGAGGGCCGGAGCGGCAGCTCGCCGAGGCCACCGGCGTGGGCGGCGCCGCCCGGAGCGTCGCCACCTCCATGCACGCTCTTGGGGCCTTGAGGCTGAAAGCGTCGGGACGGACCGTCGCTTGGGTTCCACTCTGAGGGGAGCCACCTCACCTGAACCTTCAGATCTGCGGCGACTCCCACGGCAAAAAGGACCCGACAGACTCCCAAGAGACGACGATTGGCAGCACGACCTTTGGCAGCAGCGAGAGTGAGGGACATGTTATCGCCAAGAAAGAGTCGGCGAGAACAGTGCTCCCGAGCGTCTCTAGCTGCCCGGCGGACGGCCCAAGTCAGAGCGGCACCCTCGAGTCCGTGGATGGCCTCATTGCGCTTCCAGCGGCCGCAGCCGACCACGCGCCAGGGCCGGGCGTGCATCTTGCCGTAGTCGACCTCCGGGAAACCTGCCGAGCGACCTGCCAGCAGGAGGGCGGGCTCTGGTGCCCGCGCTATCTCCTGCTCCAGCGCCCTCTCGCGGGGGGCGCCCTCGGCAGCGAGCGCGCCTCGGAATCGGGCGCGCTCGGAGACCCGGCCGACGCGCTGCACGTCCTCGAGGTCCCACTCGGTCTCCACGATGCCGTAGCCCCAGGGGGACGCGTCGAAGCAAGTGACCACCTCGCTCCACGGGCGCCGGGTGTCGGCCCGAAGACAAGGTAGCAGCGCCTTGACCCAGCCCATCTCACGGGCCACGCTCTTCCAGAGCGGCTGCTTCTTGGAGTAGGAGGCCTGCGCGAACTCGTATGAGGAGTGCAGCATGGCCAGTCCCTCCCGGCGCAGCATCAGGATGGAAACCAGGTGACCAATCAGACGCTCGAGCTCCTGGCCAGAGACCTTGACCCGACCCGAGAGGACATGCTCGAGGGCACCGTAGACTCGCCATAGCCGGCGGCCCAGCACGTGCCAGCAGCCCGTCTGCAAGTCGAGCTCGCATCCCAGCAGCTCGCCGCGCCCGGCTGGGGCGGGGTCTAGCTCTGAGACCACGCCCTTGGCCGCGAGCGCCGCCTGCATGTCGGCGACGGCGGTGGCGGCGCGGTCGGAGGACTGGGACAGCACAGCAAAGTTGTCTATGTACAGGACCTTGGCATCCTCAGAGTTCAAGTCGACGCCGGGACACTTGTCCAAGCACCACGGCTGCGATGGCAAAACTGACTTGACAAGGTGAAGATGTGCTTCTTGGATAAAATGCACTGCCCAGCTCCATCCCATGGGCACCACCTTGAATCGAAAGCGAACCTGGCCGCTCTTCAACGTCAGCCCGCAGGCGCCCCGAACCTCTGGAGGCAGGAAGCGACTCTCGATCAGCGGGAGGTTGAAGTAGCGCCTGCACCAGGGCGGCAATGCATATTGATAGAAACAGCAATCGACGTCTCCAGAACTCATGCCGATCATAGTCACTCCTGACGCCTCCAGCGAGGATAACGCCTCGCCCGTCGCGAGCGCCGTGTGCTCTGGAGTGGTAAAGTGCATGTTGGGAGTCCTGGTGTCGCAGATGAGACGCAACCGCTTGTCCTTGCGAGCCACAAAAAACATGCCAGCTTCCTCCAACACTGGCTCCAAGCTGGCCTCGATCACTCCAGAGGTGTATAGCTCCCCCAGCGCGTGGCCGTAGTCGTAGCCGAGCCGCCCGAGCTTCGGGTCCATGGCACGAGGAGCACCTGCATCACGAATTAGCGCTGCTGCCTCCACTGGGGATCGCAAGAGCCCGCGCCCGGTCTCCAGCTTGGTCTGCAGGTCGGCGGGGAGGACCTCCGTAAGAGCCACCTTGCCTGCGCCGATCTTGGGAAGAGAGATATTTCCCCGCTGGTAGACTGTTCGAGAACCAGCGGCCTCGACTTCCGAGTAGCCAGGCCTGAGACCCTGTAGCGTCCTCCACGCTTCATGGGGACAAGGGCGATCAACGGGCGGCGACCATTTGCCGTAGGTCGTGGCCAGCCGCCTAACTGCAGCACGCTGGGCCGCCGTCAGCGGGGAGAGGGCGGGCACATGGCGCCCCTGCCCCCCCAGCTCGTTGAGGGGGGTGATGCCGTCAAGTAGCCACTGATCCTGTCGCCTCCTGGTCGCAGCTCTCCTCCGTGCTGTGAGCGAAGTGCCCCATGCAGCCCCACCGCTCAGCATCGACATCAGCTCCGGACCGATCGGAATAGGAAGTAGGTCTCGATGGCGCCCCCCGCCGCCGTCGTCACAAAACATAGTGCCGCAGGACCAGCACCTCCCCTTGAGAATAGTCGACCGCTCGGGGGCAGGCGGGCGACCAAGCCACTTCGATATAGGGATGGGGCTAGGAAGCCCCGTCAGCACCGCCCTTGGCCTTTGCTTTAGAATTCGGCCTGGCTGTGCTGTTCTCCTCCACGCCACCTCGGGCAATAATATTTCCTTCACGTCCTTTGCGTCGTTCTTTGAGTACTGCTGCCTCTTCCTGGAGACGGGCTGCCACCCAGCTCTGAAGTGCAGGACAAACCAAAGCTCCGCCACGCCCACGCTCTTGTCCCAAGAAGATCTCACGCTCGTCGAGCCAAGCTGAGCCCCCCGCACTGCGAACCGCGCCCGCCTCGTGCTCACGAAGTCTGTTGGCATAGACCTCTTCCCAAAGTTGGTACCGTCGGGACACAGCTTCGAAAGTCGCGAGCTCGCCCTCATTGAGTTGGTCCTTTTCGGCCCCCATCTCCAGCAGCTCTGAAAGGAACTGGTGTTCATCAACTCCAGCATCCGCGGCGGTGAGGTTCTGGGTCTGCCTCCACCACATGTGTCGCTGAAGGGGGGTCTGGCCCAGCCGCTTGAACTGCTGTGACAGCCACAAGGTTGTCCGCGGCCCAAGGACAGGGAAGTCCAGCTGCGGGTTGGAGGACATGATGTCCACCGCTTCGGCGAAGTCCCTGACCCTGGTGCCGCCGGCGTCGTGCTTGACAGGAAGAGTCCGAAGATCCTGCTCTGCAGCTTGACGCTCCTGCCGGGGGGTCGGAGTGCCCTCGTAGGTGTCGGCCTTCGCGACTGCCAGCTTGGTGCCGTCGGCGAGCTCACAGATCCCCCGATCTCCAAGAACGGCAACGGGCACAGTGCCTGCTGGAAGCTCGTCACCTGGTCGGTAGCCAGCTCGGGCCTCCAAGGCAACCCAGCGAGGAGCGTCACCAGCGTCAGCACGAACGGCGAGAGCCCCGCCAGATCCCGGCGGTGGCGCGAGCGCCCCGAATAGCTCGTCGGGGAGGCCCTCCTCCTGGCGGATCTCGCTAGCAAGCTGCTTGCCCTCAGCCAGCAGCCTCGCTTCGTTCCGCTTGTAGCGGTCCATGTCCATGCGGAGGATGTGGCCCGAGAGCTTCGTGGGCAGGCCCCCGAGGGGGCCGACTGGACAGAGCTGCAGGGCGTCCGCGAAGTCTTCCTCGTAGATGTCAAAGTGTGGTGTGACCACCACCCATCTCGTCGCAGTGATCCTGCCGACCAAAATCCGTTCATGCCAGTAATTGTCCTCTTGCTCGTAGTAGGCGAGGACCCGAGTACCCACCTGCAGGCTCTCCAGGGCCTTGGCCGTCCGTGAGGCTGCCATGGGTCACTTGCTTGGACTCTCTCCGCGTGCGTCGTCTTGTCGTCCAGCCGAGGACCTCGCGGAGCACAGCGCCCAGGACCAGGCCGAGCACGAGCGAGAGGCCTAGCTCCAGCTGGGTGTGCCCTGGCTCGGGGCAGGCTGGCGTGAACGTCGGCTGCCCGTGCAGGTGCTCTGGTCCGCACCTGTCGAGCTGCCCCTTCAACAGCCCGATGAGGGCCTCGTCGGGCGAGGCGTCGAAGTGGCAGCTGCAGTCGCACCCGCTGCTGCTGCTGCCGAGCCAGGTGCCTATCGCCTGGCCGCCGATCGCCGCGACCCAATGAGCCCCCGCCCCGACGAGGGCTGTGGCCATTCAGAGAATGACTCCCCGAAAGAAGTGCCTTGAGCGAGAAGGCGACAGACATTAGCAATCATTCCCGTGCATCACTTACATGATTTTCCTTGGTTTTTTGACGGAGTTTGGCATTTGCGCCGTTTGGGCTTTCCGACGGCCCGTGACGGCCCCAGAGGCCCCCAAGGTCGCCCCAAGATCGCCCAAGAGGCTTCCAAGATGGCCCCATGACGGCCCAAGAGGCCCCCAAGACGGCCCCAAGAGGGCCCCAACACGGCCCAAGAGGCCTCCAAGACGCCCAAGATGGTCTCTAAGATGGCCCTGGAGCACCCCAAGAGGGCCCCAAGTCGGCCCAGAAAGGCACCCGAAACGGCTTCCGACGGCGTCAGACGGGCCAGGAGCTCACTAAGATGGCCGAAGGTGGCTCGCAGCTTGCCCAAGACGGCCCAAGAGGCCTCCAAGAGGGCCTCCAGGAAGACCAGAAAAGGCAACAAATGAGTGATTTCCTTGGGTTGTTGACGGATTTTGACATTTGCTTCGTTTCGACCTTCCGACGGCCCGATACGGCCCAAGAGCTCCCAAAGATCGCCCAAGGATCGCCCAAGAGGCCTCCAAGATGGCCCCAGAACGGCCCAAGAGGCGCCCAAGACGGCCCCAAGAGGCCCCCAAGACGGCCCAAAAGGCCTCCAAGACGCTCAAGATGGCCTCCAAGACGGCCCACGAGCCCTCCAAGACGTCCTCCAAGAAGGCCCGAAAGGGTCAAAATGGCCTCCAGGCGGCAAAGATGACCTTGTAGATGCCCACGTGTTCCCCGAAGGCTTTCCAAACCCGTTCGGGGAACACATGGTCCGATGGCTTGACAGGTCTGGCCTCAACGTTCGGCCACATAGGCGCTTCCAAAAAGGCAGGGGGCGGCGGTGATTCGCCGTAGGCGTCTTCGATCCACCGCCCCCTGTCGATTCATCGCAGGGGTGCCTGGCGTGCTGGACCCTATCGGTTTTGGTGTCGGTTCTTTTTCCAAAAGAACTCTCCCAGTGGGTTTCGGCCCGTCCAGCCGGCCGCCCCCCAAGACCCGCAAGACGCACACGCCATCGCCCAATCCCAATTCTTCCTCCAAGACGGCCCAACATGGCCTCCAGGATGGTCACGTTGGCCCAAGATGGCCTCCAAGATGGTCCAAGATGGCCTCCAAGTCCACCCAAGATGGTCCAAGACGGCCTCCGAGACGGCCCAAGAGGCTCCAAGATACCTTCAAGTTCGACCAAGAAGCCTCCAAGACGGCCCAAGACGGCCCAAGAGGCCTCCAAGAGGTTCTCCAGGAGGGCCCGAAGAGGCCAAAATCGTCGACGTTACGATGGTTGTTTGTCTTTTCGGCTTCCCGACGCTCCAAGTCAGCCCAGGAGGCCTCCAAGAGCGCCCCAAGACAGCCCAAGAGGCCTCCAGGAGCGCCCCAAGACGGCCCAAGACGGCCCCAAGACGGCCGCAAGAGGGCCCCCAGACGGCCCAAGAGGCCTCCAAGACGCCCAAGATGGCCTCCAAGACGATCCCAAGATGGCCCAATCGAGCCCACGAGTGCCTCTAGGGGCTCCGAAGAGGCATCCTCCCCCTTCTCCTTTTTCCTCTTTCTCCTCCTCTTCCTCTTCCTCCTCCACGTGTTCCCCGAAGGTTTTCCAAACCGACTCGGGGAACACATGGTCCGATAGCTTGGCCAAGCTCTAGCCCAGCTGTCGGCCACACAGGCGCTTCCACAAGGGCAGGGGGCGGCGGTGATTCGCCGTAGGCGTGTTCGATCCGCCGCCCCCTGTCGATTCCATCACAGGGGTGCCTGGCGTGCTAGATGATTTCGGTTTTGGTCTTGGTTCTTTTCCAAAAGAAGGCCCAAGGTGGCTTCCAAGATGGCTAAGATGGTCCCGATATGTCTCCAAGACGGTCCAAGATGCACCCAAGACGGCCTAAGATAGCCTCAAGATGGCCTAAGACGGCCCAAAAGGCCCCCAAGAGGCCTCCCAGACGCTCTAAGAGGTCCTCCAGGAGGGCTCGAAGAGGTCAAAATCAGTGATTTTCCTTAGGTTTTCGATGGATTTTGGCATTTGCATCGTCTCGGCATTCCGACGGCTCAAGACGGCCCAAGAGGCCCCCAAGATCGCCCCAAGATCGCCCACGAGGCCTCCAAGATGGCCCCATGACGGCCCAAGAGGCCCCCAAGACGGCCGCAAGAGGGCCTCCAGACGGCCCAAGAGGGCTCCAAGACGCCCAAGATGGCCTCTAAGACGGCCCTGGAGCACCCCAAGAAGGCCCCAAGTCGGCCCAGAGAGGTCCCCCAAACGGCTTCCGACGGTGTCAGAGGGCCAGGAGCCCACCAAGATGGCCGAAGTTGGCTCTAGGCTAGCCCAAGACGACCCAAGAAGCCTCCAAGAGGGCACCCAGGAGGGCTCGAAGAGGCCAGAATCATTGGTTCGGTTTTTGATGGATTTTGGCATTTGCTTGTTTTCGGCCTTCCGACGGCCCGAGACGGCCTAAGAGCCCAAAAAAGATCGCCCAAGAGGCCTCCAAGATGGCCCCAACAGCCCAAGAGGCCCCCAAGACGGCCCCAAGAGGCCCCCAAGACCGCCCAGGAGGCACTTGAGACGCCCACGATGCCCTCCAAGACGGCCCTGGAGCATTCCAAGAAGGCCCCAAGTCGGCCCAGAGAGGCCCCCCAAACGGCTTCCGACGGCATCAGACGGGCCAGGAGCCCACCAAGACGGCCGAAGATGGCCCTAAGATGGCCCAAGACGGCCCACGAGGCCTCCAAGAGGGCCTCCAGGAAGGCCCGAAAGGCCAAAATCATTGATTTCCCAAGAGTGTTTGAAGGATTGTGGCATTTGCCTTTTGTCAGCCTTTTGACGGCCCGAGACTGCCCAAGAGCCCCCAAAGATCGCCCAAGAGGTCTCCAGTATGGCCCCAGAACGGCCCAAGAGGCCCCCAAGACGGCCCCAAGAGGCCCCCAAGACGGCCCAAGAGGCCTTTAAGACGCTCAAGATGGCTTCCAAAACTGCCCTGGAGCACCCCAAGAAAGGCCCAAGTCGGCCCAGCCTCACCCACCGTGTTCCCCGAGCGCTTTCCAAACCGATTCGGGGAACACATGGTCCGATAGCTTGGCAGGCCTCTGGCCACAACGTTCGACCACATAGGCGTTTCCAAAAAGGCAGGGGGCGGCGGTGATTCGCCGTAGGCGTCTTCGATAGACAGAAAGGCCAAAGGATCAACAGGTCCACCGATTTGCTTCGGCACTCGGCACACCTGTCGGCGGCGAGCGAGAGGGGGAAGTGAGAAGGAGAAGGCCTTCTCAGAAGGCGGCGGGGCTTCTCAGAAGGTCTTCGGCCTTCTAAGAAATTGTCTGTGTCTCCGGGGACGGCTCAGAAAACTGATCAGAAGGCCGGGGGGCTTCCGAGCCTTCTGAGAAGGCCCGCCCCTTCTCAATTTCCCCCCGGGCTCGCCGCCGAACCTTCGCGCACCCCCTGCGGGTGGCCCGCGGGCTTCTGCAGCGCCAGAGGAGCGCGCCTCGCGCTCCGGCAGCCCCTCGCCTCCCCCGCAGCCTCCGACGCCGTGGCCTCGGGCGCGGCGAGGTGCGACGGCCCCGAGGCCCAGAGGCCGGACCCCGGGAGGCCCGCGCAAAGAGGAGGGGAGAGGAGAAGCGGGGCCCGCCGTGACCTTCGGAAGCGCCTGGGGGCTCTGTTGGCGGGCTCCTCGCCCCCCACGAGTCCCTCCCGCGGTCCTCGACGAAGGCGCGGAGGCGGAGGGCAGCGGGTTGGGGCAGGTGCTGCTCCTCGGCAGGGGCGCTGGCCGCCCCTTCAACTCCCCACCTCGTGACCCTCCGCCTCACCTCTCTCTCTCTCTCTCGCTCTCTCTTTCTCTATCCCCCTCTCTCTCTCTTTCCCTCGCTCTCTCGTTTCTCTCTTTTCTCTGTCTCTGTAGATGTCTCTCTCTATAGCAGTATATGCAACACATGTTTAAAACACATATATATATATATATGCATATAAATTAAAATAAGTATTTACATGTGTGCACACCTCCCTCTCTCTCTCTCTCTCTCTCTTACGTGTATGTATATATCTATGTATATACATGTATCGTCCCCGATCTCTAGACAAACGGTACCCGAAGGTTTTCAGCAGCTGTTGGCCTCCCAGGCCAGTTTCGAAGCCCGTGGAGCAACAGAACAGCACTGGGGGTGATCAGCCAGCCCAGCCAAAGGGGCCGAACGGCCCAGGGGCCAGAGACCCAAGAGAACCGAGCCGCTGGAGGCCTCTCTCTCTCGCTCTCTCTAGGTCTGCCTCCCCCATCTCTCTCTCTCTCTCTCTCTGTCTCTGCCTATCCGCCTCTGTCTCTCCGCCTCTGCCTCTGCCTCTCCTCTGTTGTTTTGTTTGCTCTCTCTCGCTCTCTCGCTCTCTCTCTCTCTCTCTCTCCCTCTCTCTCCCTCTCTCTCTCTCCCTCTCTCTCTCTCTCTCTCTCTCTCTCTCTCTCTCTCTCTCTCTCTCTCTCTCTCTCTCTCTCTCTCTCTCTCTCTCTCTCTCTCTCTTGGGAAAACCGAGAGGTGCCGCTACCGCTACTCCCCAGGCCTCCCCCAGGGCGCGTTCGGACCAGAACTTCGAGGCGAATCCAGCGGTGGCGACGAGGGGCCTCCGAGGAGGCCCACAAAGGCGCAAACGGGCCAAGGGTAGCGCTGTGGACACCTCTGCCTCCTCCGAGCCTCAGTCTCTCATCTGCCACTCTCTCTCTCTCTCTCTCCCTCTCTCTCTCTCTCTCCCTGCTGCTCCCTGCCTCCCTCTCTGTCTCCCTCTCTCTCCCGCCCTCCCTCTCTCTCTCTCTCCTCTCTCTCTCTCTTCTCTTCTCTCTCCCTCTCCCTCTCTCTCCCTCTCTCTCTCTCTGCCACTCTCCCTCTCTCTCTCCTCTGCCACTCTCTCTCTCTCTCTCTCTCCCGTCGGGGCGGACGCCGGGGGGACGGGGAGTGGCAGCCTGATTGGCGAGCCTGCAGCGTGTGCAGCTGGCTTCTCCCAAACACACTTTGTTTGATGCGGGGGCCCCGGAGGTCCAGACCACTTCCCCGGGGCCGGGTCTTCGTCCCGAGCCGTTTTTTGACGCCCCCGAGGCGCGGCGAGGGCCCCCGGAGGCCGAAAACTGCCAAAATCTCGCCGCTCCAGTTGTTTGGGAGCGTCGGATCTCCGGCCTCCCAGCGCCTGGAGGCGCCAAGGCATAGACCATCGAGGCAGCTGCCGCGCCGGGGGGCCCGAGGCCAGCCGAGTGCGGCAGAGCTCGCAGCTCCCCCCTCGTAAGACGAGGCCAGGACGAGGGCAACATCGGGTGATGATACATGAAGAATCTCGGGCCAAGATGCTCGATTTACCCTCACCCGATCTTATCATCGGCCGAGATTCTCGGCCGAGAGTCACGGCCCTGGAGGATGCCGTGGGCGCCGCGCCCTTCTCGGAGCGTTCTGGAACGCTCTGACAGCGTTCTGGAACGCTCTGGGATGGATTTCTTCCTCGTCCTAGAACCTCGCCCGGTCTCCCCCCCCCCGCCCTCCCCCCAAACCTCCCTCTCTCCCAGCCCCCCTACCTCGGGTGGCTCGACTTCGAACCGCTCAGGGCGATTGCGGCTGATAGCGTGGCGGCGCCCGGAGGCCCTCTCTGGGCCCTGGGACCGTCAAGAAGCGGCTCGGGATGTAGCACGGGCCGCAGGACGGGTGGACAGATCAGGGCCCCACGGCTTCGCCAGAAAAGCAAGCCGCCAGAGCTCTGGGAATGGCGGTCCTCCTCCTCCTTTCCTCCACCTCCTCGTTCTGCCCCACTCCTCTCCCACGCCCCACCGCCCCTCTCCCCCCCCCCACCCCCTGACTCTGCCTGCTGCTCCGCCTTCCCTCTGCCTGCTGCTCCGCGTTCCCTTGCCGTCGCCCGAACGTCCATTGCCCGCGCACTACTTGGCTTCGCAGGGTGCTCATTCTCTCAAGCTGGCCCAAAGTGGTCCAGGCTCTCTGGCGCTGGCCTCGCCGATCAAGCTGCACGCGCCCGAGCGGTGCCGAGTGCCTCGTCCTCGTGCTGCTCCTCTCCTCCTCCAGGCCTCCGCCCTCCCGCTGCCCGCTGCGCCCCTCGTCCTCCCGCTGCTCCTCCCGCTCCTCCAGGGTGTCGTCGTGCGCGCGGCTGGCAGCGCTCGCCGAGCATCACTGGCGGCACTCTTACGAGTCGGCCCGAGCGTCGTCCGCGCGGTCCGCTTGCCGTGCGACGGTGGGGGTGCAGGAGGAGAGACAGAGACGAGGAGGAGGAGACAAGGACGAGGAGGAGGAGGAGGAGGAGGAGGAAGACGAGGAGGAGGACGAGGAGGAGGAGGACGATTGCACTGCCCGTGTGCATCTCACTCTCGTGTCGCCTGTTGGAGCAGGTGGCGGCTCGAGGGTCTCGATTGTTTTGTTTGTCTGATGCCGTGCTTCCTCCTGCGTTGCCGGGCTGGCCAATGGGCGAGTTGACAACGATCCCGCCTCCTGCGTTTGCCACCCTCGCGCAACCGATGGTTCGATGTCCCTCTGCGCAGCTGTGCCCAACTGCTGGAGCCCGATGCTACTCATGCGTTGGGGCCCCAGGGGAGCTCGCTCACCGCAGCGGCGCCACGGCAAGAACAGGCGAGTCACGTTCAGCAATGAGTCCAACTCTACGACCTCTCGAGCGTGTAGTTCACCCATGGATGTAGAGGCTTGTCTGTTGGCCTGAACCAAGCATGAGCCATGCTGGTGGATGTACGGCACCGTGCCTGCCTCGAGGATCGGGCGCCTCGTAATTACCGAGGAAATCACGCTGCGATGGGCCACCCCGAGCGCGGGCGTAAGGATGAGCAGGAGAAGGGAAGGAGGATGAGGAGAACGATGAGTGGGGGAGGAGGTGAGGCATCAAGAGGAGGGAGGATGGACGATGATTATGATGATGAGAAGCAGGAAGAGGGGGAGGAAGAGGGGGTCGGGGAGGAGGAGAAGGAGGATGATGATGAAACCTCGGGGATGACACCCAACTCTAGGGACCCTATCAGAGGAGCCTTCGCAGAAAATGGCAAAAACATTCACCTGTGGCTCTCTGTGCCTTACTGTGTCCAACAACGGAACGAAACATCATCCGTGTAAAGGAATCATACCTCCGTTAGGGAACCCGTAGGCGTGGCAGCCGAGCCAATCTTCTCGCCAAGAGCAGTGTTGGTAGCTGGGGAGGCCAGATCGCGCCCTTGTGGGGAGCCGAACTCGGCGGTGGACAAACCTCCCTTTAGTAGACCTCCCCTTAGTGAAACCGACGGACCTGGACCCGCAAAAATGACGGCCGCGACGCCCTCCCGCGAACCGAAAACGGCCAATTCCTCAATCGACGTGTCAGGGTAGGAGGTCTGTCCACCCCCGACGAACGGGGGGGGGACAGCGGGTGGAGGGACATCGGCCTGGAATCGATGGTACGTCGCCGATGCCCACGACGGACCTCCTCGAGGCGCTCGCGGCCGGGCCCCATGGGCGGGGGTGCCCTCCTTGCCGAGAACACTACTGAAGGGGCCCTGGGACACACAAATAAATACACACAAATAAAGTTATTCCCCATATTTTCCCATAGTTTCTGGATTTTTGTCTTCCCGCCCAATTCCCATATTTTCCATATTTTCCTGGCACTCGACGATTAATTGTGCCTGTGTGTTTCTTTCCCTCCTGAACTACGGACAACAACTACTACGCCTGGATCAACCGCGCATGGCTGACCGGCAACTCCAGGGGCAAGGAGCTGGTACTCGCGAAGCCCACCAGGGCAGAGAGGGCGCTGTTCGACGCGAGCATCGCGAAGGGGTGGGACAACTGGAAGAACTTCAGGGCAGTCACCGTGGTCACCGGCGACGCGGCGAAGGAGCTGGTCAAGAAGGTCAAACCCGTCCCATCGAGATGGGCACATACCATCCAGAACGAATGCGACCCGAAGCTCCCCATGAAGGCGAAGTCAAGGCTGGTGACGGTCGGTTGCTGCGAGTCGATGCACGTCAGGACGGACTCGCCGACTTCTCCCCTGCTGGTCTTCCACGTGGTATGCAGTACGGCGGCGCGCAAGCATTGGCCCCTATTCAAGCTTGATGCGACCAGTGCCTACCTTCAAAGAGATGACGTTGATCGCATGCTGGTGCTATGTCTACCTTCAGCTCCACAATCTGGAGTCGAAGAGGATTCGCTCTTCATCTGCATGGCGCATGGCGCGATCTACGGAACTGAGGACGCTGGCAGGAAGTGGTGGAGTAAGCTACGGCGTACGCTTCGCGGCAGCTCGTGGCAGGAGAACCGCCTGGAGCGAGCATTCTTCCTACCCTTCGAGGACGGGAGACTCGTCGGCCTCATCGGGCAACCTGTCCGCGACCGGCGACCCCAAGAGCAAGCTGCTCAAGTCCACGACCGATGAGCTGAAGAAGGCGCTCCTGCCGACGGCCTGCGCGGTCAAAAGATCAGCATGGGGCTCTTCGTGGACGCTGTGGGGCACGCCGTGCTCTCGCCTGCCCGCCCGAAGCGGCTCGAGGCGTCGGTTGCGGATGGCGAGAGAAGCTTCGCGGAGTCAGTGGCTGGCTCACTCGGACGGATATCGAGGCAGCCACGCATGGACGCCTCCTTCGGCTGCAGATGGCTGGCCCAATGTAAGAACCAGTCGACAGTGGAGCATCTCCGTGAGATGGATAAGCTGGTGGAGTACTGCAAGGAGACGCGGGACGTCTGCATACACTTCCGGAACGACATATTACACGATGATGGAGACATGCATGCGGTGGTCTTTGCCGACAGCAGCCTCAATAACGTGGACGACCTCGACCTAGGACTGCTCGACGAGAAGGTGAAGTCACAGGCGGGGTTCGTGTGCCTGCTCTCCGATGGCCGCTTGTACAAGAACAAAGAGGCCCGGTTTACTTCCTGGACTGGGGGAGCTCGCGGATCAAGCGTGTGTGCCGTGCCTCGACAGGAGCCGAAACGCATGGACTCACCGAGGGTGCGGAAGCGCTGGAGTGAATCGGGGCCTCGTACTACGAGATGGAGAAGCCCAACCAGCCGCTCGGCGATCTGGTGGATGACGTAGCGACGCTGATCCCAGCGAAGTGGTTCGACGACGCGAACAGTCTGGTGACCCACCTCCTCGCGGATGCGGGGCAGATACCAGATCGTCGAGTTCGAATCGTGATCGCAGCGCTTCGAGAGCTACTATCCCAAGATCGAGTGGAGCTGGAGTGGTGCGACACCTCCGTGCAGCTGGCCGACGCGTTGACGAAGCTGGATGCCGAGAGAGGCCTGCGCAGCGGCATCTTGAGCGTAAGGATCACCAAGGAAGCGGCCTCCGCGAAGGAGGCGATCAAAGCGGCGCGGTACCGGCGCGCCAACGAGAAGAGAGTACAGAGGGACTCGGAGGCCACGAGGATCTACGACGAAGCCCAGAGCTACGTGGCCTGCGACATCGGGAGCGACCTGGACGGTATAATTGGTTTCGCAGCGGCGGCAGCAGCATCCATGTTCACAGGCCTGGCGGCCCCAGTCTGAGGTGATGCAGCTTGGACGATCGAGGACGGGTGTTGCAATGCACTAGCGATCGCCCCCCCTTCCCCCTGAAAGCCTGCCTGCTGCCGATGCGTTTCTGTTCCGACGCTGTTTTGGTTCAGAGCTCTTGCGTCTACGGGTTCAGACCGGAAAAGTTGCTGCGACGACGGCGGCCGTCACTTGATCCTCCTCCTTCTCATCCTCCTCCTACTCCTCCTCCTCCTCCTCCACATCCTCCCGTTCATCCTCCTCCCCCTCTTCCCTCCCTTTTCTTCCCTCCTCCCATGCCTTCCTCGCTCCCCTTCTCCCTCCCCTCCTCTCTCCCCTCCTCGCCCCTGCTCCCCCCCTCCTTCCCCCCTCCCTCCTCGACGGAGGGGAGCGCCTGCGCAGGAGCGCGGCCACCCCGCTCGCCGAACAGGCGAGCGACTCCGACCCCGCCGCAGAGCCGCCGCGGGAGCGCCCTGCGCCGGCATCGCCGCGGGAGGGGGTTCTCCAGACTGGAGGAGGGGGGGGAGGAGGAGGAGGAGGAGGAGGAGGAGGAGGAGGAGGAGGAGGAGGAGGAGGAGGAGGAGGAGGAGGAGAGGAGGAGGAGGAGGAGGAGGAG
>CAUYUJ010014688.1:165000-257951 GCA_963575745.1 Prorocentrum cordatum
CAAGGCAGACCCCAAAGGAGCACGGCAGACCACCGGAGCACGGCAGACCACACAGGAGTACGGCAGACCCCACATGAGCACGGCAAATCCCAAATGAGCACGGCAGACCACAAGAGCACGGCAGACCACACAGGAGCACGGCAGACTCCACAGGAGCACGGCAGACCACAAAGGAGCACGGCAGACCACACAGGAGCCCGGCAGACGCCACAGGAGCACGGCAGACGCCACAGGAGCACGGCGGAACCCACAGGAGCACGGCAGACCGCGCGCGGGTACAACATAAACGCGCCTTTTTGTTGTACCCCGAACGCCGCTGGCGTTTCCCCAACAGGAGCACGGCAGATCTCACAGGCGCGCGGCAGACCCCAAATGAGCACGGCCGACCACAGGAGCACGGCAGACCCCAAATGAGTACGGCAGACCCCAAAAGAGCACCGTAGACGCCTCAGGAGCACGGCTGACCACACAGGAGCACGGCAGACCACACAGGAGCGCGGCAAACCACAAAGGACAAGGCAGACCCCAAATGGCACGGCAGTCCACACGTTCGCACGGCGACCAACAGACCACAGGAGCACGGCAGACACGACACGGCAGGACACGGCAGACCCCACGGGAGCACGGCAGACCACACAGGAGCACGGCAACCACCAAGAGCACTCAGACCATACATGAGCACGCCAGACCACACAGGACACGGCAGACCACACGTTCGCACGCAAACTCCACAGGAGCACGGCAGACCCCAAAGGAGCACGGCAGTGGTACGTGGCACTGCTGTGGTATGCCGTACTAAAACGTGGAATATCTCATAAGCCCAGGGGACAAAAGGACGCTTCCCGTTCTTGTCCGGTCAGGTTCCCCAAAATGGCCATTTCGCTCGAGACATCCTCGAAAAATCGAGGTGTTGGAGGTTATCGTTTAAGACGTCTTATGTAAAAATGACGGTTTCGCTCGAGACATCCTCAAAAATCGGGATGTTGCAAAATATCAAAAATGAAACCCCAAATGATATGCATGAAAAAGAGCGTTTCGCTCGAGACATCCTCGAAAAAATGAGATGCCGACAGAGGTGTTCTACAACCTCTTATGTTAAAAATGACGTTTTCGCTCGGGACGTCCTCAGCAGGAGCACGGCAGACGCCACGTCGAGGTCGAGGTGTCCTGTGTGGTCTGCCGTGCTCCTCCAGCACATGAACAGACTTAGGCAGCACCAGACCAAGACGAGGAGGACGGCAGACCGGCACCAAGAGCGTCCAAGACCATAGGAGCACGGCAGATCGCCCTAAGAGTGCCCTCAAGACGGCCGAACAAAGACCCCAAGCACGGCAGACCAAGAAGGTCACGCAGGAAGCCCAAGAGGGCAGACCACACAAGAGCACGCAGGCCACACAGGAGCACGGCAGACCACACAGGAGCAAGGCAGACCACAAAGAGCACGGCAGACCACACAAGAGCACGGCAGACCCCACAAGAGCACGGCAGACCCCACAGGAGCACGGCAGACCCCACAGGAGCACGGCAGAGCAGACCCAAAAGGAGCACGGCAGACCACTCAGGAGCAAGGCAAACCACAGGAGCACGGCAGACCACACAGGAGCACGGCAGACCCCACAGTAGCAAGGCAGACCCCAAAGGAGCACGGCAGACCACCGGAGCACGGCAGACCACACAGGAGTACGGCAGACCCCACATGCGCACGGAAAATCCCAAATGAGCACGGCAGACCACAAGAGCACGGCAGACCACACAGGAGCACGGCAGACTCCACAGGAGCACGGCAGACCACAAAGGAGCACGGCAGACCCACAGAGCCCGGCAAACGCCACAGGAGCACGGCAGACGCCACAGGAGCACGGCGGAACCCACAGGAACACGGCAGACCGCGCGCGGGTACAACATAAACGCGCCTTTTTGTTGTACCCCGAACGCCGCTGGCGTTTCCCCAACAGGAGCACGGCAGATCTCACAGGCGCTCGGCAGACCCCAAATGAGCACGGCCGACCACAGGAGCACGGCAGACCCCAAATGAGTACGGCAGACCCCAAAAGAGCACCGTAGACGCCTCAGGAGCACGGCTGACCACACAGGAGCACGGCAGCCTGGGCCGTTTCCGGCGCCGGCCGGCGCCGGAAAATTGAATTCCGAGGCGGTGCCGAAAAAAGGCCACTCCAAGACATATTTTCCTTTCGAAAATATTGATTTTCTGCTCCCGGCGCCCGGGATCCCGGGCCGCTTCTGGCACCCGGGCCGGCGCTCGAGCCAAACGCCCGGGCCAGCACCCGGGCCAGCGCCCGGGCCGGTTCCGGCGCCGGCCGGCGCCGGAAAATTGAATTCCGAGGCGGTGCCGAAAAAAGGCCACTCCAAGACATATTTTTCTTTCGAAAATATTGATTTTCTGCTCCCGGCGCCCGGGAACCCTTCCGGGCCGCTTCCGGCACCCGGCCGGCGCTCGAGCCGAACGCCTGGGCCAGCACCCGGGCCAGCGCCCGGGCCGGTTCCGGCGCCGGCCGGCGCCGGAAAATTGAATTCCGAGGCGGTGCGGAAAAAAGGCCACTCCAAGACATATTTTTCTTTCGAAAATATTGATTTTCTGCTCCCGGCGCCCTGGAACGAACCCCTTCCGGGCCGATTCCGGCACCCAGGCCGGCGCTCGAACCGAACGCCCGGGCCGGCGCCTGGGCTGGCGGCCGACGCGCGATGCGCTGCCACAAGCCAGCTTCCCGCAAGATCGGTCCAGAGTGGGAGGGGACGGAGCTGGGCGGGTGAAGGACCACCAGAGCACTGCTCCAGCCTTCCCTCAGCCCTGGTCTGCTGACCACACAGGAGCACGGCAGACCACACAGGAGCGCGGCAAACCACAAAGGAGCAAGGCAGACCCCAAATGAGCACGGCAGTCCACACGTTCGCACGGCAGACCGCACAGGAGCACGGCAGACCGCACATGAGCACGGCAGACCAAGAAGGAACACGGCAGACCACACAGGAGCACGGCAGACCACACAGGAGCACGGCAGACCACACAGGACACGGCAAACCCCACGGGAGCACGGCAGACCACACAGGAGCACGGCAAACCACACAAGAGCACGGCAGACCATACAGGAGCACGCCAGACCACACAGGAGCACGGCAGACCACACGTTCGCACGGCAAACTCCACAGGAACACGGCAGACCCCAAAGGAGCACGGCAGACCACAGGAGCACGGAAGACCGCACAGGAGCACGGCAGACCACACAGGAGCACGGCAAACCAAGAAGGAGCCCGGCAGACCACAGGAGCACCGCAGACGCCACAGAAGCACGGCAGATCGTCGTCGTCGTCATCGTCGTCGTCGTCGTCTTCGTCAATAACGATCTCGAAAATTACGACAAAAAACGATGACAGAAAACGACCACAAACATAACACAAAAACAAACCGAACACGGAATCCAACAACAAAAAAACAATCAGAAAAACGACCGCAATCATAAAATGATAACGACGGCGACAGCGAGAACGGCAACAGCGGACGATTATATGAAAACGACGACCACGACAAAGGAAAGGCACGCGACGACGACGACGGACAAACAAAAGACAAGACAGGCTGGAACAGAAAAAGTAGGCTGGGCGACAACGGGTGGGGGCCCGCGTGGCCGAGAGAAAAGCACGGTGTCGACGCCATGATGTGGCCAGGGCAGCAGACTACCTCGACAGACCAGCGCGGCAGGCCACCATTTAGTCTGTTCTGTTGCGTTTATGGGTTTCTCTGACGTTCTCGCCAATACGGTCTCTGACGCACGTGGTGGATAAAAACGGCGCTTCCCGTTCTTGTCCGGTCAGGTTCCCCAAAATGGCCATTTCGCTCGAGACATCCTCCTACAATCGAGGTGTGGTCTGCCGTGCTCCTGTGTGGTCTGCCGTGCTCCTGTGGTCTGCCGTGCTCCCCACAGGAGCACGGCAGACCGCGCGCAGGAACCGAGAGGAGCACGGCAGACCAAGACGAAGGAGCACGGCAGACCGCGCGCAGGAACCGAGAGGAGCACGGCAGACCAAGACGAGGAGCACGGCAGACCAGGCACCAAGAGCGCCCTCAAGACGACGGAAAGGATGACCAAGACGAGGAGCACGGCAGACCAAGACGAGGAGCACGGCAGACTATGCCCTAAGAGTGCCCTCAAGACGGCCGAACAATCATCAAACAAACAATGATTCTAACGTCGTCTTGGAATCGTTTTTGAGGGCATCAGTACGGCCCCCCAAAAACAAAATCGGCCCAAAGATGACCCGCAGAGTGCCCTCAATACGGCCGACCATTACGATTTCGCTGGGGACGTGTTCAATAAATTAAGAGTGTATCAGCACCGTCTGCTGCAACAACGCTGTGCTGGTCTGCCGTTCTCCTGTGGTCAGCTGTGCTGCTCTGCCGTGCTCCTGCGGTCTGCCGTTCTGGTCTGCCGTTCTGGTCTGCCGTGCTCCTGTGGTCTGCCTTCCTGGTCTGCCGTTCTGCTGCCGTCTGTCGTGTTGCTGCGCTGTGCCGTGTAAGCTGATAAACCGGTCAGACCGATGAAGAAAACGAGAGTCGGGTTACAACGGCTACGCAGATTTAAACTGCTAGTCCAAAGGCTCTCCAGAGGACCCCAACATCTCCCAAGCACACCCCGAGAAGTCCATCATCATCATCATCCTCCTCCTCCTCATCATCATCATCATCATCATCATCATCATCATCACCATCATCATCACCATACTCATACTCATACTCATCATCATCATCCTCCTCCTCATCATCATCATTATCATCATCGTACGCATCACCATCACCATCAGCAGCAACATGATCATCCCCAACAACAGCAGCGTCAATGACATGATCTGGTCTGCTATGTTCCTATGGGCTGCCGTGCTGGTCTGCCGTGCTGGTCTGCCGTGCCGGACTGCCGTGCTCGTCTGCCGTGTCGGTGTGTTGTGCTGGACTGCCGTGCGGGTCTGCTGTTCTGGTCTGCCGTGCTGAAGCTGAAGCTTTGGGGGCTTAAAGCCAGAGAAAGAGAGAGACATAGAGAGATAGAGAGGGAGAGAGATTCTCTAACTAAGGGGTACGGGCTCCATCCCGAAACTCGTGGGCGGTTCTCTAACTAAGGGGTACGGGCTCCATCCCGAAACTCGTTGGCGGATGACGGGAAGCGTCTTCGAGGTACGACAAGCAAGCGGGACGTTCTGGCTGAATCCTTGAGTAAATATATCTTTTCTTTAACTATATGGGTTGCCGCGCTGCACGGGATTTTTCGTTAACGGATGACGGGAAGCGTCTTCGAGGTACGAGAAGCAAGCGGGACGTTCTGGCTGAATCCTTGAGTAAATATATATATATATATATATATATCTTTAACTATATGGGTTGCCGCGCCGCACGGGATTTTTCGTTGGCGGCGCCGGCCTCGGGGGGGAGGAGGCGGGGCAGGCGGAACGAGGGAGGCGGAGGAGGAGGCGAGGAAGGATCAGGCAGTGGCGAAGCGTCCTGGCTCGCCTATAGCCCCACCAAAGAATGCTCTAAGAACCTTTCGTGGTTTGCCCAAAATGTTCTTAGAACATTTCTGGCTGGGGCTGTCTTGTTTTAACACATCGGGCTTATGTTCTAAGAACGTTGTGTGTTTTGTTTTTCGAGCACGATCGGGTTTTAAGAACATTTCGTGGTAGGACTATCGAAATGCCGGGACGGTCGGTCCCTTTTCAAACGAGGGAGGCGGAGGAGGAGGCGAGGAAGGAGGAGGACCATGGTAATATCCCGTCCGGCTACGGGCTTTCCCCAGAAGTCCACCACGAGAAGCGAGCCGAAGGGTGGGAGGCGGGGCCGCGGGACGGTGGTCACGGGCCACCTGCCCGGGGGATCCCCGAGGAGCCTCGCCTCCCCCAGCGTTTTCTAGGGAAGAGGGAGGGGAGAAGGGGGGAGAAGGGACGGGGCAGGCGGAACGAGGGAGGCGGGGGAGGCGGGGGAGGCGGAGGCGGGGGAGGAGAATCGGAGGAGGAGGCGGGGGAGGGGGGAGCGGGGGAGGGGAGAGGAGGATCACGGGGAGGGCGGGGTCCCCTCGTCGCAACGGTTGGGCGCAGCTCGGAAAACTGGTGCTTTGGAGCCCCTGGAGGGGTCCGGGGGCCGTCTCATGTCGCTGTGCTCCGTGAGGCGGAGGGCGGGAGAGGAATTGGAGGGTAATGAGGGGGATGAGTTCAGTTGACCATTCTGCGTGACTTGGTGCGTTGCGGCATTTTACAATAGTGCATCGCGCGTTAGGAAGCCCATGCACGTTCACGCCCAAAGCATAGCCGCCTTTTACATTGGCCACTTATGCTTCTTACTATTTCACACATTTAGATCCGCTACGACGCGTCTTATGGTTTCTGATTGAACCGTCGCAATCATATGCTGTCTAAACATTTGTATACGCCTATATCGTTCAGTTGTTTCTACCCAATTCGCTGTGTATAAACTCTGCACCCGTCGCCGCATGCGGCCAAATTTGACCGAGGGGGGCGTTAGAACATGGCAGCGCAACCGGGTGAGGAGCCTGGCCATGCAGCACAGGAGGCGCTGCAGAGCCAGAGAGCCGCGGGCAGGAGGGGCCCCGTGACGCTTTCGTGCCCGGCGCCCGCCAAGTGGCGCCCTCCTCCGTGGAACAGGGGCATGCGAGGAGGAGGCGGCGGATGGGGCGCGCGCCTGCCGGCTGCGCAGCTGCGCGGCTGCGCCGCGAGCTGGCTCGGCAGCTCCGCCGCGCGGCGGGGCTGCGTGTCGCGGGCCCGCGGCGGGCGCGGCGCCCGGGGCGGCCGGGCACGGCGCGGCTGCCGCGCGGGCGCCGAGCCGATAGGCGCGCGGCGGCAAGGCGCTGCCGCGGCGCCCGGCTGCCCTGGGGCTGGGCGGGGCGAGCGGGCCGAGAGAGGCTGGCGGGCCAGCGCAGGGCGACTGCGCGGGCGCGCGCGGGCGACTGCGCTGTTGTCCTGCAGTTCGCCGCGAGGGCCCCATGGGGTGCTCGGTCGAGAGGCCCCTGCATCCAGAACAGGAGAAAGCACACAAGCACAGAGGGTGTTGCTGGTTTGACGCCGGAAGGGGGCGTCGTTGAGAGGGTGCCTGGCACGGATGCGGGGATCTGCCGGGCATGCAGCATGGCCGGCAGACCCCTCCACCCTGGGAGTGGCCGTTGTCTGTGGCAGGCCGGCCACCCGTGGGGGAACCGCCCTGTTTGAAAGGCGGTTTTTCTGGCTGCCGATGACCGTGCGCCCGCCGCGGAAGAGACCTGCGCGCGCCGCCGGGCGACGAGGAACAGGAGAAGGAGGAGGAAGAGGAGGAAGAGGAGGAGGAGAAGGAGGAGGAAGAGGAGGAAGAGGAGGAGGAAAAGGAGGAGGAAGAGGAGGAGGAAGAGGAAGAGGAAGAGGAGGAGGAGGAGGAGGAGGAAGAGGAGGAGGAGGAGGAAGAGGAAGAGGAGGAGAAGGAGGAGGTAGAACGAAGGTACCGAGGGTACTTATGAAACGGGCCGTTCGAGGGCCCTTCACGCGCAGAGTAAAGGATGAGGCTGGCCCATTTGATTCTCCTCATCCCATGTGCTTCGACGCTTGCATCCCTCCCAAACCACCAGCTTCTCTGCAGAAGCAAGGCCGTGCAGTTCTGGCGATCAGGTGAAGGCGGGCAACTGCGCCACCAGCTGAGGTCAGGGGCGTGGCCTTTGGGGCTGCAGCCGACCGCCTGGCAGCGTCGCTATCGCGATATCAGGGTTCCCGAGACCCGCTGCGCCCTCCGACGCACTGACCAACAGGGACCCCCAATCGGCTTTTGATCGCGTCCGACGGCCCACAGGCAGGACAAGTGGTGCCTTTTTTCTGGCATCGCGGCCAGGGAACAAAAAAAAAAACACGCCGTGAACGCGAACGCTGGGTCGGCCGTGTCACTCTGGTGTGCACGGCCACGATAATTACTTGGACACCAAGTTACCTCGCGCATGCTGATGCGCAGAGGCTCCACAATGCGTGCGACCCAGCATGTCGGCGAAGGCTTCACCCGTCTAAGCTTGGTCCGAGGCCTGGACAATGGAGCGCGCTCATGGAGGACCCCATAGACCCCGTCGACCTGGACACATGTACCAGCGTCAGCAGGATGCGGAGGCGGAGGAGGAGCAGCGGAGGGCCCGCGCGAAAGAACAGAGGGCCCCGACGACGCCTTGGCTTTGGGACCCTGCTCGAACGGCCTTGCCTCCGCCTCCTGGCAGGGGCGTGCGTAACAGAGCTTGCGAAAGCTCCTGCTCGAATTCGACGTCCGCCGTCCTGCTATTCCTGGGAACCGGCTTGTTCCAGGGAGCCAAACAAGGCTTCAGCCATCCCGTGCCACAGTGCACAATCTCTGCCAGGTTTGATATACCCAGCCACGGACCAGCACTTTCTGGAATAATGGGCCTTGGCTTCGAACAACGACGCTTTCTGGCCAATGCCAGCCCATCATCTCTTCGACGAGTTCTGGCGAGGGTTGTCTTTAGGAAGAATCCCCCCCCGCATTCGTGGCGCAAGAAACAGCTCGCACACCCACATAAGACAATTAAAGGCGCGTCGGGATCCCAGTCCGAGAATCTGCCCCGCACGTGCGACGCATAGCCCTCTCCGTCTCTAGCACTCTGGGACGGGGCGAACTGTAATGGCACAGCTCCGTAACTTGTGGCAACCACTTGGCCAGCGCGAACTAGTTCCTGCAACGACTGACCATCTTGCCCTGCTGAGGGCCTCGTGGGCCGTGTTGAAGACTTGAGTCCACGAGCATGCGGCCCGAAAGCACCCAGCAGGGAGAGCCTTCGCGAACCATACCCAGTGTCCTTCCCATGCGAAGAAACACCCTGCTCGCCTTCAGGGTGCCCTGGGTTTCTTGGGTTTCGATGGTTCTGCTGTGGAAGGCCTGACGTCCCCACACCAAACATCGATGGACGCCCTGGGGTCTCAGGGTGGGGTTTCCGGTGGAAGGTTTCTTGTGGGCTGGCCTCTACACCTCAGGCGATGCTTAAGAAAACTGAAATTTTCGGCCAGGGTCTCGATTATTCTTAACGTTTCAACGTAAATCCTAAGATTTTAATAGAAATTTTGGGTTTTTAGTCAAGCTCTGAGACTATGAATTTCTTAACCCATGATCTCTAAAGCATTTCGCAGGGTGTACAGTGCAGCGACAAAGCAGTTCACCGAAGCACGTGGCAAGCCGTCTGGCAGAACATACCCCAAGCTGCCCGCGGCACGCCCCGGCGCCGCGCCCGGGCAGCCGCACAGCGCGAAAAGGCATGCTGGAGCTTCCCCGGGGGCCTCTCGAGGGCCGTTCGTCTCTGGTGCCTCTCGGGGGCCTCTCGGGGTCCTCTGGGGGCCTCCTCCTCCTCCTCCTCCTCCTCCTCCTCCTACCTACTCCCTCCTTCCACTCCTCCTCCTCCTCCTCCTCCTCCTCCTCCTTCATCCTCCTCCTCCCGCCTCTCCTCCTCCTCCTACTCCTCCTCCTCCTCCTCCTCCTCCTCCTCTTCCTCCTCCTCCTCCTCCTCCTCCTCCTCCTCCTCCTCCTCCTCCTCCTCCTCCTCCTCCTCGGGGGCATGCTCGGGATCTTGGGGGCCATCCTGTAGGAAAATATATTGTGGAGGCCAGCTCGGTTTCCCCCCACCGGGGCCCTCTCTTTGGGCTCTCTTGGGGGCTTCACCGATCAATGATCTGACAGCGGCGCACATCTTCGCCGTCCAACCCAGCGTGTGCAGTTTGTCTAGGACAGCCGAGGCAGGGGCCCACTGGAGAGGCGAGATCCAGGCGCCCTTCAAGTGACGATATGACGCTACATGGGCCTGCCCACGCAGCCTCACGGGCTAGATCCATGACGAAAGTTGGCGGAAACTGCAACACATTGAAGTCGCCGTGTAACGGACTTAGGTATACCCTGCCGAGGGTGACGTGGCCCCGATCCCGACCAGGGACAGGAGAGAAGCCCAGGCAGGGTCGACCACTTGGGACCAGGGCCTGGGCCTCAGAAGAATGCTGCGGGCAGTTCCAAGACAGGCATCCGATGGACCCAGACCAGAAATCGCGTCCTAATGCCTCGCAGCCTCAACGTTCTGGACCACCTATGCGCTTATGTGGGCTCCCCTTTGCATGGCCCTGAGCCCAAGGCTTCACCAAAGGACCAAGGTGGGACCCTTCCCTCCACACGGAGAGCACTAAGACAGAGAGAGTGGAGCTGACGCTCGGAGAGTCGAGTCGCAGCCGAACTCCAAACCGCCGTCGCCGTTGAAGACCCCCTCATCATGGTGCGGGGGGAGGAGGAGGAGGAGGAACGCGAGGGGGAGGAGGAGGAGGAGGAGGAGGAGGAGGAGGAGGAGGAGGAGGAGGAGGAGGAGGAGGAGGAAGCGGGAGGAGGAGAAAGAAAAAGGTGGAGGCAGAGGAGGAGGAGCGCGGGCGAGCGCGGGCGCGGGCGAGCGCGGGCGCGGGGGTGCGTCGCCCGCCTGGCCCCGGGGGTACCCTCGGACTCGGGACCCCCGAGGCCGCGAGAGGGAGGAGGAGGAGGAGGAGGAGGAGGAGGAGGAGGAGGAAGAAGAGGACGAGGAAGGCGAGGAAGGCGAGGAAGGCGAGGAAGGCGAGGAGGAGGAGGAGGAAGAAGAGGAGGAGGAGGAGGCCCGGCGAGGAGCAGCTGGACCACGAGTGGTCGCCTCTGAAGCTCAACGAGGGCAAGGTCAAGTTCGGCGGCGGGTGCTCCCCTCCGGGGGGCCCTCCCCCCCGCCCTCGGCGGCGCGCCCCCCCCTCGGGGGGGAGGGCAGAGGCAGGGCTCGTCTCGGTTCCTCCGATTCGGTGCGGCTCGATTGCGATGAAGTCGGGCCTGCCCTTCCACAGGAGGAAGATTCGAAGGTAGTGCAACAATAGTCAGGGGACGATTTGTTGAACCATTGCTTGGCGATATGGTTTTTTCTTATTGTTGAATCGTCCAGAGTCCGCCTGTAGGGGGACACGCCCGACCTAAGACTACGGTGGATTCCGATTCCGATTCGATCCGACTTGGGATTTCGATTTGGGATCCGATTCCTTAGTGAAGGCCTCTGAGCCTGCCGATCTCCGCCGACTCGACTTCCCCCGACTTGGCTGCCGAGTTCCGCCGATCCGATCCACTTGGATCGCCGATGTTTCGTCTCGATTTCGCTCGCTTCCCCCCCCTCGGCGCGCCGCCGACTCTTCGGGGCGGACGAGGGGGGAATTGGGAAAGAGGTGGTTGCGAAAGTCAGTATCGTCTTACCAATCCCCATCCCCACCCTCATCCCCTTCGAGACCCCCACCAAATTACCACCCCAGTTGGGGATACACCCCTCGAAACCCAAAGGGGGGACGGCCTATATCCCCATCTAGGGGGGGGAATATCGGCCAGCGGGGCCCAGGCCACGCCGCTGGGGATGGGGATTGGCTAAACGATACTCACAGGTGGTTGCGAACGCGGCTGCGTGCAGCTGGCTTTGGCCCCGCCTCGGGGCGCCTTCCGTCGTACATGGGCGAATCCTTGAACAGCGCATGTAGAGGGAGATCACGCTGCTCTTGTCTCTGGAGGCCCCTCTCGGGGGTCGGCTCGGGGCCTTCCCTTGGGTCGCCTCGGGAGCCTCGCGAGCCGTCCAGGCGCGATCTCGGGTGCTCTCCGTGGAGTCTTGGTGGAGCCGTCTCGGAGGCTGCCTTCTGGGCGTCTTGGAGGCAGCGGAGGGCGGATGCGGAGGCTCCGCGGCCACGGGGCTGCCCTCCGGGAGCCTTCGTCGGGGGGGCCGACCCTCCCACGAGCCGAGGCCCTGGAGGTGGCCTGACGGGATCTTGGGCCCCAGGGGGGGGGGGTAAGGTCAACATTTGTTTCTCTTCAACGATGTGTTGCTTTCGGTGTCTTCCTTGTCCTTTCTTTCGGTCTGCCTGCAAATTTCTGTCGTTCTTCCTGCGATGGCGCTGGGTGGTAGGGATTCTCCTTCTCTTGCGGATTACAGATGGATTCCTCTCTGAGACCATCTGCTGAGGACTCCTTCTGTTGCGGGGAGGTCCGTTTTTTGATTCCACAGGGGGGGGGACGGGGGAAGAGGCAGGGGCGCAGCCCACTGTCTCACGCGCCGCTTCCATCCCCGGCAGGCGGGGCTCGGCGGAACTGTGTGGGCCAGTCCCCGTGTTCGGGGGCGGACAAGAGGGGGGTGATGACTAGAGGGGGGTGGATATCATGGCGTTGGGCCATGATATTTCCCCAGATTTTATAGCGCCTCTTGATATTTCATTACGTCCCTGGCCCCCCCGCTGGGCCGCGCACATGCCGCCGGTCATGATTTGCAGCCCCCCCTCTTGGACACCCCCCTCTTTTCCGCTTCCGACGTGTCCGGGCCCATCTCCAGGGAGCCGAGTCTCAGGCTGCGCGCGAGGGTTTTGAATACATACATGCTCCGCGTGCGGATCATGTATTAAAAAATGCAAGGATTTATTATTAAGAATAACGATGAGTTCATGCATAAATTTACTCATACATTAATCAGGTATGAAAGTCCTCTATTTTTTAAACCCCATGTATTGAAAACTGCCCCGCAGTCCATCTTGATGCCTTGCAGACGCGGCATGGTGCAATCTGGTACGACGGGGCGGACCTCCCATCAGACGCCGGTTGTTGTTCGTTTGGCCCAGATTGCCCAAGCCAGCATATGTATATTTGATGCGCGGCAGCTATCGGCGGTACGGGCTCACCGTGGCATTCCTTGGCCGGCTTTCTGGGAAGCACCAGCGTTTGTTGCCTTCCATCGCGAGGCTGCTGCAGGATTTCCCAGGTCTGGTCTTCGCCGTCCTTTTCCTCCAAGCCCAAGCGGATCTTCGAGAGCATCAAGCTTGTCATTCGAATTTCCCTTGTGAAGGTCTTCCTCCTCAACGTTGCCTTCTTCATTACGTAGCTCCATCTCTTCTTCCTGATCGATTTGTCGTCCTGCTCATAAGACGACTGGCGAGTGGTCCCTCAGAGAAGCGACGATCTCGCACAGATTGGCCGATATACCTTGAGAGAGCATACATCTCCTCCCTCCTGCCTGGCGGCCTGCCCTTCGAGAGACACGGTGTGACGCTTGGGTGACCCGTTCTGTCTTTCCAGAAGTATCAGAGCGTCATCTCTCTCGTGCTTGCCCCTGCAATGTTCGTCAACTCTGGATCTGTCCCCCCCTCAACTCGCCCCCCCTCTCTCTCCGCGGGGCGGCTGGCGGCTTTCATCGGCCGTGCTGGGCGTACTCTGTGGAGGCGGGCAGGGAGGCGCTCGTGGGCGAAGAAGCGCATCCGCATCCGCGGCCCCGCGGGCCGCGACTCTGCGGACACGGGGCGTCTTTTGCAGAGGCCTCACGGGAGCCGCGTTTGCGCCACCGCGGGTCCGCGGGGTCGCGCCCCGGAATTCGGACCACGAGGGCGCGGCCGCTCGCGAAGAGGGATCCGTCCCCCCTTGTCCAGCTCGCAGGTTCTATTGCGGCAGGATCCAGGACCTCTTCGTCGTCAACGGCTTCTACATGGCGATGCGGAGGGCGTACACCCGGCCTGGCAGGCGGGTGCCTCCTCCCCCCTTTTTCTCCCTCCCCCTGTTTCCTCCTCCCTCCTCCTCCCTCCATCCCTCACTCCTTCTTTCTTTCCTCCATCCCTTTCTTCCTGTGCTTGTCTTCCTCAACCTGGACCCCAGCAGGGCTCGTTACCCGTTCGAGGAGCAACAAGTTCTCATCTTCCCCTGTCCGCTCCCTCTCAGGGCTGGCTGAGAATTTCTTTCCCTCCCTCCCTCAAAATTCAAGAGGGGAAAAACACACAGACACAATGACTCGTCGACTCCCAGGAAAATATGAGAAAATATAGGAAGTGGGGGGAAGACAAAAACCCAGAAAAGATGGGGAACCCTGTTCTTGGCAGAACCAACCCCAAAAAGATGTTAACCTGGGTTTATCATGTTCCGGCTTTATTTACCAGGGTTCATAATGTTCCCCCCCCGGAACATTATGAATTTTGGTTGTAATGTTCCGGGACATATTGATGTGGGTTCATATAATGTTCCCCCGGAGCATTACCCCAAAAAGATATGAATGTGGGTTTATAATGTTATGGGAATATCGTTTGGAGTTCATAATGTCTCGGGTATAACGAACCCTGGTTTATTATTCCGGAATGATAATGATGGAGGCTGAGGGGCGTCGCCTGAGCCAGAGGCGGATATTCTGAATCCGGATTCATGATTCCGGGATGAGTATCACTATTATGTTCCCCCAGCCCCGCACCTCCAAACTGGGATTCAGTATGTTAGAATATTCACCCTAGTCCGCTATCTCTAGAACATTATACTGGGGTCCGCAATGTTCTGGGAATAAATAGACTCAATTTTATGATTCCGAAATGATCATGATCCGGCGGAGGGGGGGGGTCCTGAGAAGGAGATTGGACTGGGATCAACCCTGGTTCATTATGTCGGAATATCGACCCCAGATGCTTTATCCGGAATGAAAAATGATCTGGGGAAGGGGGGGTGCCCGATCCATCCACAGGCCAATAATCCAATGGGGGTATCATCTAAACAGTATGAACCTAGGTGTATCTTTCTTAGATAATAAACCACGGTCGGCGGGGATTTCGCGCCCACCCTCGTTCTTTGTGTACATTTGTTTGTGTGTCCCAGCGCCCCTTCAAAAATCCCTCCAAAAAAAACAGCAACAACCACATGTCTCCCTCCCTCCCCCCTCCCGACCTCCTCCCCCTTCCTTTTCCTCCTCGTCGCGACCTCATCGTAATATGAAGTCGGGTCTGTCCCTCTACAGGAGGGATGTTCAAAAATAGTCCAACAATAATGCGGGGACGATTGTTCGACTACTTTGATCATTTTGGAATATTTGCTTTACTATTTCCCAGCCCTCCTTGATTGGGTATTCGTTTTGAATAGAGCACCGCGGTCGGGTCTCCCTCCTCTCGCCTCCTCCCGCCTGCCGCCTCCTGCTTCCTCCTGCCCTCTCTTCGCCGCCTCCCTCTTGTCTCCTCTTGCCTTGTGCGTACCTCTTGTGTGTGCATCTTGCCTGCGGTACGGCGGGCTGTGCTGCGATCTGCGAAATTGTCGCCACTTTCGAGGGTTGCTGGTGGGTCCAGCGGAGTGAGGCACCGCGCGGACCTGAGCGTGAGCGGTAGTTCGCCGTCCCTGGGGGGGTTGCGGTCTGCGAAATTGTTGCCACGTTCGAGGGCTGCTGGTGGGTCCAGCAGAGTGGGGCACCGCGCGGATCTGAGCGGTAGCTCGCCGTCCCTGGGGGTCTGCAGTCTGCGAAATTGTTGCCACGTTCGAGGGCTGCTGGTGGGTCCAGCAGAGTGGGGCACCGCGCGGATCTGAGCGGTAGTTCGCCGTCCCTGGGGGGCTGCGATATGCAAAATTGTTCCCATTTTCGAGGGTTGCTGGTGGGTCCAGCGGAGTGAGGCACCGCCCGCGCGGATCTGAGCAGTGGTTCGCCGCCCTTGGGAGGTTGCGATCAGCGAAATTGTCGCAATTTTCGAGGGCTGCTGGTGGGTCCAGCGGAGTGGGGCACCGCGCGGAGCTGAGCGGTAGTTCGCCGTCCTCGGGGGGATGCGATGTGCAAACTTGTCGCCACTTTCGAGGGTTACTGGTGAGTCCAGCGGAGTGAGGCACCGCGCGGGTCTGAGCGGTAGTTCGCCGTCCCTGGGGGGCTGCGATCTGCGAACGTGTCGCCGTTTTCGAGGGCTGCTGGTGGGTCCAGCGGAGTGAAGCACCGCGCTGATCTAGGCGCCAGCTCGCCGTCCCTGGGGGGCTGCGATCAGCGAAAATGTCACACTGTCGAGGGCTGCTGGTGGGTCCAGCGGGGTGAGGCACCGCTTGGATCTGAGCGGTGGTTCGCTGTCCCTGGTGGGGCAACGATCTGCCAAATTCTCGCCATGCTCGAGGGCTGCTGGTGGACCAAGTGGGGTGTTGCACCGCGCGGATCTGAGCGGTAGCTCGCCGTCCTTGGGGGGGTTGCGGTTTGCAACATTGTCGTTATTTTCGATGGTTGTTGGTGGGTCCAGCGGAGTGAGGCACCGCGCGGATCTGAGCGGTAGCTCGCCGTCCCTGGGGAGCTGCGGTCTGCGAAATTGTCGCCACATTCGAGGGCTGCTGGTGGGTCCAGCGGGGTGAGGCACCGCGCGGAGCTGAGCGGTAGCGGGTCCAGCGGAGTGAGGCACCACGCAGATCTGAGCGGGACCTCGCAATGTTTGGGGGTTGCGAGCCTTACGAATGCCGCTCGCAGACGTGTATGCGCCCATGTCACGTCATCACCTCCGTATAACGTCTCCCAAGCTACTCATGCCCCACATTGCGCAGGGGTTGGGTACGTCGCCAGGGTAATAGTTAGTTGTCATCCGAAATCGGCCTGAACGCTCCATGTGTTCCTCCCTGTCCTCGGCTTCGTCACTGTCGTCCTCCGCGTTCCTCCCGCTCTTCCTCCTCTTCCGCTTGTTGCCCTCGCGGACCCCACGGGTTCTTGCTGCTTTCATGGTTGCTGCCGCTGCTCGTCCTCCTTATTCCTGCCGCGTCCTCCTCCTCCCCCTCCTCTCAGCTTCCTCCTCCTCCTTCTCCCCCTCCTCCTCATCATCAGCAGCATCATCATCATCGTGACCACCACCACCACCATCATCATCATCATCATCATCATCATCATCATCATCATCATCATCATCATCAGCATCATCATCAGCATCATCATCAGCATCATCATCAGCATCATACTCCTCCTCCTCCTGCTCCTCCTCCTCCGCCTCCTCCTCTTCATCATCAGCATCATCATCAGCATCATACTCCTCCTCCTCCTGCTCCTCCTCCTCCCGGCCTCCTCCTTCTTAATAATGTTCCCGCTCATCATCCCTCCTCCTCTCCTCTTCTCCTCCCTCCTCCTCCTTCTCCTCCTCATCCTCTCCCCGTTTCGGCGCACTCCTATGCGAAGACCTTACGCCTTGCACGCCGACCCGAGAGTGACGAAGATGAACATGAGGGGGGGGCAGGGTGGGAGGAGGTGGATGAGAGAGGAGGAGGGGGGAGAAGGATGTGGAGGAGAAGCAAGAGGAGGAGAAGGAGGCAGAGGAGAGCAGGAGGAGGGGGAGCAGAGGGGGGTGGGAGGAGGAGGAGGAGGAGGAGGAGGAGGAGGAGGGGGAGGAGGAGGAGCAGGAGGAGGAGCAGGAGGAGGAGGAGGAGGCCAGAGGCTTTCTTGGGACAGCCTGTGGCTCTCCTGGGGCCGTCTTGGGCCGTCCAGGGCTCCTCTTGCGCCGTCTCGAGGCACTCTTGGAGGCCCCTTGGGCAATTTGGGGCTCTCCTGGGCTGTCTTGGGGCAGTTTGGGGGCCCCTTGGGAGCCTCCTGGAGCCTCTTGGGGCTTCTTCGGGGCCTCTTGGGGGCCTCTTGGGGCTGAGAGCTCGAAATGTCCGTTCGGGTCCCCCGTCGGGGCACTCTCCTGGAGCCGTCTTGGGGGCCTCTTGGGCCGTCTTGGAGGCGTCTTGGGCCGTCTTGGGCCCTCTTCGGCCGTTAGGGGGGCCTCTTGGGCTGTCTCGGGGCGATCTAGGGGGCCTCTTGGGCCGTCTTGGCGCGTCGGGAAGCGGAAGAGGCAAGAACGTCAACATCTTTCAAAAACGTATGGGAAATCCATGAATTTTGCCTCTTGGGGCTCTCGTGAGAAAGCTCCTGGAGGCCTCTTAGGGGCGCTTTGCAGGCCTCTTCGGTCGTCTGGAGGCCATCAAGGCGTCTTCGACAGATGTTTGGCGATTCGGGGTTCTCTTGGACTGTCTCTGGGGCCTCTTGGGGCACTCTTGGCCCGTCTTGGGGTTTTTGGTGCTCCAGGACTCCCAGGGGGGGCGTCGTATCTGACCCCCGCCCCCCCGGGGCGTTTGACCCCGCCCCCGGGACCCCCCCCTCCACCCCCCCTGGGCGGGGGAGGGATCGAAGGGAAGGGGCTTCCCTTCGACTCAATTACGACGTTGCTTGTTTTCGTTTTGGCTTGCGCACTGAGGAGGTCCGGGAAAGGGGAGAGCTTCGACGAGCCCAGGGAAAGGGGGGAGGCAGGGAAAGGGGACGACAGAGATGACGACCAACGAATGACGGAGATGACGACTTGAACGGACAAGCCCCTCACACACGCCGACAGGGTCGGCGGATTCCTCCTCCTCCGTTCCCATCGCCGAGCAAAGCACCGAGCTTCGCGGCCCAAGCTACCAGCGCAAGTTTCATGAGCAACAATGGCGCCACAACCTCTGCCACCACCGTGGCCACAGCACGGTCTCAGTTCTCGGGCATTGGCATCCCGAGTTATCCAGCATGACCGTTGGCTACTGCGGGCCAGTTGGCCTAGGGAGGGACCACCCTGACCTCCCTCCCGCCCGTTCCATATACCAAAGGGATCACACTACACGGCCTCAAAAGGGCGGGCGATCCACCAGGATCCGCGGCGCCAACGGCACCAGCCAGCCCACCACAGGGCGATCATTGCCACCCCAGCAATTTGAAGGCCTGAAGGCCAAGTGCGGCGACGTCGAGGACCCAGTCCACGCTGAGACGGACGCCGCGGCGGCGACGGCCGCAGGTATTGAGCGGCGTGCGAGTGATGCTGCGTTCGGGCGTGACTATGTGACGGCGCGCGCCGCCGCCAGCAACGCCGCCGTTTCGGTCGCATTGTTTACTCCCTCACCTCCCCATCCCTCACACAGAGCAGGATGATACGGGGCGTTGCACTGACTGTTTGAGTTTGTGCATCAACTCACCCTCGGCGCGTTTTTCTGGACCCCCCCCCTGTGTCTTGTCCCGACCCGACGGAATCCATCTCGGACGCCAGACCGTGCCCTGACAAGCCCCGCCGGCGCAGCCGCAAGGCCCCGGCTCCGCCGACAGAGGCGGGACCCATGTGGCCAACTTGGACAGCGCCAGCGCTGCGAGTTTCGGCCCAAACTGGAACGTCCTCACCAAATTGCGTTACCAGTTTATTACCGCCACCGTTGTTCTCCAGGAAACACTGCGCCCTGCGGCGAGATCCCAACACCTTCGACAGGCGCATCCGTTCACCCAGCAACGGGGCCTGGAGACCTGCGCGGGGGGCCGATGCCCCAAGGACGACCACGTCTTCCGTAAAAAAGGCGCGGCGGAGAGGCTGGCCGCTGAGGGCGAGCCACCGATGCCAAACACGAAAGCGCACGCATCGCTGCCGAAGAGACCTTCGTTGACGCCACCAGAAACGACCCCGCTGTCGCCCCGCTCTTCGCGACCGCGCGATGAGCGGAAGCATCCCCCTCCATCCTTGACCACCTCCCTGCCACCAGCCAGAGGATGACCGAGGGGCGTAAAGAAGTCACTGACGGCCTCCACGTCGGCCGTGTCTACGGCAAATCAGGCTCTGACGGCGCGGCCCTATTCTATCAGGTACGGGATGTCGCAGACAGAATCGGATATGCGACGTACTCTATGTGCGTCGACGCCTAGAGCCACATCAGCGAATCAGCCTTCCTTTTCCCCATGTACCAACAGGAAAGTGCATCCTTTCTCTCTCTCTCTCTCTCTCTCTCTCTCCCTGCCGGACGCACGCGGCCATTCGGGCTCGGGGGTTCGGCCGATTTTGATTAGCGGCTGGGCGCGGATGCTGGCTTTTGGGCAGTGCGCCCTCGACGCCGCGCGGCGGCGGTCCGCAGGGTGCTTCACGAGCGCGATCTCCTCGGCCAAGGCCGAGCTCCTCGGGGGCGGGCGCCCGAGCAGGCGGCGACAGCCACAAGCCTCGGCGCGGAGGAGGCGCGGCGCCCGCCGAGGGAGCTCGCGGACCAGGCGGTAGCCGAGGAGCCAGCGCAGAAGCGGCCGAGGGCGCTTCATGGCTGCCCTGGGCCGGCCACCCCGGAGGATGCCGCGGCGTGCCTCGCCGCGGCGGCCAGCCGAGAAACGCCCGAGGTCCCGCCGCCGCCAGTGGCCCGCGCGATGGCGGGGGCCCGCTTCGCGCGGAGGTGCCGCGCGGCGTCGGAAAAAGGGCCGTCGCGGGCTTGAGGTGCAGGGGCGGGCCCGGTGGAAGCCTCGCCCCCATCGTGCTGCTCGAGGGGATGGGGGCGCCCCCGCTGGAGACGACGCTGTCTTTGCACGGGCCCGCAGCGGGCGCAGGGCGGCCTCGCGGGCCGCGCGGGCTTCGCGCGGTGAGGTCGCGCGCGCGGGCCAGAAGGGGCGATGCGCAGCGAATGTTTCCGCCGCCGCTCACGGGCAGTCCCCCGCAACATCGCAGCGGCAAAAGCACAATCGTTTCATTGCCGGTCGTCCCGCAGGCCCCGCGGTTTTCCTCGCGCCTTTCTCTTTTTCCCTCTTTGTATCGTTCCTTTTTTTTTTTCTCTCTCTCTCTCTCTCTCTCTCTTTCTCTCTCTCTCTCTCTCTCTCTCTTTCTCTCTCTCTCTCTCTCTCTCTCTTTCTCTCCCCTTTTTTCCTCCATCCCTTGTGTTGCCCCCTCGGTGTTGAAAACGGCGATGGCGAGCGACGGGGGACGATGGCGGTGGCACTAGCGATGCTGACGACGACGGTGAATGTAAATATGATGGTCACGATTGTTGCATGGATGATGGCGGTGAAAACGAAGATGACGATTCTGATGATGCAGCTTATGACTATGATCACGATAATGCTGGAAATGGTGGCGCTGATGATGACGACGGCGATGATGATGATGATGATGATGATGATGATGATGATGATGATGATGATGATGATGATGATGATGATGATGATGATGATGACGATGATCGGGGTTCGGGCAGCACCACGCGTTGCACAGCTTAGCACTCCTGCCGATGGCCGTGGCCACAGGCTTTGAAGCACGGCCGTGGCACAGGGCCCGCGGCGGCGCACGTAATGCTCGGCGAGCAGCGCGTAGGACCGGCAACATGATGGCAGGCTCAGTGGAGGCCAGTCCCCATGCGTCCGGTCAGCAGCCAAGGCCAGCATGGGGCGAATCCCTGGATGGCCACGTTCACCTTGTGGTGTTGTTGGCTACGCCAGACGGTGACGATGACGATGGCGAGCGATGATGACCATCGAATGGCATGCGGCGCGTCCCGCCACCGTGCCTGGGTTGTGGGTCAGAGTTCTCAGGGATGTTTTTAGGGGTCTCTTCGGAGCGCTGTCGGGGGCCTCTTAGGGGGCAGATTTGGGGCCTCTTGGAGGCCTGTGCGGGCCGATTGGGGTTTCTTGTGGGCCTTTGGGGGCCTCTTGGGGCCTCCTATGGAACCCTCGGGGCGGAGGGCTCGAAATGTCGGCTTGGGTTATCTTGGGCGCCTCTTGGGCCGTCTTGGGGTGGTTTTGAGAGCCTCTTGGCCCGTTTTGTGGCGGTCTTGGAGGCCTCTTGGGCCCGTCTTTGAGCGTCGGGACGCCGAAAAGGCGATAGGCCAACAATCGTGAAAAACAATCACTGATGGTTGCCTCTTGGAGCCCTCTTGAGAGGCATCTTGGAGGCTGCTGGGCCGTCTTGGAGCGATCGTTCGGCGACTCGGGGCCCTCTTGGACCGTCGCGATGCCTCCTGGAGCCCCTCAGAGCCCATCTTGGGGCCCTCCTGGGCCCGGCGAAGTCCTGCGCAAGACGTCCCAGAGCCCACGAGGGCACGCCGGAAGCCCCAGGGGGCACGCGGGAACCCCCAAGAGATTCGTTGGCTTACGCCGCACCGCCCACCCCGTGGGGCGGTAGCAAGAGCGAACGACAGAATTCGCGGAACGCGCGCGATCGCCGGGCAATCTTGTGGTGTCGGCCTGTCCTGCGTAGCGTGTGGGGTTCAAGGGGGGGCCTTGTGGGGGATTGTTTCGAAGTTTTTAGTGGTCTTATGCTCACCGAGCGCGTTCCACTACTCGCAGAGTGCCTAATCGCAAGCGTCCCAAAAACACAAGTCTGCTTTATCGTAGATCCCCCGCGGGGAATCAGGCCATTTGCGAGTATTACTTTGCGAGTAGTGGAACGCGCTCGTCTATATATGTAGGTTTCTTGGGTCCTTCGCGGGGCCTGTCCCAGCCCTCCTTTTCAACATCCTGGATAGGCTCGGGGATCGTTGAGACCCAGCTGGGGCTGCGTCCGGCCAGAAGTTCGAGATTGGACCCAGCTTTGTCGACGAGGAGCTTCCTGAAGGCCCAGAGGGGGCGGAGAGCGCCCAAGAACTAGGAGTCTCATGCTTCGAGCCTCGATGCACCCCGTGTTCCTTCTTTTGAGAAGGGGTGGCACTTGCCAGGGAGGTCGATCCTCATCCCGGACTTTCGGCGGTGGTCCCTGGCACCGAAAACGATTCCTGGACGGCCTCGGGCGGCCGAAAGACCACGATTATCCCAGTGCGACTCTACCTAGGAGTTGGAGCATTTAGGAAAGCAACATCTACATCTACACCGACAGCTACATTTACATCTACACCTGCATATGCATCTACATCAACATCAACAGCGAGACTCACATCTACATCTACACCTACACCTACATCTACACCTACATCTACATCTACATTCACATCTACACCTACATCTACATCTACATCTACATCTATAGCTATATCTACATCTACGTCCACACTTTCGCATTGGTTTTGTTTTTGCTTTGCATTGCCTTTGCTTTTGCTCTTGTGTCTTTGCTTTTGCCTTTGCTTTTGCTTTTGCTTGTGCTTTTGCTGTTGCTTTTGAGTTGCTGTTGTTTTTGCTGTTGCTTTTGCTTGATTTTGTTGTTGCTTTGCCTGCGCACAGACACGCACACGCATGTTTTCGCATTCGCTCACCGGGTGTGCTTGAGAATGCTCCGTATCCGGTCTACACCGCACGATTTGGCATTGAGCAAGGCTGTGCAACACTCAGCTAAGATGAGATAAGCTAAGATACGATAAGATAAGCTAAGCTCAGCTAAGCTTAGCTTAGCTAAGCTGGGTGAGCCCAGGGGGCGCAACTGGGGGAACCGCGGGGCGGATACTGGGGGAACCGCCCGGGGCGCTTTCCACTGCCCTAAGCCCAGAGAGCAAGAACCTTTCTAGGCAGAGCCTAGGTAGGGAAAAATCTGTGCGACATCGGCGGCGACAACGAAATCTTCTTTCTTTGTTTCGTCTCCTCTTCCTCCTCCTCGTCCTTCTCCTCTTCCTCTTCTCGATCGAGGTAGATGCCCCCGGCAGCTCATATATACATATATATATATACACATATACATACATATATATATGTATATATATGTTTATATATATGTACATATGTAAATATTTCTATATATACATATATACATATCGAACACGCCTACGGCGAATCACCGCCGCCCCCTGCCCTTGTGGAAGCGCCTATGTGGCCGACAGCTGGGCTAGAGCTTGGCCAAGCTATCGGACCGTGTTCCCCGAGTCGGTTTGGAAAACCTTCGGGGAACACGTGGGGGAGGAAAAGGAAGAGGAGGAGAAGGAGGAAAAAGGAGAAAGGGGGAGGATGCCTCTTCGGAGCCTCTTGAGGCACTCTTGGGCTCGATTGGGCCATCTTGGGATCGTCTTGGAGGCCATGTTGGGGCTATCTTGGGTTCTCTTGGGGCCCCTTGTGGGCCTCTGGTGGCGCCTCGGGGCCGTCTTGGAGGCCATCTTGGGCGTCTTGGAGGTCTCTTGGGCCGTGTTTGGGCCCTCTTGCGGCCGTCTTGGGGCCGTCTTGGAGCGCTCCTGGAGGCCTCTCGGGCCGTCTTGGGGAGCTCTTGGAGGCCTCCTGGGCTGTCTTGGAGCGTCGGGAAGCCGAAAAGACAAAAAAAAAAAAAACAAATCCTTCCAAAACCATCGTAAAGTGGACGATGTTGGCCTCTGCGGGCCCTCCTGGAGAACCTCTTGGAGGCCTCTTGGGCCGTCTTGGAGGCTTCTTGGGCGAACTTGGAGGTATCTTGGACCCTCTTGGGCCGTCTTGGAGGCCGTCTTGGACCATCTTGGGTGGACTTGGAGGCCATCTTGGACCATCTTCGAGGCCATCTTGGGCCAACGTGACCATCCTCGAGGCCATGTTGGGCCGTCTTGGAGGACGAATTGGGATTGGGCGATGGCATGTGCGTCTTGCGGGTCTTGGGGGGCGGCCGGCAGGACGGGCCGAAGCGCCAGGGGGGGTTCTTTTGGAAAAAGAACCAAAACCAAAACCGAGAGGTCCAGAACGCCAGGCACCCTTGCGATGAATCGACAGGGGGCGGCGGATACAGTGGCCTTCGGCCCATCCCGCCACTGTGTTTTGGTTGTCGGCCTGAGACCCTTGGTGCCTGGGCTGCGGGTTAGAAGTTACATGCCTCAAGTGGTACTTGGAGCTTCTTTTGAGCTTTGGCGGCCTCTTGGGGGCCCCATGGGCCCTGTTGAGCGCCTCTTGGGCCCCCCTGGGGCCGTTTTAGGGCGGAAGGCTCGGATTGTTGGTTCAGGCTCCTCCTCTTGGGCCCCTCATTGGGCCGACCCTTGGGCCGTCTTGGGAGCCTCTTGGGCCGTCTTGGCGCCTTCTTGAGCCGTTATCGAGCGCCTCTTGGGAACCTGTCGGGCCGTGCTGGGGCAGTCTCGGGGTATTCTGGGGCCGTCTTCAACGCCGCGAAAGCCGAAAGAACGTGCATGATACAAATGTAGGTTTTCCGATCAGAATTCGACGATGTTGGCCTCTTGGGCCCCTCTTGGGGATGCTCTTGGTGGTTTCCTGGGACGTCTGGGAGGCTTCTGGGACCGTCTTTGGGGTCACGCGGGAAGCCCCAGGGGGCACGCGGGAACCCACAAGAGATTTGGCAATTCTTCACGCTTCGCGTATCCCCACCAACTGCCTGATGGCCGAAAGGGTTCAGTGGGGTTCCGATGCTCGTGGCTCTTTTCTTCTCCCCTCCTCTCCTTCCGCGTGTGTGCCTGGCGTGCACTTCCTTTCCTCCCCTCCTGCATCCTAATGCCGCAGCGCTTAGCTGCCACACCGGGGTGCCTACCGTGCCTGGCGTGCAGTTCCCCTCCTCTCCATTGTTTCACCGGGTTTATCCCACGCGGCTGGGGTTTCCGCCAATACCGCTGTCTGATGGTGCTCTGACAGCTTGAATTCCATGCAGGGATCACACTGGGAACGGGCGGTCAGGTGGCCCGTGGCCTGCACCTGGCTGGTGTCGGCCCCCACTGGTGTCGGCCCCCACTGGTGACCGTAAGGATTCCATGCAAGGATCACATTGGGGATGGGCGGTCAGGTGGCCCCTGGACTGCTCCTGTCTGGTGTCGGCCTCCACTGGTGACCGTTCGGGTTCAGTTGGGTCTCGCTACGCTGCCGTCCTCTTCGGTGCTAGGACTTCGGCATGTGTGGCTCTGTGCGCCCGTCGGCTGCTTTCTTCTACAAGGACTTCGCTTTCGACATGTGCCACTGCTGTACAAACAGGAGGTACTGCCGTTTGCACTCCTGTCTGTGACGAGGCTGCCCCTCTTCACTCTTGCGCTAACACGATGCACTTGTGTCGCCTACGGCACGGACGTCGTCCGGGTGTGCGTGTCGGTCCTGCTCGTATCTGACGGGCCTTGTGCCGACTCACACCGAGTGTTCGACCTCTGCGTGTTCATGGTCGCGCCGCCGCGCCCTTTTGGCTGCGCCTACTTGATGGTCGCCACCGGGATCTCCACGCCACCGGGTTGGGAGTTTCGTATCTGGCTCTTCTTTTGAGTGGTTGCCCGCGCGCTCGCTTCGCTTGCCTCTGTATTCTTGCTGCCTCGTCGCGGCCCGGCGAGTGTTCGGACGGCTTTCGACCTGCTTCGCGAGCCCGCAGACCAAACGTACCGCCACCAACCCATTCAGAAACCCTGCCCACGAGAGCTGACGGGAAAGGGGACGAAGGGACACATCTAGGGAAACAAAGCGAGCAAGCAGGATGAACCGACGGATCTCGTGTGCAAAGGGGTGACCTTGGAAGGCCTCTTCGGGCAATCCCTGGGGGCCGCGTGGGGGCGAGGGGAAGAGGAGGAAGAGGAGGAGGAGGAGGAGGAGGAGGAAGTCGATCAAATGATAGGGGGGTTTTCGATTTCGGCCCCTTCCCAGGAACCCTCAAAATCGCCTCTTGGAGGTTTCCTGGGGCTCTTTGGGGGGTATTGGAGTTCTCTTGGTGTGGTGTTGTTGTTTTAGAGGTCGTGGGCTCCAAGAGGGGTCCCCTTGGGAGCCCTGGAAGGCGTCTTGGGGCCATCTTGAAGGCCTTCGATCAAAGGCGGATAACGTTCAGTTCCCCTCCACACCGGCCAAGCTGGGGCCAAAAATTCAGTAAAACGAATGATGTCGGTTTCCTCGCCGAGGCCGTGTTGGATGCCCTGAGACCTCGCGGAAACCCCCAAAGATGTCCTGGGGAGTGGTAAGGAGAGGGGTAAACCCCTCCCCGTAGGGGAAGAAGGGCCTTTGGAAGAGGGAAGAGGAATCTCGTTAGACCACCTGCGCCCAGAGGGCTGGTGGGATTCCGGGTCGTGTCTCGGAGATTCCTCAGGAATGAGGATTGACGTCCCGATGATGAGGCAAAAAACCTACGGACACCCACTCCGTGCCCAGATGCACGGTGGCGGATGAACCAAAGGAGGAATATTGGGAAGAGAAGGAGAAGGAGAAGGAGGAGGAGGACGAGGAGGAGGAGGAAGAGGAGGAGGAGGAGACGGAATAGGAGGAGGCAAGGGTCAGTCTCCAATTTCTATAATCCCCCACGACAGGTCCGTGCACTGGTTCGTCGTCAGGTGGCAAGCCGACGACATTCCCTGGAAGGACAGCATGGGTATGATCAGATGGAGCAGCAGGTTTATGATGATAAGGAAGGGACGGCTGTTGGGGTGCTGTTGTTGTTGATAGCGATGATGCTTAATGATGGCTGTGATTATTCTACATTTGAAAACGAGCTGGAAGAGGAACAATAGGAGCACGAGGGCAAGGAGGAGGACGAGGAGAACGGGGATGGGGTCGAGGAGGAGGAGGAGGAGGAGGAGAGGGAAGAGGGGGAAGAGCGGGAGGAGGAGGCGAAGGATGAGCAGGATGAGCGCTCAAGCTCTGGTACAAACGTGACCTTAGCAAGTGTAAAGAGAAGCCTGCCCTTCTGAAGGTTAAGTTTCCTGGAGCTGAGTGTTTTCTTCACCCACCCCTAGCGGTTGGCAGAACACGCTTGAAGGCCTTTGTGATACACCTGTATATTTAATTGGGCTAGTGCCCATGGAGGTGTTGTGCGAGGCGTTACCAAGCCTTCCAGTGCGAGTAGTGGTAGTAATCGTGGTAGTAGTAGTAGTAGTAGTAGTAGTAGTAGTAGTAGTAGTAGTAGTAGTAGTAGTAGTAGTAGTCGTAGTCGTAGTCGTAGTCGTAGTCGTAGTCGTAGTCGTAGTCGTAGTCGTAGTCGTAGTCGTAGTCGTAGTCGTAGTCGTAGTCGTAGTCGTAGTCGTAGTCGTAGTCGTAGTCGTAGTCGTAGTCGTAGTCGTAGTCGTAGTCGTAGTCGTAGTCGTAGTCGTAGTCGTAGTCGTAGTCGTAGTCGAGTCGTAGTAGTAGTAGTAGTAGTAGTAGTAGTAGTAGTAGTAGTAGTAGTAGTAGTAGTAGTAGTAGTAGTAGTAGTAGTAGTAGTAGTAGTCGGGTAGTAGTAGTTAGTAGTAGTAGTAGTAGTAGTTAGTAGTAGTAGTAGTAGTAGTAGTAGTAGTAGTAGTAGTAGTAGTAGTTGTTGTTGTAGTAGTAGTAGTATAGTAGTAGTAGTAGTAGTAGCAGTAGCAGTAGTAGTAGTTAGTAGTAGTAGTAGTAGGAGTAGTAGTAGTAGGCAGCAGTAGTAGTAGTAGTAGCAGTAGTGGCACGAATACTAATCGTAGTAGTAGTGGTAGTAGTAGTAGTAGCAGCAGTAGGGTAGTAGTAGTAGCAGTAGGAGTAGTAGTAGTAGTAGTAGTAGTAGTAGTAGTAGTAGTAGTAGTAGTAGTAGTAGTAGTAGTAGTAGTAATAGTAGCATTGATAGTAGCATTAGTAGCAGTAGCAGCCGCAGCCGTAGTCGAAGTGGTAGTACTAGTTGTAGCAGTAGCCGTAGTAGTGGTAGCAGTAGCAGTTATAGCAGCAGTACTGTGAGTAGCAGTAGTAGTAGTAGTAGTAGTAGTAGTAGCAGCAGTAGCAGTAGCAGTAGCAGTAGTAGTAGTAGTAGTAGTAGTAGTAGTAGTAGTAGTAGTAGTCGTCGCAGTAGTAGTAGTCGTAGTCGTAGCCGTAGCCGTCGCAGTGGTAGCAGCAGTAGCAGCAGCAGTAGCAGCAGTAGTAGTAGTAGTAGTAGTAGTAGTAGTAGTAGTAGTGGTAGTGGTAGTGGTAGTAGTAGTAGTAGTACCCGTCGTCGTAGTAGCGTTGGCAGTAGTAGTAGTGGAAGTCGCCGTAGTAGGAGTAGGAGGCGGAGCAGGAGTAGTAATAGGTAGCAGTAGGACTCGTAGTAGGAGCAGTAGTAATACGAGAACCAGTGGAAGTTGCATTAGTATTGATCGTAGTATGGGTTCTAAGTGTTGTCGTACCTTTGGGCGTGGCTGCAATAGCCGTAGTACAATTAGTTGTGGCCACTGGCGCGGTGGTAGTGGTCGTATTTCACGGTCCGGTAGGGCCCCCTGGGTCGTTTGACAGAAGCGTTGGCGTAGATGCTCATGGAAATGTCGGCGGCTATGCTAATTAAGACGTAAGAGATTCGTATATGTTATTTTCGTTGGCGGGAGGGGGTGAACGTCGGAGGGGAGGGGTGGAGAGGATGGAGGGGTGAGGGAGTGAGTGAGGGAGATGCGTAAATATTGCGAGGGGGGGAGATGAGTTGGTGAGTGAGGGAGAGGACGGAGGACGGAGAGGATTGTGAGTGATGGAGATGAGGGGGGGGGGCAATACCATCTATCTACAGTTACAACCAGTAAGACGGCGTCTTGCAGGCACCATCCCTACGCGACACCCTTGCACAAACATGAGACAATCCAAACCACACCCAAGACCTTTGCGATGCTAACAAAGCGAAGCTCAACATGTTTCAGGATGTTGTCAAAATATGAGCGGCACGTGCACAAAGCAAGAAGGACACATTTTGGAGTTACGTTCCGTGTGAGACAGCCAAACAACACATACAACGTCAACACCAACATCGAATAAGCTTTGCGAGACCATTGGCAACACAAAGCTTAACATGTTTCGGGATATTGTTGAAAGCTGGGCGGGGGCCCCGTACACTTACAAATGATGAGAAGTCGTCGTGGAGCCACGGTCGCTGTGAGACCATCCGAAAGCCAAACACGTCAAACTAACATTTCATCAATTATGAGAAACCATCACAATCACCAAGCCCAGTGGATTCGGCAATGGCGTTAACAGGTGGGCCTGCGTTCTTACATTTAGAGTTAGTTTGACAGAGGACCCAACCACATGCAGTTGTGAGCGCCGCGTCTGTGAGTATTGTCTTCGGTGGAGTTCACAATAGGGCCCCGAAGCGTGTGATGGGTTTGCTAAGGTGGGGTGGCGGCGGCATGCGAACGCAGCCACTGGCCCCTTCGGTGGGGCTTCCCATGGCGCAACAAAACTGTGAGGGGTGTGCCAGAGCGGGGTGACGGCGGCACGCGAACGCAGCCATTGGGGATTTCGGTGGAACTCCATATGGGACCACGAAACGTTTGAGGCATGTGCCAAGGTGGGGTGGCGGCGACATGCGAACGCAGCCATTGAGGCCTTCGATGGAGCTCCCTATGCGGCCACGAAGCGTGCAAAGGATATTCAAAAGCGGGTTGGCGGCGGCATACGAAGGCAGCCACGAGGCCTTCGGTGGAGCTCCCTACGGGGCTACGAAGCGGGTGAGGGGCGTGTCACATTGGGGTGGAGAGAGAGAGAGAGAGAGAAAAAGAGAGAGAGAGAGAGGAGGGAGGCGGGAGGAGAATAGACCCGTGCAAACGATGCTGAAATGCGCCCTCCTTCCAAGCTCCTTCTTCACAGGCCCATACAAGGAGTCATGCCCATTGAGGGAATTGCCCCGCTGGGACACAACCGTTCGAAGATCGTGAAGCGTGCCAAAAACACCACGTTCGGAACTTCAACGCCACGAATCAACCGGACTCCTGCGCCTTGACGATCCTGAGCCGTGCCAGAATACCATTCTTGGGGGTTCAACACCGCGAATCAGAATAACTGGTGCGCCCTAACAGCTCTGAATCGCTCTAACGCACCATTTTTGGCACCTTATCCATTGGGAATCCTCGGAATTTCTTGGCACTTGTTCCGAAACGGATATACGCGGCGCCACGGCGAGAGCCACATTTTGAGAAGGAACCGCCCGGAATATGTTAAACTCCTTCGCAGTTTTTCCAAGACGCACGTGCGCGGCGCTAGGGCGAGAGTCACATTTTGAAAACGACCCGCCCTCAATGCGGGACCCTCCCGCAAATGTTGAAGACGAATGTGCGCGGCGCTCAGGCGATAGCCACATTTTGAAAACGACCCGCCCTCAATTCGTGAAGCCTTTGCAAGTTTGGGGACGGATGTACGCGGCGCTAAAGCAAGAGCCACATTTTGCAAACGACCCACCCTCAATCGGGGACCCTCCCGCAAATGTTGAAGACGAATGTGCGCGACGCTCAGGCGATAGCTACATTTTGAAAACGACCCGCCCTCAATCCGTGAAGCTCTTGCAAGTTTGGGGAAGGATGTGCGCGGCACTAAGGCGAGAGCCACATTTTGAAAAGGAACCGGCATGAGTCCGCGAAGCTCCTGCAAATGTTGAAGGCGAATGTACGCGGCGCTAAGGCGATAGCCACATTTTGAAAGCCGCTCGCCTTCCATCCGTGAAGCTCTTGCAAATTTCAAGCCTCAGTCGCTGCAGCGCACAGCCCGCCTGTGCGAGCCGCAACGAAGCGAGGCATGAGCTGGGGCACCCGCCAGACAGGGCAAGAGTAGCGGCACATGGACGTGTCTCCCGTATGGGGAGGAGGAGGAGGAGGAGAAGGCAGAGGATGATGATGATGATGATGATGATGATGATGATGATGATGATGATGATGATGATGATGATGATGATGATGGTGATGGTGATGATGATGATGACGATGATGATGATGATGATGATGATGCTGATGATGATGATGATGATGGTGACGATGATGATGATGATGATGACGATGGCGACGATGATGGTGGCGATGATGTTGATGATGATGGCGATGTTGATGATGATGATTGTGATGATGCTGATGATGGTGGTGATGATGATTATGTCGGTGATGATGCTGATGATGACTATGATGATTGTGGTGCTGATGATGATGGCGATAGTGATGGTGATGGTTCTGACGATGATGCGGATGATGATGGTGGTGTTGATGATGGTGATGATGATGACAATGTTATTGATGAGTATGATGATGTTTATGATGATGGTGATGGTAACGATGATGATGGTGACGATGGTAATGATGATGATGATGATGATGATGACGATGATGATGATGATGATGATGCTGATGCTGATGCTGATGATGATGATGATGATGCTACTAATCATATGCTGACAATAATGGCAATAATGTAAATAATGATCTTGGTGATGACTATGATGGTGCGAGCGATGCTGTTGATGATGACAATGCGAATGCTGATGTTATGATGAGATGGTGATGATGATGCCGATGCTGATGCTGATGCTGATGATGATGATGATGATGATGGCGATGCTGATGATAATGATGCTGCTGATGATGGCGATCATCATCCTCATCATCATAATGAGGGGGGAGGGAGGGACGGAGGGAGGGAGGGAGGGAGGAGGAGGAACGAGAGGGGAGCGGGGAGGAGAACGAGGAGGAGCAGGAGGAAGAGGAGGAGGAGGAGGAGGAGGAGGAGGAGGAGGCGCGAGAGAAGCCCGCAGCTGCTGCGAGGGCGACGCTTCCAAGGGAACCTCCAGCCCGTGGCGGCCCCATCAGGGCCCAAGAGCCAGGGCCACAAGAAGGCCCACGACTCGAACGTGCAAACGCACAACATCGTGGCCACAATCAGGTCAAGAGCTCGACCTGTTGCTCCTCGCCCCCACCTCCTCGTGCACGGCCAAGTGGGCGTCCACGGCGTCCACGACCAGGGGTGCGGACGCGATCGCGGCGGGGGCGGGGGCGGGAAGCAAGGAGGGCAAGAGAAAATTTAGGCAGGCAAGTCATGCGTGAAGAGCAGAAGTCCAACCCCCACCCAACACATACATTCACCCGCCCCCTCCACATCATGCAAGAACGATTGGAGAAATCACACAGCTAGGATCCGCGGCAGGGCTTACATTATATACACCATAGGCCCCAGCAAGTGTAAGGGAAAACTAATGAAAGGGCGTGATCAAAGCAGAGCCCATATTCACGACTTCAAACAAAGATGTGGCCCTCAAGAGGCCGGAAGAGAAGTACGATCCCACCCAATCCATACCTACACCATGGACACGGCATTACGAGTTGGAAACAGCAAGGCTGAACCAATGATGCAGGTCCGCCTGAACAAATCGGGTCGGTCTAGCGGGGACGGCATATGGAGAGGGGGCAAAACGCCCAGATAAATCAACATGAATCCGTCTAGTTGCCTTTGCTGTATCTGCTCTTGCTCTCTCTCTTTCTCGTCTCCTCGCGAGCGCAGCTGCTCTGTCGGAGGCGATTATTGACAGGTGCTGCCGAGAGCTGCGGTGGTGGTGGAGGCGGAGGTGTGCACGCCTCTGACGCATGGCGTCAGCAGCCTCCTCCTCTACCCTCGAAGAAATGGGGTATGTCCAACTCTTGTTCTTCCGTCTAGAGGAGGAGGAAGAGGAGGAGGAGGAGGAGGAGGAGGAGATGGGGGAGGACGAGGAGGATGTGTGCGATGATTCTGAGGACGACGATGATGATTGCGTTTTTGATGGCGGTTGTGGTGGTGGTGGTGTTGATGATCGTGCGGTTGTTGATGTTGGTGTTGTTGTTGGTGGTGATGTTGATGGTAATGGTGGTGGTGATGAGGAGAGTGATATTGTTGTTGGTGGTGACGATGGTGACGAGATGATGGCGATGAATTGGAGGAGGAGGAGGAGGAGGAGGAGGAGGAGGAACGAGGACGGAAAGTGGAGGAGGAGGAGGAGGAGGAGGAATAGGAGGAGGAGGAGAAGGATGGGGGACTAGCGTAAACCCAAGACACGTCAACGAAATTACAACACACTCTCCCTCCAGGTTTCATGTTCATCGTTCCGTACAAGAATTAACGCTTATTGCGGCAAGTGCCCCAGTAGAAGAGAACCGCCCCGGAATCCTCCATCGCGCTCAAACGCAATTCTTGGGACTGCAGCGCCTCGAATTAACGAGACTGTGGCGCCCTGCCAATCCAAGTCGCGCCAGAAAAGCAGTCTTGGGATTGCAATATCGCGAACCAGCGTGACTGTTCAATCCTAAACCGTGCCAGAACACCGTCCTTGGGCCTTCAACTACAGGATTCCTTGAAACGGTCGGAAACGTTCAGAAGCAATGCGCGCGGCGTTAAAACGAGAGCAACATTTCGAAAACGGCCCTTCGTCCTTGAGGCCTGTGTTGTTTTTGAGACGAATGGGTGCGGCGCTTAGGCGAGAGCCAAATTTTGAAAACCACCCGCCATCCATCCGTCAAATTGCTGCAAACTTTGAAAGTGAATGTTCGGGCCGTTCGCGGGAAGCCACATGGTGAACACCCGCCCGCCGTCCGTGAAGCTGTTGCCAACTTTCAAAAAGAACGTGCGTGGCGCTAAGGCGAGAGCCACATTTTGAAAATGGCCCGCCCTGTATCCGTCAAGCTCTTACAGTTCTTTCAGCTTACGGGTCATAACTAGTGAGAAAAAACCTCAGGCGAAACGCTTGGCCCGCCCTACCAACACGTCGCGGGGTGCGACACGGAGGAGCTATTCGTGAGGGAAATGATAGATGATGAGGAGGAGGAGGCGGAGGAGGAGGAGGAGGAGGGAGGAGGGACGAGGAAGGAGGGAGGAGAAAAGGGGAGGAGGGAAGAGGGAGCAGGGAGGCGGCAGCGGCGGACGAAGGAATCGGCGTTCAAGCCGTTCTCAACGTGCTCTAAGGGAAAGCCGAAATCAAAAACCCAGGGAAGGCCCTGAGAGAGAAAATGAATGAAGCTCCTGGCCACCGTACGGACGCGAAGGGCCGTGGCGCCGCTCTCCGGTGTGGCGTCTCGCGCGTGCTTCGGCCCGACCGGCAGCGGTGCGAGCACGCTGAGCTTGGGCGAGGACGGGAGGGGGGCGGAGGTGGGGGAGGCGGAGGCGAGGAGAGGAAGGAGGAGGAGCGAGAGAAATCCTGGACGCAAAGCTTATGCCGGGCGTGTCCCCCTACAGGGGGATCTTCGACGAAAAATATAAGAGACCCCCAAAAATACCCCCAAAAAAGGCCAAACGATTATCAAAAAATAGTCCCCGGACTATTTTTGTTGATTCTTTTTGATTCTTTTGGGGGTGTTTCTTATTTTTCGTCGAAAATCCCCCTGCAGGGGGACAGGCCCGACTTGACGCAGAGCGCGTCGGGCCCGGCCTCGTGGGGCGGGGCGTCGGGCGGAGAGAGCCGCCCGCGCCGCCTCGGCGGCGGGGTCCCGGCCTCCCTCGGAGGGGGAGGGGGACTCCTCCTCCTCCTCCTCTCCTCCCTCCTCCTCCTCTCCTCCTCCTCCTCTCCTCCTCCTCCTCCTCCTCCTCCTCCTCCCTCCCTCCTCCTCCTCCTCTCCTCCTCCTCCTCCTCCTCCTCCTCCTCCTCCTCCTCCTCCTCCTCCTCCTCCTCCTCCTCCTCCTCCTCCTCCTCGGGGGATCCCGGCGTCGGAGCGCAGGGTGCCCCCTGAGCCGCTCGTTGGGCCTGCCTGCGAGAGCGGGCGCTTCCCAGAGCTCGCCCTCGAGGGAGGCGTGAAAGTAGGAGAGGTCCGTGCTCTCTTCATCTCTTGGCTGCTGGCTGCCTTCCCTGTCGGTACACGAGTCGGCGTCGGCGAGGGCAAGTGCCGAAAGAACAGCATCGGTCATGCCTGTGGCGAGCGGAGTGCCTTGCACATAGCCGGTGGGTATGCTTTTTCCTGAGCGGTCTTGAAAGCGAAATTGTTGTCCTGGTTGTTTCCCCTCAGCGTATTGTGCACCCCCTGTCCGTGAGTACACCGCCCATTGTTTTTACACGTGAGATGCCCGTGTAAAGTAAGAAGTCGGATAACTAGGATCCTGGCTGGAGTACGTTCTATACTTTCTGGAGGGGCGTCGTGTAGCATACACTTGGTCGAGATCGATGGTGCTTGAGACGGGGCAACACTCTAGGTCCCGCAGAGGCATCCAAGAGAAATTGGTGGGGGCCTGAGGTCTCCAGGTGGCAGGCTGAGGGTGTTCCATCCAACCGCAGGTGCCTACTTGTGCGTGCGCAGCGAGGCGAAAAGCTAAAGTATTCAACAGCATGTTGCCGGTCTCAAGTTGCGTGGCTTGGGATTCCGAGGTCCACTGCACACCTGGAAGTAGTTAGTAGCACGCAAGGGAGGGCTTTTTTGCGCCACCCCGCAGCACACCACGTTTCGCACGGAGCGTTCCCCCCCCCCCCCGTGACCCACACACGGTTTGGCTCGTATGTGCGTAGTCCATTCTTGCACAGTGTTGGATCGTGTAAGGTCGCATCACGCAGCGTCGATGGAGATATCGATCGACAGCGTCACAGTATGTATCGTGGTATGTGCGCAGATTGTACATCTGATGCTGGATATCTCCCTCGCGGCGCCGTCCACAAAAGAAGTTCCAGATAAAAACGTCGGCACGCTTCAGGCGTCTGGGAGTGTGCTGCGAGGGTTTGCTTTGCCCTGGAAGTCCTGATGTGTGACGATCTTCTGCAGGCTCACGAGCACAAATATCCTGCAGCTGTCGTCTAGCAGGGTTGTCGACCTCATAAAAGGATTTCATGATGACGTCCATGGCCTCCTGCTCTGCGAGGTGTGAAAATAGCCATGCAGAATCGCAGATCATGCCTTCTTCGCACACTGCATGCGTGGCTGGACGAGCAGCTCTCCATCTGCCCAAGCCTGCCTTGCGTTGCTCTGCACAGTGCTGTACGTTTGCAGCTGCCGCTGAGCTGGCTGCGTCGGGATCGAGCTGGCTGCCGTGGAAAAAGTGAGAGTGACAACATCTCCCTGCGTCGAATGCGAGATGATCGCGCAGTTGCCGACGGGCTCCGAACCCCGGCGAGCAGGCACGGCATACGGATGACGGGCCCATGCTTTCTCCACCGTCGCAACCATGGTAAAGCGTGTATGATGCAGTAGTGCGTGCTTGCATCGAGCACCACGGGCATCTGTGTACGCGCTCTGCTTCGTTCGACCGCTCGGGCACTCGCAGCGGGGGGTCGGGATGGGTGACTGGTAGTGGGAATACACTGCTCTGGACGAAGGTGGAAAATTGTCTCTCGGCCTGGTCAGCCATCCCTTGCCTTGCCACCGCTCGTGCATGCCCGCGGTGTGCTGATTTCAGGACTTCTCCCCATGCCTGAAGGGGCTGGCGTATGTGCTTCTTCCAGGGCCCGAAGTCGCAAGCGGGGTCGGGGAGGCAGTGAAAGGGCTTGAGAACCGAGCGAAGTCATTGCAGGTCGTCCAGCACGTGCTGTAGCCAGGACCATGTGGCGGAGCTAAAGTAGCGAGCCAGCCCAAAGGCGTGCGCCGTGAGCCCGAGTAGGAGGTGAGATCCGAAGTGTACGAGACGGCCGAGAATCCGAAGTCGATGCATGCTGAGCTGGATGTCCAGGTCGGGTCGGGTAACCGTAGCCAGAACCAGATTACCCGGTGCTGCGTGCTCGTCGTGTCGCTGCATATTTGCTGTTGCCCTGTATTTGCTGATAATGTTGGCTCGCGATGTCTTGAGTGCGCTTGCTTCGATATTGGTCCATGTGCCAGTGTTGCGCATAAGCGAAGTCGAGATGAGGGCGTCGACGAAACACATCTTGCTATTCAGGGATGTGCTTGAGCCCGCGGAAGAACTTACGCCGTAGACTATGCGATGGGGCCGAGACTCTTGCGATCCTGTGAGGTGCCTCTGGCCCCATAGCTCTTTTCTCGTCGACAATGGTTCACAAGTGTGTGTATTGCCTGACTGCCTTGAGTGTGAAGCCGCTTGCGCTGTTGGAGCTGACTTGAAACTGGCCTTGCTGCTTTTTCCAGAGCTGGATACGTGCTGCCTTGGACTGCTTGCTTCGAAACTGAAGGAGAAATTTAGATGTGGCTGCATTAAAGTTGAGGCGCTGACATTTCTCGACGAAGCTGGTGCGACAACTGTTGCGACTTCTGATGCGATGCTGAGGAGCCAGTTGGGCTGGCCTATGATAGCCAAGGCGCCGTCGTCAAAGGAACATATGTCGGAAGCTGCCGTGGTGTAAGCGGGCTCTGTGTCCATGAGGCGGAGTAACGTCGAGCTTGATAGCGTCGGAATGTGCGTAGTAAATTGCAAATGCTGTAACCTTCCCTGAGAAGGTCCGCGCATTCCCCGATGATGATATTGTATACCACGTCCCCCAACTTTCGTCCTGGAACCGTTGCCAGAGTAGAAAACGCAATTTGGGTAGAGATGGGATCGATGAACCAAGCACCATGGTAGGCGTCCGCCGTAAGGGCTTGGATGCGCGCGCACACCTGGGCTACTTGCAGAGCCGCGGGACCTTGACTGAGCCTGTCGAGGACCTTGGTTGGGCATGGCGGAGTGCAGGAGCCCACTGACCTTGAGCAGCTTCGCGATACCTTCTATTGTGCTGCATGACGTCATCACGATGCATGGCTTCATCACGAGTTGACGAAGCGACTTGCAAAAAGCTTGGACCACGTCCACAAGAGGAAACATTGCCGAGGTATTTTGAATATCCGCGAGATTATGTAACGCGCGTAGCTGCAGGCCCACGAGGCCCACGCCTCGGCCTAGGATGTCTCCGCGCTGGCTGTCACCCGCCCACTCTTGCAGAACTGACACCAGCGGTGCCCGAATAAGTGCTCGATACGTTCTGCCCAGCTGTGGCGACACCATAAGTGCACGTGAGTGGACGGGCAGACTTGGATCTCCGCTTCTCTTCCATATGTTCCAGTAGCAGCCCCCTTTCCATTGAGCATGTTCTCCGACCCGAATACACGCTTTGGTGGCCATTGGGAAGCAGTTGCGCCCAAGATCGGCCCCGAGCTCAGCAGGCATCGTGCCTGAGATCCCGTCGAGGTCGGCGGCGCAAGAGCGAGAGGTCGAGCAGACTGCTTGGAATCCGGCCAGGCTCGGCAGCAAAGGTACCTCAGGCTTCAGGTCGTGAGTAACCTCCGTCGGCAGGCGAGGTAGCAAATCCAACGTTGCCTGGGCCTGCGCAGTCGGCACTACTGCGCTGAGCTCGTCTCGCCCAAGATGTTCTAGCCAGACATTGGCCGCGTCGGTTGAGTCGCTGGCCGGGACCCCGTCGGGATGACGAACAATATGGGTAGGGCTCTAATCATGATCGGTTTTGGGGAAGCGCCAATTCGTCGCAAAGTATCGAATGTTTTGTCAGCGTTGTGCTTGTCGCACTCTGAAGAGATCTGCCTCGTGAGAAGCTTGTTGTAGGAGACTGCGTTGTTGTTGGACATTGCCCTCTCATCAAAGGTACTGTGCACGTTGGTAATATCTCGGAGCGCTGCCCCGTGACCTTCTTGACGCTGTAGTGTCACACGCGCTTGCCAGAGGAAGTCACCAATGTCCTAATCCTTGACAAAAAGTGCGCTGCGACTGCATGAAGCGGAAAAATCTGCGGAGGTGGCTTTGGCAATGCGCATCCATTTAGCACGTTTTCGTTTCACGTTGTCGGCGTCTTGTATGGTCGCAGACATTTGCATCGTACATGCGTAGTTGTGTTAGAGCTCCTGAAATTGTAGTACACACTTCTGCAGTTGTAAGACAAGCATGCTTGGTGTAGAAGGTATGATATTCATGCACGTGTCATTGGAAAATTGTGTCTAAGCGCCGACATACCTGTGCGTGTTGTGCCCACGTGAAAAAGCACCAGTGAAGAGTGGTACGGCGTACTGTGCTGGTTGTGCTTGCGCGCGTGCGCCATGCTGGTAGTGCTCAAGTCGACCGCTTCCAGCGTGTCGGTTTGAATCCAGCATCGTCGCGGGCCAGTGCCTCTGGCAGTGGCGCGCAAAGGAACAGCTTGCTCCATGGCGCTCCTCACGTGCTTGTGCAAAATGTGTGTGATCTGCACTGTGTGCTTGCCACTCCACTGTCGGTGCCTCTGCGAGAAGTTATGTAAAAAGCGCCTGTGCCTCTGGATTAGATCGCCTCATCGTCGGGTATCTGGCGTGAAACGGTTTTGCGTTGCACAAAACCAGAGGGCGGGATCATGAGTTGCGCGTTTGGTGATCTTCTTTAGTAATCGTACGATCCACCACATCATCCACCCCCCATTGTAGCACAGCCACACATTCCGAAACCGTCACAAATTGCCGTTGTTTGGCCGTCGTTGTTCTTTAGAGAGCGGACCAGGGGCCAGATTTACCGGAGTAGGAGACCTGAAAAGTGGGTGGGGCCCATTTTTGAATGTGTAGGAGGATTTGGTGGAAACGTTGCCCAGGAGCGTTTTCGGTTTCAGTTTGCTTGCTACCGATGGCCATAGAAGTAGTGCTTCCTACGGCGGCGCTGGCGTCAGCCAAAGTAGCGAGATGCTCCGCTCCCTGCCTGGTGTGTGACGCCAGCGCAGCAGCGGCTTCCCACCACTCTTGAAGCTTGATGGCTGCTGCTGCGAAAGAGCTTCAGCTCTCGAGCGGGGGGCGCGCAGCACAAGAACGTTGATAGTAACCCCTGGACTTTGATAGCCACGATGAACCTGTTCGGCTCTTCGCGCAATACCCTACACATTTCATGTGTAATGTTGTGTCCCTGCATGTACTGCGTAGTCGCATGTATCCATAGCGCGCAACCGTCCGCCCCCCTCTGGTGTAGCAGTAGAGTGGAAAGCTATGTACTTGCCGATGTCTTGCGTTTTGTGAGTTCGAAGCCTGGCTTCCTGCATGCCTGTGAGAAGGCAATCCTGGCCATGGAAGTGCCCTGCCAGCTGCGTGATCCCACCTGGGCCAAGTCCGTCTTGATCCTTGACTGAATCGTCGTACCAGCCCGGGTGAAGCGTGAGTACGTTAGCCGTGGCGACCCAAAGCTTGGGACGAGTGCCCTACTCGGGCCCTCGGAGGGTAACCCTTTTGGGGGGGGGGGGGGCCTCTTGAAGCTGCAGCCTGGGAGACGAACTTGGGTCGAGAGCTATGCCTTCCACCGGTGGGCACTGCTGGCGTTGTTCACATGGTAGAAAATCAAGCCATAGCCACGGGGGCGCTGCCTGGAGCGAGCTGCGCACGCGCATGGTCGGAGAGGGGGAAGAGGAGCTGGGGCATGGCCGCAAGGCGCGCAAGCGTATCTGCAATTTCGTTCCAAGGGTCGTTCACATGTCCCTGTATGTGTTTCCAATGGAACGGGCTTGACCTCCAGCGAACACCAGCTCGACTCTCTGGCCCCCAGCCGGCACCCACGCCAACGCTTACACCAGCGCCGACAGCAGCACCGACGCCCGCACCAACGCCGGCGCCCACGCCGGCTCCAACACCAGCACCTACAGCAGCCCCTACGCCAGCACCGACGCCAGCGCCTACGCCTACACCGACGCTGACACTCACACCAGCACCGCATCAGCACCGCACCAGCACCAACGCCGACACCCACGCCAGACACATGAATTCCAGGCAGCTTGTTACACGTTTACGACTGGGCATTCCATCGGCCACGCGGCTGGGACACGATAGTTTGCACCACACATGAGGGCTCGCTTGGCCGCCCTGCTGGTGGGGCGGAAATTCGGGCAGTCATTTGACAGTCACCACAATACGGCGGACAAATTTTGCCCCCCCCCCCCAGACAGGAGGGCGCCAGGCATAGCACCACACGTGGACCCAACAAATCCTCCCCCCCCCAGACAGCGCCACGCGCAGCAGCACCAACACCCCCACGCCGACGTCAGCCCATACGCCAGCATCAACGCCGGCGTCTACACCGACACCAACACCGGCACCCACACCAGCCTCGACGCCAGCACCGACGCCAGCACCCAAGCCGATTTTGGAACGCCGTTCCAAAAAAAAATCCCTCGCCGCTAGCACCGACGACAGCCCCTACGCCAGCACCACCGCCGGCACCTACGCCGACACAGACAGACGCAGGCGCCCACACCAGCACCGCATCAGCACCGACGCCAGCACCGACACCATCGAAGAACCTCCGAGCACCCCCTTCGCCGTACGATAGCGGATGGGCCAGCACGCTCCGACGTCCAGCTCCGACTCCCCAGCTCCGACGTCCAGCTCCGACGCCAGCACCACGGCCAGCGCAGACGCCAGCACCGACACCAGCACCCACGCTTGTGCCTATGCCTTCACCGACGCCAACGACTACCAGCACCGACGCCAGCACCAACGCCGACGCCTAACCCGACACCAATACCAGCGCCTATACCAGCACCGACGCCGGCACCGACGCTAGCGCCAACGTGGGCGCCTACGCCAGCGCCGACGCCAACACCGACGCCTGCATCCACGCCTGCGCTTTTGCCGGCAATAACGCCAGCGCCTACACCGGCGCGGACGCCAGCACCGACGCCAGCACCAACGCCTGCGCCTACGTTGGCACCAGTGCCGTCGCCTGCACCAGCACCGACGCTTGCTCAAACGCCAGCGCCTACGCCTGACCCGACTCCAACACCGACGTCAGCATCACCGCCTACGTCTACTTCGACGCCAACGCCAGCGCCGACGTCAACACTGACGCCAGCAGCACGAACGCCGGCGCATGTGGCAACAACGAACGCTGATGCCAGCACTAACACTAATGCTGGCTGTCCGAACCAGCCCCAAGGACCTACGACGCCTGCACAAACGCCAGCGCCTACACCAGCGCCGACGTCAGCACCGACTCCAGTACCAACGCCGGCCATCTGACGACAACGCACCAGAGGATTCATTAATCAAGCATGGCCGCGAGGACAAGGTTGACCAAAACAAGGGCGACAGACTGATTCCACTGCCCCTCCCAATGCCCACTTCCCTCTGTCTTCCCACCGCCACCTCCACTGCCTCACCGGCGCCAGCACCAACGTCGGGACCTTCGCCAGCGCTGACGCCAGCACTGACGGCAGCATCAACGCCTGCGCCTACGCCAGCACCAACGCCAGCTCCTTCACCAGCGCCGACGTCAGCCCTTACGCCAGCACCACCGAATGCGCTAACAACACCAGGGCGCCAGTGAGCTGACCAGCTGACCAGCACGCGCCAGCATCAGCACCAACGCTGGCGCTTTCGCCAGGGCCGACGCAAGCACCGACGCCAGCATCAAGGCCTGCGCCCTCGCAGGCATCAACGCCGGTGCATACAACAGCGCCGACGTCAGCCCCTACGCCAACACCAATGCCCCCGCCTACGCCGACACCGACGCTGGCGCACCGGTGAGCTGACCAATTCACTGGTGCACACCAGCGCCCGCACCAACGCCGGCACCTCGCCAGCGCCGACGCCAGCACCGTCGCCAGCTTCAACGCCCTCGCCTACGCCGGCACCAACGTCAGCGCCTCCGTCGGCGCAACGATGAGCTGAGGGGACGATGGGGACGAGCAGATGTCCAGCTCGACGGAGTTGAGCACTCCCACAGCGTCCATCACGACGGAGCTGAACACCTTCTTCGACGTGGCTGTCCTATCTTCGTGGAATCTCTGATCAAAATCTGACGTAGCGATCCCACTGTCCTGTCATAGAGGCCAGGCAGGCGGTGAGCTCTCTGAGCAGCCGGAGCTCTCCGCTTCCCCTGGTCCTCTTCTCCCTCCCCCTTGTTTTTTAAATCGGCTGCCACCCCAAGGGTGCGTCCACTCTGCCGCGCCCCGCCCCTACGTGGTACGACTCGGGCCGGCCTTGCTGGGGTCACCCAGGCTGATATCTGATTGCACCGCTGGCGAATTTGGTTTCCTCCCTCCTCCCTTCTCCGTCCTCCTCCCCTCCTTCCTCCCCCCCCCTTTGTATTGCTCGTGATCGCGAGGGTTTCTGCGCGGGTGCCGTCTACCTGGGTCGGCCTACGCACGCGCGAGTTTCTGTTAGGGCGTGTTCTCCCTCCTCCTCCTTGTCCTCCTCCTCCTCGTCCGCGCTCCCTCTTCCTCCTCCTCCTCCTGGGCATCTGTGTGCGAATATCAGGATGTGTTCCCATGCGACGTTTAACCTTGTCGCGCCAGTCCTGGACACATGCCCGGGCAATAATTGTCGCGGGTAGCGCTTGCCTGTCCTGGCCGCGTGACCGATGCAGTCTTGCGGTGTCTCTTGCGCGCTGACACTTCGGGGGATAGATAGCACCGGTATTGTTGAGGTTGAAGTGGGCGCAAGGTGCTTCAACAGCTCTTGACGCCGGTTTGAGCGCAAAGTGCTGTAACAGTTTTAGCGCCGGTTGTGTCGCAACTGCTTTGGCTGGAGTCATCGCGCTTTGCCAGAAGGAAAAATCGACGGCATAGTATTTGAGCCATGGCTTGAGGGTCCTCTTAAGAGGTTCCTTTCCATGTGAGAGCACTTAGCGTGGCCCCCATAGACGAGTTGCGTGCTGTCGGCATGTGTGCGCACAGGAGATCGGTGCCCGTCGGAGAAGGTAGGAAAGAGACGAACAAGCCAGGCTGCTGCCCAGATGGCGGCCTCAAACTCTGCAGCAGCTGAGAAGAGCTGGCGGGCACGCATCGCTGGCTGCCTCCAGTCGGCGACCTCAGAATCCAACAAGCCAGCAATTTCCCTGACACGAGGCAATGACTGTGAGAGGGCCTGCGTGTGGGGCGGCGCTGTGGTATTCCGCCGCATGTGCTGAGCACGCACTGCCTGCTGGTTTGGGCGCGGACTCCCACCACTGCCATGTCGGCTGTCGCCCCTTGGGTTGCCTGTACTTCCAAGGACGTCCATATTCGATCTCATCCACTGGCGTCGGCCGGGTACGAGCTTGGCTGGACACTGGCGAACAGAAGCGGCAGGTTCGGCTGGTGAAGATGTTGGCGCGATGGCACTTGGAACACTTCAGCAACGAGGCTGCCGATCTGACGAAGCCCCGCTGGCACGAGACCTCGCAATTGAGCTGTAGTGATGATGCAAGATACTTCTGGCGCTGACAACGCTGATCAAAGTACGTGCGCACGCACTTTCCTATGCCACGCCGGTTCGCTATGACGAGAAGGCGTGGTGACGGACGCCGGGAGATGGCACGGCCGTCAAAATGCGGGGAGGGTGCGGGTCGGCGCGTCTGGTCGCGTTCCCGAAAGGCTTCGCAACCACCTGGCGGTTGCACCCAAAAGCCTGGACCAGGACGGCGACTGAGGAGGGAGGAGGAGGCGGAGGAGGAGGCGGAGGAGGAGGGGGGGAAAGAGGAGGAGGGAGAGGAGGGGGGAGGAAGAGGAGAGGAGGAGGAGGAGGAGGAGGAGAGGAGGAGGAGAGGAGGAGGAGGAGGAGGAGGAGGAGGGAGGAGGAGGAGGAGAGGACAGCAGGAGGAGAAGGAAAAGGAGGAGGAGGAGAAGAGGAGCTTGGGGGAGGAGGAGGCGGAGGAGGGAGGAGGAGGAGGAGGAGGAGGAGGAGGAGGAGGAGGAGGAGGAGGAGGAAGGGGAGGAGAAGGAGGAGGCCCAGCCCATGTGCCCAGGAGTTCCGACGGGAGGTCCTCGGATCCACGCACCCTGAGGACGCGGAGGCCTCGTCGTTGCGAGGCCCCCTTCTTTCTCCTCCTCCTCCTCCTCCTCCTCCTCCTCCTCCTCTTCTTCTCCGTCGTCAACGACGGCGGCATTGCTGTCCTCGTTCTCGTATTCGTCCCCCTCCTCGTCGTCGTCGTCGTCACCCTCGTCGCCGTCCTCGTCCTCGTCGTTGTCGTCGTTGTTTTCGTCCTCGCCCTCGTCCTCGTCCTCGTCGTTAATGTCCTCGTTCTCGTTTTCGTCCCGGTCCCTGCCCTTTTCATCCTCGCCGCCCCTCCACGACAAATAGGAGGGGGGGAGGGGGGAGGAGGCAGCAGGAGGGACGGGGGGGGAGGGGGAGGAGGAGGGGAGGAGGAGGAAGGAGGGCGGAGGGAGGAGGGAGGAGGGAGGAAGGAGGAGGGAGGAGGGAGGAGGGAGGAAGGAGGAGGATGAGGAGGAAGAAGAGGACGAGGAATCCTGCTGAATCCTGCAGAGTGTCGCTACGCGGTCTTGTTACACCGCCTACACCCGAGACGGGAGTGCGTGCCAACATAAACTTCAACGTGCAAATGCCTCCGCACAGGTCCGGCGTCCCTGGAAGGCAGCAGCAGCGGCAAATCAATTGGTCCTGGCTCGTCATGGGGAAAACGGGTCCTGAAGGAAACAGTTCCCGAGGTTTTTTGTTGTTTTCAGGCTCTCGGGGCTTTCCACGGGCCCTGGGACTGTCAGAAAACGATTCATTATGAAGAATTGCTCCTGAGGGAATGTCCAAAGGTCCAGGACCCATTTCAGTTGTTTCTTCACTGCATGACAGCCTGTTCTCACTCGTTCAAGGCCGAGGTTGCTGCGTTTGCTGGCGTAGCAGGTGGACCTGATAGCCAAAAGTAAAGTTTGGAGGAAACGGGTCGTCGTTCTTAACGTCGTCGGTTCCGTCGAAGGCGAGGTGCCTCAAGTCTGAGCAGCAGCCATGAGGGCGCTTTGCTTGCGTACGTCCCCGGTCCAGAGATATCCTTCCAAAGTGGGCACGCTCAGTCCGAGAGGGTTGGCACACATTGTTTCCATAGCGTTCAGAACACTATTGGTGAGTATTGATGTCTTCAAAGGTGACTGGCAAACCTTTGGTTATCAACCGAATTCTCGCCAGAGCCCGACTTCGCCATGGAGGCGGTGTCACGCGTGTGCGATGAGGATCCTAAAGCGGATCGCCTCTATCAGCGACGCGGGCGTTGTCGGTGAGGACATCAGGATGGTGGTGCGCGACAAAGGCTTCAACTCGGATGCACTCCCAGGCGTGCGACAAGGGCTTCAGCGCAGGCGCGCTTTCCACGCGCGCCTAACAGGGGCCAGGTGGCCTACGCCCCTGGGCCGTGGACAATCAATGTTTGGGGGGTACTCGGTGCAATCCTCCGAGGGGCCGACTCGGTCAAGAAAGCGGAGGGAGTTGTTTCTTCCTTGCATGACAGCCTGTTCTCCTTCGTTCACGGCCGAGGCTGCTGCGTGCGCCAGCGCAGCCCGCGGGCCTGCTTGTCGTCGGCTCGGCCGATGGCGAGGCGCCTCAGGTCTGAGCAGCAGCCATCAGGGTGCCTTGCTGGCGCGCGTCACCGGACCTGAGATGCCCTTACAAAGTGGGCATGTTCAGTCCGAGCGGGTCGCCGCAGATTCTTTCCATCTTTTTCCGAACGTTACCGGCGAATCTTGATGTCTTCAAAGGATCAGGAGGAAAAGAAACACACAGACACTATTAATCCTCGATTCCCCAGAAAGCATTGGAAAATATGGGAAGTGGGCGGGAAGACAGAAGCCCAGAAAATATGGAACATATGGGGATTTGTTTTATTTGTGTGCATCTATTTGTGTGTCCTGGGGCCCCTTCAAGGGATACTGGCGAACCTTTGCTTCCCCCGGACCCGTTTCCCCCCTGCCAGACTCGGGCCGGGCGAAAGGGGGGGATTGGGAAAGGAGGGGTTACGAAATTTGCTGCATGCAGCTGGTTTCGGGCTCACCGAGGGGCCCATTCCTCGATACATGAGCGCCTCCCGGCGCCGGCGCCAGGGAGGCGAGGAAAATCAGCTACGTGAGCTGATTCTCAAACCCCCCCTTTGCTATCCCCCCCTTTCGCCCGACCCGAATACCCCCCGCGCAGCACGGCGTAAAACGACGCGAAGATCGGGACAAAATCGGATCGGGATAACTCGAAATCTCTGAGAGTCGGCGGGTCTGGAGGATGCATTGGGCGCCGCGGCCGGTCCAGAGCGTTCCGGAACGCTCTGAGAGCGCTCCAGAACGCTCTGGAGCGATTTATCCCGATCCTAGCACTGTTTTACGGCGCGCTGCGCACTTCCTTCCCCGAACATCTTCCCGAGGAGCGCCGATCCCTCGGGGGCCCCCTGCCCCCGCGACGCCCGGCGGGAGACAGGCGCGCGGCGGGGGGCGAGCAGTGGGCCGCCCCCTCGAGGCGGCTCGCGCACGCGCCCGGGCCGGGCGAGAACGGAGCGATTGGGAGAGGGCGCGCTGGCGCCTCAGCGCCGGAGAAACCCGTTGCGCGAGCTGATTGGCTGGACCTCCCTGGCCCCCCCCATCTTCGTCCGCCCCGAGGGCCCCTGCCGCGCCCGCGACGTGGAGGGGCCGAGGTAACTGCCTGCTCACCCCCCCCCTCCTCGCCTGCCCCCCCCACGTCGTGCGCAGCTGCTCGGGGGCAGCGGGCCCTTCGTCGTGACTCGGGTCGTCCTGCGCCCGCTTCGCCGGCGCTGGCCCCGCGGCGACCTGGCGCAGCAAAAAACAGCGGAGGACTGGCATGACGCGCGGCATTAGCCCTCTCTCCGGGGGGCGCGTCGTTTCCGGGCCACGCTTGCCAGACCCACTGTCGTCTCGCAGGGGCTGCGCGGAGCTGTTCGTCGTTGACAATCACGCCCAGGCCAGAGCGCAAGTGCTTCAGCACGAGCGGGGGAGGCGACGGCGACCAAGATGACCCAGGCGGCCAGAACCCAAATTTCGCCCCCGCTCACTGCCGCCACGACGGCGCGGCCTCCGGCGCGGGGAACGGGGGAACCATTGAGGAGCCGACCGGCAGCGTGGACACCGAGCGCATCGCCACGCCGAAGAAGCACGGCTGGCTTCCCAGGCAGCCCTGCCAGCGGACCACGGCAGGCGAGCGCCAGGCTGCGGAAGCTGATAGGCGGCCGTCGCCGCCCTCACGGCCTGCGCGCCCGCCGCCGCAAGCGCCAGTATTTTGCACGACGTAGGTTGCACAACATATCCATAACCAATAGACTCTACCCCCCCCCGGATTTATCGGTACCCCCTGGGATAGTACGATTTTCATATATATATATATATATATATATATATATATATATATGTGTGTGTAAATGTATATATATATATACATATATATATAGAGAGAGAGAGAGAGAGAGAGATTCTGCACACTCGTCCATCCTAAATATGAAATCGTATCATCCCAGCCAAACCGGGCTCCCTCCCCTGAGGTTCCCTTGTAACATTTTTTGTTCTAACATAACACTTGTTCGCGAATGCCTTGCAAAAAATGGGACGAAGTGCACACGCGCGCGTCGTCGCGCGCGCGCATGCCGAAATCCTTCAAAAACCTTCGGTGCCTGAAGGATTTCGCAATCGAGTTTCAAACAAAAAAAAACATACAAAAACACACGGTTTCGCAACACTAATTTGCTAAAAAAGCTTCCGGAGCTCTTGCGAAATCTTAAGAAAACCATAGGTTTTTCAAGATTTTCACAAAATGCTACCAAACGGGCTTCGCGCGCGCGCATGTCGAAATCTGTCGAACGCCCTTGCGCGTGTGCCGTCGCGAAAATCCTCTGCAAAAAAAGAGACGAAGTGCAGACGCGCGCGTCGTCGCGGGCGTACGCCGAGAACCTTCAAAACCCATCGGTTTCGGAAGGATTTCAAAATCGCGCGTCCAAAAAACCTACAAAAACCCAAGGTTTCGCAACACGGATTTTCAACAAAAGCGTGCGCGCGCGCGTTCTTGCGTCGTCGTCGTCGTCGTCGTCGCCGTCCTCCTTCCTCCCGCGTCGTCGTCGTCGTCGTCGCCTACGTCGTCCTCTGTCTTTTCTCGTGTTCGTCGTCGTCGTCGTCCTCTTTGGCGTCGTGGTCGTTTCCGTCGTCGTTGTCGCCGTGGTCGTCCTTCCTCCTCCTCCCACGTCGTCGTCGTCGTCGTCGTCCGTCGTCGGCGTCTCGTCGTCGTCCCTCCTATTTCGTCGCCGTCGTCGTCGTCGTCGTCGCTCCTCCCTCGTCGTTGTCGTCGTCGGCGTCGCCGTCCTTCCTCCTTCGTTGTCGTTCGCGTCGTCGCCGTCTTACCTCCTCCCTCGTCGTTGTCGTCGTTGTCGTCGTTGTCGCCGTCGTCGTCCTTCCTCCTCCCTCGTCCTCGCCTTTGTTGGCGTCATCGTCGGCGTCGGCGTCGGCGTCGTTGTCGTCGTCGAAGTCGTCGGAGACGTCGTCGGTGTCGTCCTAGTCGTTGTCGTCGGTGTCGTCGCAGTCGGTCTTAACAGGTTTTGCCAACCAAGTTGCGGGTGGGTGGGTGGGATGTTTGCGCGAGCAGTGGAGATGACGACGTCAAGTTCAGCAGAGTGGATCGCACCACGTAGACAGCACCGCGTAGATTGCACCGGGCCGATTGCGCTCCACATAGATGGCCCTACATAGATCACATCGCACACATTGCGCGTCGCATGCATTGAGCCGCGTAGAGTTTACAACATAGACTGCGCAACATAAATTGCGCGACATGAGCTCTTCTTGCAAGAAACCTATGAGAATGGGCCCCCCCTGGACTTAACCGCCCCCCTTTTCGCGTTGCAATTTACATATGATTCCGCCCCGTCGTCCATCCGAAATCTGAATTCGCACCATCGCGACCCGACTGGCATCGACTTCCCCGCCACCACCGACAAAACACATGATGCGCGCACTCTCGTTCATCAGAAATCATCAGTTTTTAAGCGAGCGCCACGAAAACAAATGCAACACAAAAACATATTGTTTTGCAACGAGAATTTGCAAGACAAATTTGCGCCTGCGCTCCAGCGATTTTTCCTTTAATTCAAAATGTTGTCCATGAAATGCTTCCAAATTGTCCTCTCGCGCCTGCGTGTCGAAATCGTCCGAGCGCCCGTGCGCGCGCGTGCCGAAATCTTAGAAAAAAACTGTCGGCTGCGCATGGGTGTTCAAAACCTGGTTTCCCGAAGACATAAAAACACGCGGTTCTGCAACCTCAGTTTTCAGAGAATCCAGCGCTGGCGGCGCTCTTGCGGATTCTCAAGACAACCATTGAGTTTGTCCAGCGTTTCCATCCAATTCTGCCAAGCGGGCCTCTCGCGCCGCGCGTCGAACTCATTGGAACGCCCTTCCGCGCGCGCTGGGGGGGCGGGGTGGGGGCGGGGGCGGGGGGGGCGCGATGCGCGTCCAAAACAATGCCACGCGGACCAATCGTGCGCGTCGGCCGCGTGTCGATCTCCCTCAAAACCTGCATCGCCTACGCGAGGACATCGTCATCGTTGTTGGCGGGCGCAATGAAGTGCCCGGCGGCCCGCGCCGCCGCGGCCGCGTCGGTCGCGCCAAGCTAGCTGGCCGCTCCGCGCGCTAGCAGAGACGCACTAGCCAGCGCCAAGCACTCATCGCAATCACCACCGCATGGGTCTGGAAAGCCAAGTTGCGGGCGGGCGGGGGGGGGCGCTTGCAAGAGCAGCATGGGGGGCGGTCAAGCGCGGCGCGGGGCAGTGAATTGCACCGCGTACATCGTGCCGCGCCGCTTGCCCCCCATGCGCGGCATGACATACACTGCCGGAAACACTCTGCGCGGGGCCCGCATTTGCCGGCGCAGACATGCACAATGTAGATGCATGTGTTCTTTTCTTTTTCGAGCAGGGGGGTGGCGCGCGAGGCGCGTCTCCCAGCCCGCGCGGCGCAAACGACGCGGCGCAAGATGCACGGCGCATTCGACGCGGTGCAGTTAATGCGGCGCAATTCGCCCTCCCGAACTTGACGCTGTCAACGCAACTGCTCGCGCAATCGCCCCATGCGCTCACCCGCGCCTCGGTTTGCAAAACCCACGCGGCCGCAATCGCGACGACTGCTTGGCGCTGGCTGGCGCATCGCTGCACGGGCGAAAGCGCTCGCAGACTCGCGCGCAGAGCGGCTGGCTGGGCGCCCGGGCCTGACCTCATGCGGCGCGCCACAACGCGCGCGCGTCATCCTCTGCGGCTGGGGGGCGATCCACGATGACATCCCGCCGCAGGGGTCGCGCCTCTTTCCGCCGCATCTCCTTCGCTGCGGGCGCCCTGCGCGGCAGCGCGCACCCTGCATCCAGCGCCCCCCCCGGCCCCGCTTGCAGGCGGCACGCGGCGCCTAGGGCGCTCTGATCTCGAGAGCTCAGGGCCCACCCGCCCCTGCGCCAGGTTCCCGACGAAGTGCGAGGCACCTGCGGCGCCTTGCGGCTGCCGTCCGCTCCCGGCCTGCCCCCCGCGCTAGGTTCCCGACGTGGTTCGAGGCCCCTGTGCGGCAGGGCTCCCCCCTTGTGTTGTGCCCTCGTTTCGGTGGGGCGTGACCCATTTTGTGTTTCTGCTTTGTTGCCGTGTTTGGGTTGGGCCTGTCACTGCGGAGGGTGGCAGTGGTTCGGGCCCGCGCGGGAGTGGCGATGCGCTCGGATCGCGACGGTCCGATTTCGACGGGGGCGCGCGCCCCCAGGGACAACGGGCCCCTCGCGCAGAGTACCCGACGCTGCTCCTCGTTGTTCATTTCGCTTCTCTTTGCGAGCCCCCTTCTTCCGACGCATGCGCGGCCCTGCCCGCGGATGGACCGCTGACGCGCGACAGATGACCGTGAGCGCGCGCCGCGGTGAAACAAAATTCCTCCTCCTCCTCCTCCTCCTCCTCCTCCTCCTCCTCCTCCTCCTCTTCCTTTTCGTCCTCCTCCCCCTTCGCCTCGTCCTCCTCCTCCTCCTCTTCTTCCTCCCTCTCCCCCTCCCCCTCCTCTTGTTTTTTTCCTCCTTCCTCCTTATCATGCCCTTTTTCCGCCGCGCTCTTCCGCGCGAGCGTTCGGAGCGGTTGCGCCATGGGGCGCCGAAACCAGCGCCTCGCTGAAGATATCCGCGCAATCTGTTCTGATCGCAGACAGGCCCAAAGCGCCGCACAGGCGAGCCGCCCGAGGCGCCCCCGCAACCTGGGCGCGCACGGGCGAGCAAGGTACCCCCTTTGCGGCCCCCCTTGGCGGCGCGCGGAAGCCAACGCCCCACACGAGACGCCCCCGCGACCTTCAGGAGGGGGAAAAACACACAGACACAAGTAATCGTCGATTCACAGAAAATGCGGGAAAATAAGAGAAGTGGGGGGAAGACAGAAACCAAGAAAATATGGAACAATATGGGGAATCATTTTACTTGTGTGTATTTATTTGTGTGTCCTGGGGCCCCTTTCAGACCTGCTGTGCAAGCAGGAGGAGGGGCCTGGGCAACCGAGCGAGCAAACCGCTGGGCACATGGACATCATTGGCGTTCCAGGGGGGGGGGGGGGGGGCCGGGCGTTCCCTGGCGCATCCTAGTAGGAAGGCGTCCGACGACCCGTGAGGCCCCCATGGGGCGCCCTGGAAGTCCTTGGGGATTCCTGGCAGTTCGCTGGGGCATTCTGAAGCACTTACTGTCTGCACTGAGAGTAGACGTTGTCGAGCACGCGCGCTGGCAAACAGCTTGAGCCATCCCCAGTAACTGGGCGCGAGCGGGTCCGTGCAAACACCCTGGCGGCTCTCCCCATGGGCGTGCTGAAGCAAGCGTTTCGCCTGCGATACCTTCACACGCTGCTCTGAATCCAGACGAGCCCGAGCACGCCCACTGGCAAGTCGCCTGAGCCATCCCCACGCTCCTGGGCGCGAGTGGGCCAGTGTGCAAGCACTCTGGCGGTCTCATCGGGGATGCTGAAACAGCATGGGGCACGAACGATTCCCCGTGTGAGCGGGCCTGATATGAGCGGGTGCGACGGCGATCGAGTGTGCGCGCGTGTGAGTGCGCGCACGAGACATTGGCCGTGTGAGTGAGTCTGAGGGTGGCAACGCCTGAAGCGGAAGAAGAGGACGCGAGGAGGAGGAGGAGGAGGGGGAGGAGGATGAAGAGGAGGTGGAAGTGATGGAGCCGGCGACGTCAAGTAATTGTTCGGCGCGGGGATCCCCATAATTAGGTGAATTGGATTTTCAGGCAAGTTCCGTTGTGGGCGTCTGGTTGTGAATGCTTGCGTGTAAGAAGGATACGACGACGACGACGGCGGCTACGATGAAGGACGACGACGGCGACGAATCACAGGCAGACAGGCGATGAACAGGCTCCCGCTCTTTGTTCCTTTTTCCTCGTCGGAACCCCTCCGTTATCTTCCGTTCTCCTCCCATTTTCTTCCTGCGTCCTCCTCATTCCTCCTCCGTCTTCCCTCCTCTTTCCTGGCGGCCGTACTTGTTTGTCCTCCTGCGTGATATTCCTTCCTCCTCCTCGTCCTCCCTGTTCCTCCGTCATCACTTCTCCTTTCTCCTCCTGGGCAAGTGTCCTCCTTCCTGGCGGCCTTCTCACCTGTGCTTCTCCTTCCTCCTCGTCTTAGCCCTTCCCTTCTCTTCATGTGTCCTCCCTTCTTCTTCTTATTCTTCTTCTTCTTCTTCTTATTCTTCTTCTTCTTCTTCTTATTATTATTATTCTTCTTCTTCTTCTTCTTTTCGCGTCATCCTCCGTCTTCCTTCGACGGCCGCCATTCTCCTTATATTCGAGGCGATCGCTGGGCTCCGAGAACTTCAGAGCGAGCGTCTCGCCCGAGACGTCCCCGTAACCTGGCCGCGAGCCTGCGGGTGCAACCATCCCTGGCGGCTTCCCCTTGGGGTTCCTATGACCAGGGCCTCGCTCGAGACATCCTTTCAATCTCTGCTCAGAACGCCGAGGAGCCTCCTCCTCCTCCTCCTCCTCCTCCTCCTCCCCCTCCTCCCCCTCCTCTTCCTCCTCAATCTCTGCTCAGAACGCCGAGGAGCCCAAGCCACCACACATGCAAACCGCGCCACACATCCCCACAATGCGGCCACGAACGGGCCGGCGGCAGCTCCCTCTCATAGCAGACGAGCTTCGGCCACCAAACAAGCAAACCGCTCGAGACATCCGCACAAGCTGGGCTCCTTGGGGTGTTGAAGCCAGCGCCACGCCGGAGACATCCTTACAATCTGCTTTGAAAGCTGAGAAGTCCAAAGCATCACACAGGCAAACCACCGCGTGAGCCATCCCACAATCCAGGCCCATATGGTTGCTGAAGCCATCAGATCCCATTAGACATTCTCGCAATCAGATTTGACAGCGGACGAGTCTGGACGCCATACAGGCAAACCACATGAGACATCCCCACAAATCGGGCGCGAACGGGCCCGTGAAAACACCCTGGCAGCTCCCCCTTGGGAATGCTGAAACCAACGCCTCGTTCGAGGCATTCTCACAATCTGCTCTGAACGCAGACGAGTCTGGGCAAACCGTTTGAGACATCCCCACAACCTGGGCGCGACCTGGCCCGTGCAAACATCCTGGCGGCTCCCCCTTTGGGAGTGCTGAAGCCAGCGTCTCGCCTGAGGCATGTAATAAGCTGCTTTGAAAACCGACGAGTCTGGGCACCGAAGCAGGCAAACCGTTTGAGACATCCCCACTATCTGGGCGCGAACGGGCCCGTGTAATCACTCCTGGCGGCCTCGTGGGGGGTGCCGAAACCAGCGCCTCGCTTGAGACATCCTCACAATCTGTGTTGAAAGCACCGAAATCCCAGCAACCAACCGGGCAAACCGCTTGAGACATCCCCACGATTTGGTCTCGAACAGGTCCGTGTAACCACCCCTGGTTTCCCCCCCGGGAGTACTGAAACCAGCGCCTCGCCCGAGACATCCCCACACATTGTCTTGAAAACGCCGAAGTCTAAGCAACCAAACAGGCAAACCGCTCGAGACATCCCGAGAATCCGTGCGCGAACGGGCTTGTGCAGTCACCTCTGTCGGCAGGGTGCTGAAGCCAGCGCCTCGCTCGAGACATCCTCACAAGTTCCAAGCCACCAAACAGGCACGCGAGCGTTTTTTGAGTCACTGTTTTGCCGATCGGCGCCGGCCCTCGCACCCACCCTCCCCCCCCCCCCCCCATGGAGTAGATCCTGGCTGTTTTTGGCGCCTGTTTCGAGCGGGTGCAGCCTCCCCCATGATGGGCGCCCTCCTGCAAACACTCGCACGAAGCAGAGGTCAGGAGCCAGACCCCCCCCCCCTTTCTCCCCCCCCCCTTCCGCCCAATGTCGAAACGCCGAATAAAAGAACGTTCACCAGACCGCCTGAGACACCCCGGCAACCTGGGCGCGAACGGGCCCGTACAACCACCTCTGGCGGCTTCCTCCCGGGGCATTGAGGCCAGCGCCTCGCTTACGGCATTCTGACAAGCTGCCCTGGAAGCACCGAGGTCCAAGCAGCCAAGCATCAGGAGCGAAAGAAGGACGTACGCGTACATGAATCCACGCTGGTTTCGAGAGCACGCGTTGCACGAATGTTCGCATCATGCGGCCGGTCTCGCGGATCGAGGGGCCGTGTTCATGCACATGGTCGGGCGCGTACGTCCTTTTGGGGGGCTCCCTGGAGCAGGCAACCCGCCCGAGACACCGCCGCAGCTGACAACAAATATCCGGGCGCGAGCTGGCCCGTGCAGAAGGCCACCCCCCGGCGGCTCCCCCGGGGTGGGAGCCCGCGCCCCGCTCGAGGCGTCCTCGCGGTCTGCGGATCCGAGTGCGGGTGCGCTGCAAGTCCGGGCGCGGGCGAATCTGAGCGTGGGTCGTCCGAGTAATGAGCGAGCCCGAGCACGCGCGTGAGCCGAAGAAGAAAAGGCCACACACACACACACACACACACACACAAACTTTTGGCGCTCCGCGCGGGTTTCTTGGAATCGCGCTGGGCCCCCCTCCGGCGGCGCCTCCGGCGCCGCCCCTCGCGCGCCAGGGAGGGGGCTCTGGCGCGGATCCAAGAAATCCGCGCGGAGCGCCGAAAGTTTATGTTTACGCGTGTTCGTTGTTTTTCTTCTAGTGAGTCTGAGTGCGAGTGAGTCCAAGCGTGGACGGGACCTTAACATCGAGAGTGAGTCTGAGCATGGAGTGTTTATGAGCGTGAGCGTGATTGAGTCTGGGCGAGTCTGCGTATGAGTGAGTCGGAGTATCAGTGAGTGTGATTACGGGCCGTCTGAGTATGAGCGAGTCTGAGTATCAGCGTCGAGTCGGTCTGAGTATGGCAGAGGAGGAGGATGTGAGCGGAGTCGGAGGCGTCTGAGTAATAGCAAGAATTCCATCTCAGGATACGGGGAATAACAAGAGCCCCTCCATCTTTGAATGTGCTGCACACTTATAAGAAGCATATGCGCGGTGCTGAGGCGAAAGCCACATTTTGAATTTGGCGTCCCTTCCACCGGTGTATGTGCTGCAAGCTGTTGAAATGAGCGGTGCTAAGGCGGGAGCCGCATTTCGAAAACGACCCCCCTTCCATCTTTGAAGTTGCTGCAATGTTTTGTTTAACGAATGTGCGCGGCGCTACTGCGGGAGCCACAATTGAAAGCGGCCCACCTTTCATCCCTGACGCTGCTGCACACTTCAAGGATGAGTGTGCGCGACGCTGAGGCGAGAGCCACATGGCAGGCTTCGGCTTTGTGAGAGTTCTCTGGCGAAACACTCGGCCCGCCTTACCCACATATCTGGCGGTGTGACAGGAAGCAGATACATCGAAGGAGACGAGATGGAGGAGGAGCAGGAGAAGGAGGAGGAGGAGGAGAAGTGAGGATGGAGAAGGGGAGGAGATGAGGAGGCGGGAGGAGGAGGAGGTTGAGGAGGAGGAAGAGGAGGAAGAGGAGGAAGAGGAGGAGGAGGAGAGATGAGGATGGAGGAGGGGAGGAGGTGAGGAAGGAGGGGAGGAGGTGAGGAGGTGAGGAGATGAGGAGGGGGGAGGGGTAGGAGGAAAAGGAAGGGCTTCCATCCGCGGTTGTTACGGGGCTGGTGATATTGGCCTCGTTCGAGGCTCTAGGTCACGATGCGAGCCGCAGCCCATGGAAAGGGGGATGACCCAGCATTCGCCGAGGAGGAGCTCGAGAAGCTCGAGCTGGAGAAACTTGCGAAGTGACTCTAGCTCAATGAGCACCTTGGCGTCGCCTTTAGCTGGGTTCGGGTGCTGGTAACTATGGATCCGCCTCTGGCTGTTCCGGGCGTGCGGACTCGCGAAACCAGACCTACAAGGAAAGGGGAAGGAGGAGGAGGAGGAGGACGGGAGGAGGAAGGAGGAGGAGGAGGAGGAGGAGGGTGAGGATGTGGAGGAGGAGGGGGAGGGGAGGAGGAGGAGGAGGGGGCGGAGGAGGAGGAAGAGGACGGCGACAAAAATGGCGACGGCGCGCTTGTACCGCCCCGTCCGCAGGCTACTTCCGCGATCACTGGAGAGCGCTCGGGCTGGAGGGCCCCCTGCACGCCGGCGGGGGCGGGAGGGGGGCCTCGTCGTCGTCGCGGGCGTCGCTGTCGTCGCTGCGGGGCGGGGCTTGAGTGCTTTGGCCCAGGTGAGGTCGGGCCTCATCGCCCCAGGCAGCCTCCGAGCTGTGACGAGGAGGTGTGCGTTGATGTCCCTCCCAGGGGGTCTGGCAAGTGTCGAGTAGGTAGGCGGATACGCGACCCCCAACGGCCTCATCTTTCTGATCCCCTCCCACGCCTCCTCCTTCTCCTCCGCCCTCCTTCTCTTCCGCCTCCTCCTTTCTAGTATTAGTTTCATGTGTCTTGCTACTCGACATTCTCAATATCCTTCATATTGTTAGTATAATCCACATGACTCTTAGTAGGATGACAACCAGTAGTATTAGTCGTACGATTATGCTAAGTTATTGGTGTTTGAAGAATGCTTATTATTAATCAGAGTGAGGGCGTCGAACGGTCATTCACTGTCCCTGGGTGCGTGGCTGAAGTGGGATTCCGCGGTGCGGATTCTTGTTGTTGTTGTTTGTTGTTGTTGTTGTTTGTTGTCGTCGTCCCACCCGCAACCCGCCCCGCGACCCACCCGGGACCCACCCCGCGACCCACCCCGCGACCCACCAGCGACCCACCCGCGACCCACCCGCGACCCACCCCGCGACCCACCCCGCGGCCCACCCCGCGACCCCCCCCGCGACCCACCCGCGACCCACCCGCGACCCACCCCGCGACCCACCCCGCGACCCACCCCACGACCCACCCCGCGACCCACCCGCGACCCACCCGCGACCCACCCGCGACCCACCCCGCGACCCGCCCGCGGCCCACCCCGCGACCCACCCGCGACCCACCCGCGACCCACCCGCGACCCACCCGCGACCCACCCGCGACCCACCCCGCGACCCACCCGCGACCCACCCGCGACCCAAACCACGTTCAAGGTACAAACCACCATTTTCGGCGCCTGCGGCGGGCTTTTTTTGCATTCCTTCCAGGTGGAGAGCCCGCGACCCACCCCGCGACCAACTCGCGACCAACCCGCGACCCAAACCACGTTCAGGGTACAAACCACATTTTTCGGCGCCTGCGGCGGGCATCTTTTGCATTCGTTTCAGGTGGAGAGCCCGCGGCCCACCCGCGACCATGTTCAGGGTACAAACCGATTTTTTCGGCGCCTGCGGCGGGCATCTTTTGCAGTCGCTCCAGGTGAAGAACCCGCGGCCCACCCGCGACCCAAACCGCGTTCAGTGTGCAAACCAGATGTTTCGGCGCCTGCGGCGGGCTGTTTTTGCATTCCTTCTAGGTGGAGGGGGAGAGCCCGCGACCCACCCGCGACCAAAACCACGTTCACTGAACAAACCAATGCCGCGCAAGCGCGGCGGCGGATTTTTGCATGCCGTCTGAGCCCGCAACGACCTCTTCAAGCCCCGCGCATCCACGCCAGCCCGTCCAGCAACTTTGCCCTGGCGAGTTGCCTTGATCAGAGAAGTCGGGGAGTATAAAATGGAAAAAATGATTGCGTTGCCGTTATCTTGGGAAAGGAGGGGAAGGCAGGAGGAGTAAACAGGGGACGAGGAGGACGCGGAAGAAGAGAGGATGTAAGGAGAATGTGGAGAAAGAGGAGGAGGAGGAGCAGGAGGACGAGGAGGGGGAGGAGGGGGAGGAGGGGAAGGAGGAGGGCGAGGAGGGGGAGGAGGGGGAGGAGGGGAGGAGGATGATGATGGACGACAATGGGAGGACGATGATGGAGGCCGGTGAGGGGGAGGACGACAATGGGATGATGATGATGGAAGGATGAGGTGGGGAGAGGGAGGACGAGGAAGAAGAGGAGGAGGACGATGACGATGAGGACGAGGACGAGGACGAGGAAGAGGAGGAGGAGAGGAGGAGGAGGAGGAGGAGGAGGAGGAGGAGAAGGAGGAGGAGGAGAGCGCCATCGACAGGGAAGGTGGGTGCCACGAGGTCCGCCGGCTCGACCACGCCCGCGTCGCCCACGCCCGCCCCCTCACTCTTATCCGCAATTGCGGGGTGCTACGTATGGTCACTGTAATCCTATCCTTATAGTGCATATTTCATTCGCATTAAGTGCTCAGTAATAGCATTCATAGTATGACCATTGTTGTTGTTATCAGTAGTAGTGTTATGATTGAGACTATCCTGGTCTTCCTCCCTCCCCCTGCTCCTCTCGTTCTTCCTCACTTCTGCTCCCCTTCCTCTTGCCAATCCTGCCCTCTCCTCATTCCCATCCTTCTGTTTATTATTATTAGTCTCCTCCTCCTGCTCTACCTTTCCGACTCCCTGTCTCTCCCTCTTTCTCTTCCGTCTTCTTCTCCTGCACCTCTTTTCTTATCCTCCTCCGCCTCCACCCTTTTTCGGAACAGGTGGAAGAGGAAGAGGAAACTTCCTCCTCTTCCTCTTCCATCTTCCCTTTCCTCCTCCTTCCTCCTGGCCCCCACTCCTCCTCCCTTCTCCAAGTCCCAGTTCTTTCTCCATCCGTACGTAGCCTTTACGGCTCAAGCCATGTCGGAGCCCAGATTGTTCTGCGCTGCGTCCTTGCTAATGTTCGCTTCGACACGGCGCGGCGCTGCGCACCGTTAGCGAGCCAGTCTGGCAGCTTCCTGCGTCAAGCTCACAAACATCCTCTCGCGCGTACGGCGTTCCGCAATGGCCGTCGCCCTGCAGTGTGGCGTTGTGCGTGTGGCTGTCCACAGAGACTCATGTCGTGGTTCTGGCGCCAGCGCTGCGGCAAGCAGCGCCGGGCCCCGAAGTCTCTCGGAGATCTACGGCCTCTCCGAGGCGTTTGGGCACACGGAGGTGACAGCCGTGCGGTCTTTGGGCAGTTCGGCAGGTCGTCGACGGATCGTCGTCCTTCTTTCGCACGCAGCACCCCGGCCACTGTATGTGCATCGCAGAGAGGTGCGGAGATGGGCGACTGCCATGGCTCATCATCCCAGAACACGAATATCAATGCGCGCCAACGTGGACAGCGACAACATGGGGGACAGCCAAAGCGGCGGGAAAACGGCATCCGGAACTTCTTCCACGGCTCGGACATCGAAGCCGTGCAAGAAGAGCAGGTCAGGGCAGCCACCCGGCCACGACAACACGAGCACAACAACATTATCCATTCTCAGGAGGGAAAGAAACACACAGACACAATTAATCGTCGACTCCCAGGAAAATATGCAAAAATATGGGAAGTGGTGGGGAAGACAAAAACCCAGAAAATATTGGGAAATATGGGGGATATTTTTATTTGTGTGTATTTAGTTGTGTGTTCCAGTTCCCCTTCACATTCATCACGATGGATCCAGGCCGCTTCACTCACAAAATGGTGGTCATCCTCTGAGAGGGCACACGTTTCACGAGCATGATTCTAACATCTTCCGCGTCGAGGCTACGGCGCCATGCCCTGATGGGCATGGGCGCGCTCCCGAGAGGAACGCGCGCGACTCTGGCGTTCGCTTCGCTCGCTTCGCTTCGCTTCGCTTCGTTGCCATTGGTGCGGTTGAGCCTTCTGAGCCTGGTTCTCACTTCCTCCTGGACTCCCCCGTGCTTGTTGCGACGGGACATCTAGCAGTTGGCTTGCAGCATTGCTCGTATCTTGCCGTGCTCGATGCGACAGGGCATCGTATCTCTCAGGCTCTGGATCGGCGTGGTTTGAAGCACAATGGGGCAGTCTCGTAAGGATTGGGCAGCATGGCTGCTCGAAGGAGTCAACGACGGGGCTCGAAAGGGCTCATCGGCTCGCCAAAGGCTCCGCAACTTGACGCCCCACGTCGACGCTGAGTAGGCACGTAGCGTTATTTCGGATCCGCAAGGGCTCATGCGAGAGGAATGCAAGCGATGTGGGATCCCCTGGAAGGCTTTCCCCCAACCCGTCCCATGCCCGTCAAGAGAGTCCTGGGCCCCCTCCCCCTTTGGGAAATTCACCGTTTGAAGACGCGACGCACGAGGCGTCAGGCAGAGGGGCTCCCTCAGCAGGGGGCCACCCATGCGCTTCGCCCGCGCCACGTTACCGGGCCGACGCGGCGGGTCAGGCGGCGAAGTTTTGCAAATCAGGCGCATGGCAGCCAGCGCTTTGAATCCAGCTCGTGGTGGCAGGTCTCTCTGGCTTGGTGCGGTATGGCTGCCCCCCCTTCAGCTGCTGCAGGGAGCTCTGGCAGTTGCGTGCCCGCATCTGACCTCGGACGTTTGCCTAGGTGCAGTTCCGGGGGGAGGTTCGGCCGGTACCGCCTCGGACCTGGCGATCCCCGTCGAAGACCCCATTAAGGTTGTGCACCTATCATTGTCAAGACTGGACCAGGACATGGACGATCTTTTCAACGTTGCCGATGGTCGTGGAGTTGGCCCCCCTCTCCACTACACCTCCCCCGCCCTTTGGAGGCGTGCTTGTAGAAAAACTAGTTGAAGGTCCTGCGACTGTGAAGCTAGGTCCAAGTATAACAACGGGTCTGGGCTGTGCTTCGATGTCATATCTCCTTTCGCTTCTAGCTGTTCACTCCCGGGCATACCGGAGCAAGTCGAACGCTAGTTCGTCAGCGCTTGCGGCCGCTGACTCGGGCCAAGCTGTCGGGCCATCAAGTCGAAGATGTTTGTAGCCTGTGCGGTGCCGTGGGGTGCGCGGTCCTACAGGGGCTTTGGTGTTGCCCAGCTTGCGATTCTCAGCGTTCCGACCTGGCTAAGCCCGCCCTTCTGCGCCGCGTGCGTTCCGAGTTCGGGTGCAGCGAAACTCTTGGCTGTCAGCTTTATTTTTGCTTGTTCAAAGTTGAATCTCCTCATCACTTCCCCCCTCGCTCGCCGCCGATTGACTCGTGGCCAGGACTAGCTGGGACGGGGTCCCCTGGGTCAGGCCTCCTACGGGACCACCGAGCGCCCGGGCCTTTGTGCACTTCGGGTTGGGTGCGCAAGTTTTGGCAGTGCAGCGAATGTTGTTGAAGAGTTCTCGCAGCGAGCAGTGCCCTCCTCCTGGCAGCTGGTCCCGCAAGCTGAACGTAGCCCCGAAGCAATTCCAAGGCATCGGGCATAAGTGTATTGTTGCTGACTTCTCAGAAGGGAGTTTCATTGTTGAGAGCATACAAGTGGCACGCGTGCCATGGCTCTTGCACAAGATGGAGGGGAAAGGAGGAGGAGGAGCAGGAGCAGGAGGAGGAGGAAGAGGAGGAGTAGGAAGAGGAGGAGGAGGAGGAGGAGGAGGAGGAGGAGGAGGGGGTAGAGAGAGGACGAGAAACCAGAGAAGGAGTGCCCACAGAGGGCAGCAAGAAGGGCGTCAGAGGGCGAACTCGAGGAGGCTCTACGGGCCGTCTCCCACGAGATGGCCTCAGAGACCTGTGACATGCCCCCCAGAGGCCTCCAACCGACACCCAAGAAGCCCGCGGAGGGTCCGGAGAGGTCCCCGGGAGCCTTGTAAAAGGCACTGGCGAGGCTCCCCGGGGCAGTGGGTGCGGTGCGACGCCGAAGTGAAGTGGTCAGGGCGGAGGTGGGCGAGGTGGAGAGGGCATTTGGCTGCCAGGGAACGCTGGGGTGCGGGCAGTGCGACGCCGAGAGAGGGTGGTCGGGGCGGAGGGGGTCAGGCTGGGGGGAGGGGGGGTGCGACGCCGAAGTAAAGTGGTCGGGACGGAGGGGGGCAGAGGAGATCGGGACGGCGAGGGCGGCGAGGGCACTGGGCTGCTAGGCGACGGTGAGGGCGGCGCGACGCCGAAATAGAGCGGTCGGGGCGGAGGCGGGACGGTGGTGGTGGTGGTGGGTGTGGGCGGGCGGGGGGGAAACAGGGGCGTGGCGGCGGGGGCGGTGCGGCGCCGAAAGAAAGCGGTCGGGGCGGAGGGGGGCGGTGTGGCGTTGGGCGGCAGGGAGGGGGAAGGGTCGGGGGGCGGGATGGCGGCGGCCGTGCGACGCAGAAATGAAGTGGTCGGGGCGGAGGGGGTGCGGGTGCATTGGGCGGGTGGGAGAGGGAGGGGAGGTCGCGGGGGCGGGGCGGTGGGGGCGGTGCGACGCCGAAATAAAATGATCGGGGCGGAGGGGGGCGGGGTGCACTGGGCGGGTGGGGAGGGGGGGAGGGTGGGGGCGGGGCGGTGGGGGGGGGCGGGGTGCGACGCCGAAATGAACTGGTCGGGGCGGGAGGGGGGCGGGTAGAGGGGACGGGGGGGGCGGTGCGACGCCGAAATAAGTGGTCGGGGCGGAGAGGGTAGTGGTTGGTGTAAGTGGGTGAGTGGAAGGGCGGGAGGGGAGGGGAGGGGCGTCGGGGCGGTGCGGTGCGACGCCGAAATATAGTGGTCGGGGCGGAGGGTTTGCGGGGTGCGGCTGGGGAGGGGGGAAGGGTCGGCGGAGCGGGGCGGTGGGGACGGTGCGACGCCGACATAAAGTGGTCGGTGCGGGGGGGGGGGCGGGGGGCATTTTGAGAGGGGGGAAGGGTCAGGGGGGCGGGCGGGGGGGCGGTGCGACGCCGAAATAAAGTGGTCGGGGCGGGGGGGGGTGGAGAGGGCACTGGACGGGGGGCGGTGTCACCCTGGTGGTGCTGGTGGTGGTGGTGGTTGGTGTATAAGGCGGTCAGGGCGGAGGGCGGCGGGGTGAACAGGGCATTGGACTGGGGGCGGTGTCACGCTGGTGGTTGTGGTGGTTGGTGTATGAAGTGGTCGGGGCGGGGCACTGGACGGGGGAGGTGTCACTCTGGTGGTGTTGGTGGTTGGTGCGGGTGGGTGGGTGGAGGGGCGGGGGGTGCGGGCGGTGGGGGGCGGTGCGACGCCGAAATAAAGTGGCCAGATTTTTACACACCCTGTGCAAGAGAATACTAATGCATTTCTGGAGGGGAGTTGCGTGGTTTGGGGGACCCATGCCAGGCACGCCCCTCCGCTCCAAGTCCCTTGGCTGAGCAGCAAGGCCAAGTTGCAAACAAGTGTGGTTCTCCTTCGATGCACGCAGAAAAAGAGGTTTGCACCCAGCTCTGCAAAGGACTATATCCGACGAGGAGTGAGGCCACAGCAGACCTGGATAGCATTGGCCGCCTTCGAGCGGCTTGAAGGCAGTGGATGTCGAACAAAACAATGATTTGTCCATCTTGCTGTCATTGCTCCTGGCACTCCGTCTCCTCCTCGTGCCCTTTCTACCGCCCAATGTCGCCGCTCGATGAATTCGGTGAGGTGGTCAGTGCAGGGGATTCCCTACAAAACTAGTTCTCCAAAGAAAAATGTCAAGCCCTTCGATGCCACCTGACGTGTCAGATGGGTCGGCCGTGCACCTGGGAACCCATTGAGTTGTTCCTTCTCGTCTGCGCGCACGTATCTACGGTCAGGAAAATGTGATGAATGCGTCGTTCCGCCAGTTCTGGCCCAACGCGCTTCGGTGCGGCACGTTAACCTCGTCGCGGCCCCCAAGCGTCGCGTTTCCTTGCCTGCCGCTCCGCAGAACGGATCGACATGCTCTCCGCTCTCAGGGCATAGTGTGTCACCAGGGCCGCCGCTGCGACACGCTAAGCGAAAGTTCCTGATCGTAGTCTCATCGCGGCCATCCTCTCATTTTCTAACGGGGATGTCTTGTCCTCCGATGCTCCCAGGCGTGTTGAGTGGGTCGAACTCAAGCCTGGTTACCCACATCCTTTTCTCCGCCCCGTCGGTTGGCGGACGAAGTCCTGCGCCTTTTATGTATATTTAATCGCATCGCTCATTCCGCCAGCCCATATTGCGTCGCCGCTGTCGTTTGTCGGGGTGTTGTCAATGCGGTGCCGAGCGTTCGACGACTCGGAGCCCTCTTGGACCGTCGTGGGCGCCTCTTGGGGTCCTCTTGGATCGATGTGGGGCGCCGGAAAGCCGCGCCCAGGAGGAGAACCGTCCCTGGCCCGACCCTGCCAGGGACCTGGCCCGGATACTCTGCGTCCGGGGGCCCCTAGGGGCCGGCCGCCCCGCGCGCGCGGAGTAGAAATACTGTGAAGTTTCTACCGGAGATCTCGGCACGCCTCTGACCGTGCCTAGGTGGTGGGTCAGAGGCCTCATGGATGCTGGCGGGGCTCTCGTGGTCGGTCTCTCTGGTGGGCCTCTGGGAGGCAGTTTGGAAGCTTCTCCGGGGCCGCGTTCGGGCCTCTTGGGGGCCTCCTGGGGGCCTCCTGGGGGCCTCTTGGGGCTGAGAGCTGGACGTTTCGGTCCCTGGTCCCCTTCTTGGAGCCGTTTTGGGGCCCTCTGGGGCCACCTTGGGCCATCTTGGGGCACTCTTGGAGGCCGTCTTGGGCTCTCTTGGGCCCATCTTGGGGGCGTGTCGGGCCGTCTGGGGACGATGTTGGAGGCCTTTGGGGCAGTCCTGGATGCTGTGAACCCCCAAACGTCGCACATGCGGAAAATGCACGCTTGAGGCTCTCTTGACGCTTTTTGAGCCTCTTGAGGCTCTCTCGTAGAGAGCCTCTTGAGTCTCTCTTGGCGCTTTGTCGCGGCCTCTGGGGTCATCTGGGGACTGTCTTGAGCGACTTGGGACGATCTTTCGGCGACTCGGGGCGTCCTGGGCCGCGTATGGGGCGTCCTGGCGCCCTCTTGGCGCTCCTGGAGCGCCCTGGGGGAGTCAGCCGGGGATCGCCCCGGCATCGCCTCGGCATCGACAGGGTTTTTGTTTCGTCCAGGGGTCCCCAGGGGCCGCCACGCGCGCGCGAGCTAGAAATTATTGTTAACTTGTGACCGGGGATCTTAGCACGCCTCTGGCCCGTTGGGCCAGCGAATCTTCGTGAAAACCCCCCGCGCCCCCAATTTGATATTGCCGGGCTGCGCCGCGATCTGTCGATCTGTCGACTGCCCAGAATCCTGCGCCTCGCTGGCGATGCCGACCAGCATCGAATCGGGAGCACGGGGTCGCGCTGACGTTTGCGCCGCCCCCCTGGTCGCGGTGGTGGTGCAGGACTTTGTCCATCAATTTGTCTTCTCCATTCGGGTACGATAGGGTTGGATAAGACGATGTATCTCGAAACAGAGTTTCTGGGTACGGAATATCTACATCGTCTCATCCAGCCTATATGGGATCAGAGGTAAGATGCGACGATGTAGATATTCTCTGACCAGAAAGACCGCTTGAGGTCTCATCGCATCCACCCTCTTCCCACCTGCGGGCTCCACTGCGGCCCGCTCTCCGCTCGACCCCCGTCCGCTTCCCGCTCGACCTGCCCCCGCGCGAGCGCCCCCCGCGAGCCTGGCAAGGCGAAAGGGCAGCGCGCGCGCGTCGGCCTGCACCGACAGCCGCCGCCGCCGTCGCCGCTGCCGCCGCCGCCGCGGCCGCCGTCGCAGTCGCCGCCGCCGCTGTCGCCGCCGCCGCCGCCGTCGCCGTCGTCGCCGCGGCCGCCGCGGCCGCCGCCGCCGCCCCGTCGCCGCGGTGGTGCGCGCGCCCGCCGCGCTGGGCGAGGCGACAACGCGGTGCACGCCTCGGCCAGCGCGTTCGAGGCGCAGGGCCGCCGCCGCGCCGCGAGACCGCGCTGCCACCGCCGCCCCCTCGTCGTCGTCGTCGTCGCCGCCGTCGCCCGAGCTCAGAGAGTCAGTGGCGATGTTCCCGAGACAGTGCCTGCGCGCCTGGTCGCTCCGACGGGAGGGAGACGGGATGGGGGAGGGGAGGAGGTCGGGAAGAAACCATGAAGGGAGGATGAGAATGAGGACGAAGATGAGGATGACGACGACGACGGCGGTGGTGGTGGTGCTGATGGTGGTGGTATTAGTAACGGTGGTGATGGCGATGATGGTGATGCTGATGCTGCTGCTGCTGCTGATGATGATGATGATGATGCTGATGCTGATGCTGATGCTGATGCTGATGCTGATGCTGATGATGATGATGATGATGATGATGATGATGATGATGATGATGATGATGATGGTGATGGTGATGATGTGATGATGATGATGATGATGATGATGATGATGATGATGATGATGATGATGATGATGCTGATGATGATGATGATGATGATGATGATGATGATGATGATGATGATGGTGATGATGGTGATGGTGATGGTGATGGTGATGGTGATGGTGATGGTGATGGTGGTGGTGGTGGTGGTGGTGGTGATGCGGAGGAGGGAGACGCGCAGGGTTGGAGGAGGAGAGATGGTAACAATACGGGATCGCCGCGTGAGGTGGATGAGTAGGAGGAGGAGGAGGAGGGGGAGGAGGAGGAGGAAGGGGGAGAAGGGTGAGACGAGGGAGAAGGTGGATAAGGATTCGGATGAGAAAGATAAGGAGGACCATGAGGACGAGGATGTGAATGATGATGCTGATGATGATGATGCTGCTGCTGATGATGATGATGATGATGATGATAAGGATGATGATGATACGGGTGATGGTGATGATGATGATGATGGCGACGATGATGGTGATGATGAGATGATAGTGAGATGATGATTATGATGGTGATGGTGACGGTGATGACGATGGTGATGGTGATAGTGATGATGACGATGACGATAGCGATGACGATGATGATGATGATGATGATGATGATGATGATGACGATGACGATGACGATGCTGACGATGACGATGACGACGATGCGATCGATGATAGTGATGATGCTGATGATGATGGTGATGATGGTGATCATGATAATGATGATGATGACGATGCCGATGATAATGATGTTGTTGATGATGATGACAATGGCGATGATGGTGGTACGAATGGTGCTGATGCTTATGAGGAGGATGAGGAGGATGAGGAGGATGAGGTGAGGATGATCATGAGGAGGAGGAGGAGGATGAGGATGATAATGAGAATGCGGATGAGGATGATGGTGGTGATGATGATGGTGGTCGTGGTGGTGATGGTGATCATGATCATGATGACGATGACGATGACGACGATGACGATGACGATGACGATGATGATGATGATGATGATGATGATGATGATGATGCTGATGATGCTGATGCTGATGCTGATGCTGATGCTGATGCTAATGATGACGGCGATCATGATGATGATGACGACGACGATGATGATGGTGTTGTGAGGAGGAGGAGGAGGAGGAGGAGGAGGAGGCGGAGGAGGAGGAGGAGGAGGAACTGGGGAAAGTCCACCCTGATATCTCCTCCCTGAGACCTCCTCCCTCCTCTCTCATCCCAGCGCTCACGAGGCGATGGTGGAGCGAACCAACTGGCTGGGTGTCAGGCTGAAGGACGACCCGTTCGGGCAGCAGCTGATCGACAGGGGGTTGCCCGAGGCTACTCTGGAGGAGTGGGCGTCGGACCCCATCGTCTCCTTCGAGGGCAGCCCGGGGACTCAAGGGTGTTCGTGGCTCGGTCGGTCCGGCTCTGTCGCAGTCGGTTGCGCTCGGCCTGTTCGGTTTGGTCGGTTTTTGTGTCGTTGCCGCGTCGCTGCTTCTATGCTGCATGCGGCCTGTCGACCTCGATCAGTGTCGGTTTCACTGTCGGTCACCACCCACCAAACCACCCCAGCCCAGCCCGAAGGCCTCGATGTGCCCACAATTTCCAGTGGGGGGGGGTCCGGGGAACAGTGAGAAAACGCGTATGGAGGCCGTACCCCCCCCCCCACACAACCCCAAATTCGGGTCTGCGGGCCGGGCTCGGGGAAGTCTGTCAGGAGGGAAAGAAACACACAGACACAATTAATCTTCGACCCCCAGGAAAAGATGGGAAAATATGGGAAGTGGGGGGGAAGACAAAAACCTAGAAAATATAGGAAAATATGGGGCATATTTTTATTTGTGTGTATTTATTTGTGTGTCCTGGGGCCCCTTCAGTCTGGTAGGTAGTCCGTCGGCTCGTCCAGTCTTCGGAGGGGCTGCCGCCGTGGGCGGGCCTCGGCTCCGCGCCCCTGGCCAGGCTCCCGGCCAGGCCAGCGCCGGGCCCCGCGTGCGGCGTTTCGTGCTCTCGGGGCCCACGCCGCGGGAGCCCGCGCCAGGGGGTTCTGTCGGGCGTGTCCCCCATACAGGGAGAGCTTCGACGAAAAACAAAAGGTACCCCAAAAATACATCAAAAAGGTCCAAACAAAAAATTAGGTTCTGTCGGGCGTGTCCCCCTACGGGGAGATCTTCGACGAAAAACAAAAGGTACCCCAAGAATACATCAAAAAGGTCAAAAAGCATTACCCCAAAGATACCCCAAACATACATCAAAAAGGTCAAAAAGAAATACAAGATACCCAAAAATACATCAAAAAGATACCCCAAAGGTACCCCAAAAATACATCAAAAAGGTCAAACAAAAATTAAGTAGTCACCAGACTATTGTTGGACTATTTGTCTGATTATTTCTGGGATCTGTTTTATTTTTCGTCGAAAAAAACCCTGTAGGGGGACAGGCCCGAGTTAAGCCAAGGGGGGGGGATCGGCCAGTCCCCTTTGGCAGACCCGGGCTTGGGGGCCGCGCGGGGCCGATCCATTCTTCAGTATCGTTTCGCCGATCCCCATCCCCATCTCCATCCCCTTCGAGGCCCCCACCCAAATGACCACCCCAGTTGGGGATACGCCCCTCGAAACCCGGAGAGAGCGACCTATATCCCCCTCTAGGGAGGTAAATCGGCCAGTGGTGCCCAGGCCACGCCGCTGGGGATGGGGATCGGTTGAACGATACTCACTTCTTGAGGTCGGAAAGGGGTGTGGCGTAAAGGGGTGTGATGCCAATCGTGGAATCGGCGATGTTATCTACGACAGGTAGCCTCGCCAGATCCAGCATTGGCACCACACCCCTTTACGCCACACCCCTGTCCTACCCCCAGATATTTGTTAGGGGGTGTCAAAGAGGGGGGTGATGACTAGGAGGGGGTGGATATCATGGCGGGGGCCATGAGATCTCCCCAGATGTCATGGCGCCCCCTCTTATTTCAAGACTTTCCCAGCCACCCCGCTGGGCCGCGCACATGCCGCCGGCCATGCTTTGCACACGCCCCTCCTGGACAGCCCCCCTCTTGGACGCCCCCGACCTCTCCGCACTCCGCTGACCCGAGTTTGGGGAGCTGCTGAGCGGCCGGCCGGGCTTCGCGACAGGGAAAGTGGCCGGCCCAGGCCTGCGCTGCCTCGGGTCGGTGCGTCCGCGGTGGCCGCAGAAGCGCAAGGACGGATCAGCGACGCGTGGATCGGCGGCGGGTCTTGTCCCCCCTGCAGGAGATCGGCGCTCTCCGTCTCCGCGCCGAGCGGCACTCGCCTCGCGTCTCGGGGGACGCCTTCCCCGATCTGCGGGTTTGGTGCCCTCGTGGCAGGTCTGATTGCGTGACGTCTGACCTCGACGCAAACCTCCGGGTCTTCTGGGGAGGTCGCCGCGGCGGCCGCGGCGGCCGCAAGTCGGGGCAGGGTTTGTCCGAACCATCCTGTGGTGGTGGGTCCTCGCTTTGAAGAGACAGCGCCCCGCGTCCCACCTTCCTCCTCCCCCTCCCCCACCTTCCTCCTCCCCCTCCCCCCCTCCCTCCTCCCAGCCATACCTCTGCCCTCCGCATGTCTGTGTTCCGGCGCACCCAGTGCAATGCTCCGTGGACCCGCAGGGAGCTCCACCGCCGCAGGCCCTAGCGGCAGGTTCTACATGGCTTCGCCTCCCCACTGTGGCGCACCCCTCACACGGTTCGAGGCCATGAGGAGATGAACCGAAGGTCCAAGTAGCGAGGTTTACATGGCGGCGCCGCCCCATTTGGGCGCACCCTTCACACGGTTCGTGGCCCCATAGGGAGCTCCACGGAAGGCCCAAACGGTAGGGTCCACGTGGTGGCGCCGCCCCATTTGGGCGCAGCCTTCACACGGTTCGTGGCCCCATAGGGAGCTCCACGGAAGGCCCAAACGGTAGGGTCCACATGGCAGCGCCGCCCCATTTGGGCGCAGCCCTCGCACGGTTCGTGGCCCCAGAGGGAGCTCCATCTAAGGCCCCAGCGGCAGGGTCCACATGGCGGCGCCGCCCCAATTTGCCGCACCCCTCACGCGTTTGGTGGCCTCATAGGGAGCTTCGCCGAAGGCCCCAGTAGCAGGGTCTACGTGGCGGCGCCGCCCCATCTTGGCGCACCCCTCACACGGTTCGTGGCCCCAGAGGGAGCTCCACCGAAGGCCCAAACGGCAGGGTCCACATGGCGGCGCCGCCCCAATTTGCCGCACCCCTCACGCGTTTGGTGGCCTCATAGGGAGCTTCGCCGAAGGCCCCAGTAGCAGGGTCCACGTGGCGGCGCCGCCCCATTTGGGCACACCCCTCACACGGTTCGTGGCCCCAGAGGGAGCTCCATCTAAGGCCCCAGCGGCGGGGTCCACATGGCGGGGCCGCCCCAATTTGCCACACCCCTCACGCGTTTGGTGGCCCCATAGGAGGACCCACCGAGAGCGGAGCCACAGCACGGCACTCGCAACTGCAGATATGCTCGGGCCCCTCCGTCGCCTGTCTTCTCGGGGCGCTCGAGGCCGCCTGTGCGCTCCCCGTGGCGAAGACTCGCTACGCCCGAGGCCCCCCCTTGCGCTGCACCTCCCGCGGCCGCCCTCCTCTCCTCCTCCTCCTCCTCCTCCTCCTCCTCCTCCTCCTCCTCCTCCTCCTCCTCCTCCTCCTCCTCCTCCTCCTCCTCCTCCTCCACCGGTTTGGCGTGCCTGCGCCCCGCGCGGGCGGCCCGCCGGCTCCTCGACCGCATGGACGTGCGCCTTCCCTGCATCGCCGCTGGCCAGGCCAGCTGTTTTTGTTTGGTCCCGGGGCCTCCTGCAAGGCTGGGCACAAACAGTGCTTGGGGCGATCTCGTGGGCCGCTCTCGCTTCGACTTCGTTCTGCGGCAAGGGCGGACTCGAGACAAAAAAGCGAGGGAGGGCGAGAACAGAACGAAAACGAAAAGCACCGTTCAGGTTCAACCCTGGCCTCTCCTGCGCTGGGCCCTCGTCTCCCCCCTCCTCCTGCTCTCCTTCTCCCGCCTCCCGCCTCCCCTCCCCCCCTCTCGCACCTGCCTGCGACCGTGCCTCCGGCCTGCCTCCTGCCCTGCCTCTCCCACACGTCTGCTGCCCCTGTCTCCTCGCCCTCCCCCGGGGGGGCTGCGATCTGCGGGACCGCCGCCACGTTCGAGGGCTGCCGGGGGGGTCCAGCGAAGTGACGTCCTGCGCAGACCGTAGATCAGACCTCGCGAACTCTGAGGGGCTGCGATCGGCGGAACGGTCGCCGTTTTCGGCCGCTGCTGGGCCCAGCAGAGCGACGTGCCACGCAGACCTAGATCACACCTTGCCATCCCTGGGAGGTTGCGATCTGCGAAACTATCGCCACTTTCGAGGGCTGCTGGGGGGTCGAGCGAAGTCACGTCCCACGCAGGCCTAAATTAGACCTCTCCATCCTTAGGGTGGTGCGATCTGCGAAACTGCCGCCGCTTTCGAGGGTTTTGCTGGGGGGTCCCGCAGAGCGACGTCCTACGCAGACTCAGAGTAGACCCCGCCATCCCTCGGGGTCTGAGATTTGCGAAACTGCCGCCAGTTTTGCAGGGCTGCTGGGGGGTCCAGCAGAGTGACGTCTTACCCAGACCCAGATTGGACCTCTCCATTCCTGGAGGGTTGCGACCTGCGAAATTGTCGCCAGTTTCCAGGACCTTTGGGGGGGTCCAGCGGAGTGACGCCTTACGCAGATTCAGACTAGACCTCGCCATCCCTGGGGGGCCGCGATCTGCGAAACTGTGGCCACTTTCGCGGGCTGCTGGGGAGTACAGCGGAGTGACGTCCCACGCACACCTGAAGTTGGCCTCGCCATCCCTGGGGGGGGCTGCGATTTGCGAAGCTGTCGCCACTTTCGGGGGTTGCTGGGGGGTCCGGCGGTGTGACGTCACACGCAGACCTACATTATACCTCGCCATCTCTGCACGCAGACCTACATTAGACCTCGCCATCCCTGGGGGGCTGTGATCTGCGAAGCTGTCGCCACTTTCGAGGGCTGCTGGGGGGGGGTCCAGACGTCCCGCGCAGACTCAGATTGTTTTTTCCTTTCCCACGAGTATTCCCGAAGACCCGGCGGCGCGCATGCGGGCGCGAAGCTCTCGCACTGCAAGGTGCCAGAAGGAGGCGGAGAATATGGCGGGCATGCTCGGTTTCCTTCGTGTCTTGCACGCGCTAGGAAAAGCTGACCCGCCTGAACGAAAGGAGCGACATGGCGCGGGCCGCGCTGCTTGTCCAGCGTGCAACTGGAAAATGATCGCCACCCTCCTGCCTCAGCCTGGCTTCCTCTTTGTGGCCGTCTTCCTCCATCCACCGCCTCACTGATGCTGTCGCGTGAATGCTTCGGCCCCTCTGCCGCTGTTTCCCCCCCTCGTCCCCACCCCCATTTCCTCGAGCCTAGGGCCTCGGTCCTCATCCTTCTGTTGCTATCTTTGCGAGTCGCGCAGCGCGCGCGCTTCCCATGCAGTTCGCACTGCCAGTGGCGCACCCTGCGCTGCCCCCGCCAAACTTTTCCGGACCAGCTCCTCTTGTCACTACAGTCGGGGCGCTGAGGAAGGAACCTTTTTCGTTGGGGAGGGGCTCGGTGTTCCTTAGTTGTTTTGCAGTTCGCCTTTGGTTTTGCTTAGGGTTTCGATGGGAAATCGAATTTCAACTTATGGAAAATAGGGGCCTCGTTCCTTATTTAGGGTTCCTTAGGTCAACGCCCCGACTGTACTGCAGATGTGTCGGGTGCGTCACAGGGCAGCTTGTCGCCGCGCCGCCTGTTCCGACGCGAGGCCTTACACGTCTCGGGGAGGGCGCGGCCGGCCACCCCGGGCAAACGCCGCCTCGGGCGCCCTGCGCGTTTGCCGCGGGTTTTTGCCGCGGTGCTGGCCTCGTCCTCTGGGGGCGCTGGGCGCAGGGCTTGCCGTGGGTTTGCCGTGGTATCGATGTCGACCACTTGGGCGCGTCGAACACAAACGTCGGGCCGGGCGAAAGGGGGGGATTGGGAAAGGGGGGGTCACGAAATTTGCTGCACGCAGCTGGTTTCGGCCCCACCGAGGGGCCCATTCCTCGATACATGGCCGCCTCCGGCGCCGGGAGGCGCAGGGAAAATCAGCTACGTGAGCTGATTCTCAAACCCCCCCTTTGCTATCCCCCCCTTTCGCCCGACCCGAGCCAGGAGGGACGCGGGTGTATCCAGACCTATGAGGGCCCCGGAGACGGCAGGGCCGTTTTTTCACCGTTTCCAAAAAGATGTCCCCTGAAAGTGAGAACGGCAAAAAGACGGTGGCCGGAAACGGCCAAAAAACGGCTCCAGGATTGGAACCGGAGCCCGAATCGGTCAAAAAACGGCGACTGAACCGGTAAAAAAAACGGCGACGGAACCGGAAAAAAAAGGGCAAGACGGAACCGGTAGAAAAAACGGCCCTGTCGTTTCCAGGGCCCACTAAGATCCAGACCCTTGCGCGCTGCAACAAAATCACGACGGGCGGGAGCTTTCTCGTCGCTTTCGTCTTCCGGGGGCCCTTGGACCGTCCACAAACGATTCGGGATGAAGAGACGGTCCTGGGGAATGGGTCCAGACCGCTGGGGGTCGACGTGGGGGTCGACGTTGTGATGAAATCACGACGTCGGGGGTCTGGGCTACAGGTCAGCTCTGGGCAGCGCTGGGAGGGCGGGGGACAGGCTCGGGGGGGCCGCGCTTTCTGCTGCGAGGCTCGAGAGGTTTTCGGACGGGCTCGCATGCCCTCGACGGGTTTCCAGCCTCGGGGTGCGCTCCCGCGGTGGGGTCCCGCCGAGGGCCTTCTCGGGGGTGCCCGGGATCGCCTCGAGGGGCCGCCGGCGGGGGGCTCCCCGGGCTCCCCGGGGAAGGCTTGGCATCGCTCGGACGTGTGCATTGTTTCTCGGCGAGAACCATCGAGGACCCTCCTGGGCCATCGAGCAAAAAAAAAAAAAATAAAAACTCACGAAACCGAAAAATGCACGGGAAATGGACATCCGAGCGACGGCAAGAAGGCGCATCGACTCCCAATCAATCGCTTGTTGGTCGCCGACAGGGGTTGTGCTGCTCCAACCTCCGTTAGCCTGGATCGCCAGAAAGAATTCCGAGCACCAAGAGAAAGTACCGAAATCGGAGGGTGTTCACGCGTCGGGCCCCAGGAGGCGATACGCGTTCGACACCGTCTCGATGGTCTTCTGGGAGCTCGAGATGATTTCCGAGCTGTGATGCCCAAGTGCGATGCGAACGACACAACGATAAGGGTCCGATATAGCCCACCCCGCCCAGGAGCGTGCGGATTCGCCATCGGGGGACCATCGCCGATCCATCGGCGCTACGTATCGCCGCTTCCAGGTCGATCTGTGTCCACCCTCGAGCCGGCAGCACCTCCACGACGTGGACCCCCGGCTTTCGGGCCACGAGCCCGCTCTCCAGCGGCCTCTTCGGGACGACCGGGGCGCCCCCGGAGAACGCGATCGGCGAGGCGCGCAGCCGCTGGAGAGGGCGCCCCGAGGCTGGAAAGAAGCCGCCGAGGGCCGACGAAGAGACGCCCGAGAGCCTCCAGCCTCGAGCTTTTCCATCCTCGAACCAGCAGCCTCGAACCTCACCGGTGCCCTTCCCAGGCAGGGAGTCCTCGCTGTTCGACCTGTTCGAGAACCTGGACGGCCGCGGGTGCCTCGAGCGGGCGGGCGCGCTCTACGGCGCCACGAGGCGCCATGACCGGCGCACGCGCTGGCTGCATTCTCTCTGGCGCTAGCAAAAGGCCGCCTGGGCTTCTCCGAGCAAGGCCCTTGCCGCAGTGACCTCGCTCGGCCCCACGGCATCCAGAAACACGAAGCGGCACAACCAGAGCACCGCGCGGACCCCCAAGAAATGATGTTTCTGCCGTTATTCTTACGTCGGGCCTGCCCCTACAGGGGGATTTTCGACGAAAAATAAAAATACCCCAGAAATAATCAAAAAAATATTCCAAAAATAGTATGGGGACTATTTTTGTTAGTATGTGTTTACCTTTTCGGGATATTTGGGGGTATTTTTTTATTTTTCGTCGAAAATCCCCCTGTAGGGGGACACGCCCGACATAACGTTATTCCTTCCTCCACACAAGGTCCGGAATTATGGCTTCGCGTGGCGCTCCGCCAGTGCTGGCCCACCACGCCGCGGCATGACGGCTGTCCGCATCCCAGCCCCCGGGGCGTCAGGGCCCCGAGACCGTCCGCTTCCCCCCCGCCGTGCGGAGCGGAGCGGCAGCCATCCGCTTGCCAGGGCACGGCGTGTCGCAGGGGCCGCCGCGGCGACACGCTTGGCACGCTGCCCCGATCTGTCGGTTTCCCGCCAGCAGAAAGCACATTGTTTTCATTGCGCAAGGAATTGCAGTCTCAAGTTATCACGGGTAAATGCATGCGTGTGGGCGAGAGCAGCAAACGGGAAAGGTCACAGAGCATTGTACAACAGAACGCCCGGAGTTGCTCTCCGCACATCACATCAGTGAGAGGCAGAAAGCACATGACCCGTATCCGCGGCCTCGCGGGCCGGGCTTCTGGGCCGCGACCTTGCAGATACGGGGCGCCTTTTCTTCTGCGGCATCGCGCCCCCGAGGCCAGACCGTGAGGGCGCGGACACGGATCTGTTCGCCGCTCGTGAGTCTCTTGGCACTTGGTTGGTGCGCCTGGATATAGGTCGGGCATGCCCTCCTACAGGGGGATTCCGGTCGGGCATGTCCTCCTAGTCAGAGCAAATTCAAAAAAAAACAAAAATACTCAAAAGATCGTCCCCAGATTATTGTTTGACTATTTTTGAAGACTCCCCCTGTAGAGGGACAGGCCCGACTTAACGCTAGGGGTGTGTGTGTGTGTGTGTGTCAAGAGGAGGGTCAAGCGCCGACCCAAGAGACCTGAGCGGACCCCCAAGCGTGTACAGTGGGGGCCCATGCCAAGAGGCGCCCTACTTGCCTCCAGGGTGCCCTGGGTTTCTTCGGTTTCGATGGCTTCACAAGTGAAAAAAGTGTGTCGTTCCCACACCAAGAACGAGTGGACGTCCTGGGGTCTCAGGGTTTGGTTTCTTGTGCAAGGTTTCTTGTGGTCGGGCCCCTACTGTATGCCCATGTTGGAGGACAGTGGCTGCAAACCTACATCGATCCTGGTCAGCCCGATCTTGGACCCGGGAGGGGCCCGGCCGGGAGCGGTGTGGTATAGTCGGCGCCTTCCGGTTACAGTGGCGGCTCATGCCAAGAGGCACCTTGCTTGTTTCCAGGGTGCCCTGGGTTTCTTCGGTTTCGATGGTTGTGCAAGTGAAAAAGCGTGACGTTCCCACACCAAAAAACGAATGGACGTCCTGGGGTCTCAGGGTTGGGTTTCTTGTGCAGGGTTTCTTGTGGTCGAGCCCCTACCGTATTACCCATCGAGGGCGCTTTCTGCGTTTCTGTTCACTGTTCTGTTCTCTGGCCGACCTACGGCGGCTCAATCCGCGGTATCCCGCACCTCTACACCGATCCTGGCCAGTCAGGTTGGGCCCAGGAGCGGTGTGTATGCCACGTGCCTTGATGCCCAAGCCAAGAGGGTGCACACACCGATCCTGAGCCCAGGATGACAGGGCTCGTTTCGATTCCTCCGATTCGATTCGATTCGACGTTGATGGCCTCCGATTGCGATTCGATTCGACGTCGGATTCCGATTTGGATTTCGATTCCTCAATAACGGCCTATTGGCCTGCCGATTTCCGCCGATTCGATGTTTCCCGATTCGGTCGCCGACTTCCGCCGATCCGATCCATTTCGATCGCCGATCCGACTTATCGAGCCGATTCTGGGGTCGCCCGGGCTGATGTCGGCCAGGGTCGGTGTGGGTGCACGCGCCGCCGCTTCTGGCCCACCACTCTGCGGTGCGACACGCTGGCCAAGTCCCGGTCCCCAGGCGTCAAAAGCCCGAAGCCTTCCCCAGCCTGTCGCCCCCGCGAAGCGGAGCGACACGCTGCCAGTTCGCCAGGGCCTGGCGCGTCGCAGGGGCCGTCGCCGCGACACGCTGAGCAAAAGCTACCGACCGCACAGTTGGCGTCCTGCTTCCGAGCGTCGGCCGCGGAGGTGCAAAGGGAGGGCCCCCCCGTCCTCTCATCGGGGGGAGGGGGGGGGGACCGCGCTCCCGGCGTTGAGCGATGCGTTATCTGTCCCCCCTCGGTGTTGTGACCCCCAGCTGGCGTGTCAGTCCCTGCGGCCTGCTATGACTCGCGTGATGTCGACGGGGGTGCGGTTCGGCGACCTTGGGCCCCTCGAGCATGTGCTGTCCTTGCTCACAGAGGTGTTTTTGTTGCATAGCTCTCAGACTAACCTGAGTGCTTGCGGCCCCGACAGGGAGAGGGCTGCTGCGTGTAAGGCTTCCACCGAGGAGGAGGAGGAGGAGGAGGAGGAGGAGGAGGAGGAGGAGGGGAGGAGGAGGGGGAGGAGGAGGGGGAGGAGGGGGAGGGAGGGAGGAGGAGGAGGAGGAGGAGGAGGAGGAGGAGGAGGAGGAGGAGGAGGAAGAAGAGGGGGAGGAGGAGGAGGAGAGGGAGGAGGAGGAGGAGGGAGGAGGAGGAGGGGAGCAAGGAGCAGGAGCAGGAGGAGCAGGAGGAGGAGGAGCAGCAGCAGGAGGAGGAGGAGGCGGCTGCTGCTGTTACTGTTGCTGTTGTTGTTGCTGCTGATGATGATGGTGATGGTGATGATGATGATGATGATGATCATTTTCATCATGGTGATGATGATCATCATCATCATCATCAGCATCATCATCATCATCATCATCATCTTGAGGATGAGGATGAGGATGAGGATGATGGTGATGGTGATGGTGATGGTGATGATGCTTTTGTTGATGATGATGCTGATGTTGATGATGATGATGATGATGATGATGATGATGATGATGATGATGATGATGATGATGATGATGATGATGATAATGTGATGACGATGACGATGACGATGACGATGACGATGACGATGACGATGACGATGACGATGAGGTGGTGGTTGTGGTAGTGGTGGTGGTGGTGGTGATGATGATGATGATGATGATGATGATGGTGATGATGATGATGATGATGATGATGATGATGATGATGATGATGATGATGATGATGATGATGATGATGATGATGATGGTGGCGGGGAATTGAGATGATGTAGGTGGTACATGGCGCCGTTGCTTTTCACGCGCGTGTGGGTCGGGAACGGAAAGCTGTCCATCCGAGGTTCGCGCGTGACATGGCGGCCCTGTAACCTCCTCAGTTGGGCGCGGCCTCCCTGGAGGGGTGGGAGGGGCATGAAACCGTGTAAGCGATGCCCTCCTCGCTCTGGCGCGGCCTCCCCGGATGGGGTGGGAGGGGCACGAAGAAACCGTGTAAATAATATGGTATCCCGGTACTCTCCTCGCTCTGGCGGGCCTTCACCGGATGGCGCGGGAGGGGCACGAAACCGTGTAAATAGTATAGTATCCCGATGTCCTCCTCGCTCCGGCGGGCCCTCCCCGGATGAGGTGGGAGGGGCACGAGACCGTGTAAAGAGTATGGTATCCCGATACCCTCCTCGCTCTGGCGCGGCTTCCCTGGACGGGGGGGTGGAGAGGCACGACACCGTGTAAATAGTACGGTCTCCCGATACCCTTCTCCGTCTGGCAGGGCCTCCTTGGAAGGGTTGGAGGTGCACGAATCCTTGCAAATAGTATGGTATCCCGATACCTCTTCGCTCTGGCGGAGAGGGGTGGGGGGGCACGAACCCGTGTAAATTGTATGGTATCCCGATACCCTCCTCGGTCCGGCGGGGCCTTCTTGGAGGGATTGGAGGGGAACGAAAATGTGCAAGTAGTAGGGTATCCCGATGCCCTCCTCGCTCTGGCGGGCCATCCCCGGAAGGGGTTGGAGGGGCACGAGACCGCGTAAGTAGTATGGTATCCCGATGCCCTCCTCGGTCCGGCGGGGCCTCCCCTCGGTCCCTCCCCAGAGGGGTTGGAGGGGCACGAGACCGTGTAAATAGTGTGGTATCCCAATACCTCCCTCGGTCCGGCGGGGCCTGGAGGGGTGGGAGGGGCAAGAAACCGTTAAATGTTTATGATATCCCGATACCTTCCTCGCTTTGGCGGGGCCTCCCTGAAGGGGTGGGGGGGCACGAAACCATGTAGATACTATGGTAGCCCGGTAGCCCAATACAGTTCTCGCTTTGGCAGGGCTGCCGTGCAAATCATATGGCATCCCGATACCCCCTTGGTATGGTATGGTATGGTACGGTATAGTAGGTATAGTATGGTAGGGTAGGATGGGATTGTATGGCATGGCATGTCATGGCATGGTGTGGTGTTGCGCGGTGTGGTGTGGTATGGTACGGTGCGTACGGTCAGAGTGAGGGGGCTGAACCGAACGGTCATTCACTGTCCCTGGGTGCGTGGCTGGAGTGGAATTCTGCGATGCTGATTCTTGTTGTTGTTATTATTGTTTGTTGTTATTGTCGTCCCACCCGCGACCCGCCCCGCGACCCACCCGCGACCCACCCCGCGACCCACCCGCGACCCACCCCGCGACACACCCGCGACCCACCCGCGACCCACTCGCGACCCCCCCCGCGACCCACCCGCGACCCACCCCGCGACCCACCCAAATTTTCGGCGTTTGCAGCGGGTTTCTTTTGCTTTCGTTCCAGGTGTAGAGCATGCGACCCACCCGTGACCCAAACCGCGCCCGCGATCCACCCGCGACCCACCCCGACCCACCCGCGACCCACCCCGCGACCCACCCAAAATTGTCGAGAACTTGCGACCCACCCGCGACTCAAACCGCGTTCAGTATTCAAATCAAAATTTTCAGCGCCTGCGGCGGGCTGTTTTTGAATGCCTTCCAGGTGGAGGTGGAGAGCCCGCGACACACCCGCGACCCAAACTACGTTCACTGAACAAGCCAAAATTTCGGCGTCTGCGGCGGGGTTCTTTTGCAGTCGTTCCAGGTGGAGAACCTGCGACCCAAACCGCGTTCAGCGTACAAGTCAAAATCTTCGGCGCTTGCGGCGGGCTGTTTTTGAATTCCTTTCAGGTGGAGGTGGAGAGCCCGCGAGGAGCAGGGCGAGGAGCAGGAGGAGGAAGACGACGACGACGACGACGACGACGACGACGACGACGAGTACGAGTACGAGTACGAGGACGAAGAGGAGGCCGACGACGAGGGCGAGGAGGAAAAGGAGAGGGGGACGGAGGGGGACGACGAGAAAGGAGGGAGGAGGAGGGGGAGGAGGAGGAGGACGACGACGACGGAAAGGAGGAGGGGGGAGGATCGGGATTGGGGAGGAAGAGATGGAGGAGGAGGAGGAGGAGGAGGTGGAGGAGGAGGAGGCGGGCGACGACGACGACGACGATGAGGATGAGGACGGGACGAGGAAGAGGTGGAGGAGGAGGAGGAGGAGGAGGAGGAGGGCGCCATCGACAGGGAAGATGAGGGCCATGAGGTCCACCATCTCGACGCCCGCGTCGCCCGCGCCCGCCCCCTCACTCTTATCCGCAATTGCGGGGTGCTACGTATGGTACGGTATGGTATGGTACGGTTTGGTATTGCAGGTATGGTATTGATGTTGGTGTTGGTGCTGGTGTTCGCATTGGTATTGATTTTTGTATGGGTGTATTGCAATATCGTTGATGAGTCTTGGGTTTACACTGATCCTCCTCCTCCTTCTCCTCCCCCTCCTCCTCCTCCCTCCTCCTCCTCCTACTCCTCCTCCTCCCTCCTCACACCTCCTCTCCTCCCTCCTCCTCCTCCTCCTCCTCCTCCTCCCTCCTCCTCCCCCCCCTCTCCTCCTCTCCTCCTCCTCCTCCTTCGCCTCTCCTCCTCCTCCTCCTCCTCCTCCTCCTCCTCCTCCTCCTCCTCTTCCCCTTCCCATCCTTCCCTCCTCTCTCATCCCCTCCCTGCCTTCCCGCCGTGCCTTCCCTCCCTGCCTCCTCTTCTTCCTCCTCCTCCTTCTCCTTCTTCTTCTCCTTCTCCCGTTCCGCTCACCTCCTCACGGAGCATCCTCCCAGCGGTCGTTGGGCGCAGCGCCGCGAAAAGGGAAGCAGCACAGGCCCCGCCAAGAGAGGGCATTTCGGGGGGGGCGCCCAGGGTTGCCGGAGCGGGCCATGCGGGGGAAGGCAGTATCTGGCCCTGCAGCATACCGCGCGGTGAAGGGGTCACGGCGGCGGACAGATGAGGCGTTCCATCTAGAGTTATATTCCTCCTCCTCCTCCTCCTCCTCCTCCTCCTCCTCCTCCTCATCCTCCTCCATCTCCTCCTCTTCCTCCTCCTCCCCCTCCTCCTCCTCCTCCCCGGGTCGCCTACGGCCCCGGAGGAAACCGTGCAGAGTTGATTGAAGAACCAACCTCCCTCGGCTTTGGCAGTGGTTGCCGTGGCTGCAAGGCCCAGTCCCCGTATGTGCCCGAGCTCAGAGGTCGGCGTTGTCGCTGTTCGTTGCTGTGCGCTGGGTTTGCAAGTAGCACTGGGCTCTCAATTTCAAGGGCTTCTCAGTTCCGAGCCCAAGGGCTGCGCACCAGCGCGGTTCTAGGTTATATTGATTGTCTTTCTCGCGGCGTGTGCTCCCCGCTGCGGAGCGCCATCGGATGGGCGTGTTCTTTATTGCGTTGGAGCGCTCGCCAGGCCAGGGCGGCAGCTGGCAGCACACAATTTTGTTTCGAAACTTTGTTAGCTTCTCCACCTGAAGCGCGGCATTCCGCTACCCTCCCTGCCCACCTTTGGGGGTTGCCAAATGTGCCCCTGGCCCGTGGTGCCCCCAGCTCCTTGCTCCATTTTGGAGCCCCTGGGTCCTCTTGGGGCCTCGTGAGGTGTGCTCTGAAAGGCCGTGGGGGCCTCCTTGGAAATCCTGGGGGCACCTTTTGGCCAGGAGCACTTCGAGCAACTCCCGACCCCTTGCCTCCGCCAGAGCCGAGGAAGGGGGAGGACGAGGGAGGGGGAGGAGGAGGAGGAGGAGGAGGAGGAAGAGGAAGAAGAAGAAGCATAATAATCAGCAGAAGCAGAAGAAGAAGAAGAGAAAGAGGAGGAGGAGGAGGAGGCGGCGGCGGCGGCGGAGGTGGAGGCGGAGGCGGAGGCGGAGGAGGAGGCGGAGGAGCGAGGAGGAGGAGGAGGAGGAGGAGGAGGAGGAGGGAGGAGGAGGAGGACCAGTGTAAACCAAAGAATCACCAATGAGTTTGGAATAAACCTTCCCCCCAAGCTCCCTCTTCACAGGCCCCTACAACGGTTCATCTCCAGACAACCGTTTGAAGACCCTGAAGCGCCCAAACATTATTCTCGGCATTCCAACGCCACGGATGAATTTGATTGTTGCGTGTTGACGATCCTGAATCGTGCCAGAACGCCAGTCTTGGTACCTCAACTCCGCGAATCATCCTAACTGCTGCACCTTCAAAATCGCGAATCCCTCCTAAACACAGTTTCTGGTACATCGATCGTGGGCATTCGTGAAGCTGTTGCTCCAATGTTGTATCCAGAATGTGCGCGGCGCTAAGGCGGGAGCCACATTTTGAAAAGGAACCGCTTTCAATCCGTCAACCTTCTGCAAGTGTTTGAAAATGAGTGAACACGGCGCTAAGGCGAGAGTCACAGTTTGAAATCGACCCGCCCTCAATCCGTGATGCTCTTGCAAATTCTGAAAACAAAGATGCGCGGCGTTTAGTCGAGAGCAACATTTTGAAAACGACCCGCCCTCAATCCGTGAAGTTCTGGCAGAATTTGAAAATTAATGTGCACGGCGCTAAGGCGAGAGCCACAGTTTAAAATCAACCCGCCCTCAATGTGTGACGCTCTTTCAAATTGTTAAAACGAATATGCGCGGCGCTTAGTCGAGAGCAGCGTTTTTGAAAATGGCCCGCCCTCGACCCGTGAAGTTCTTGCAGATGTTAAAACGAATGTGCGCGGCGCTAAGGCGAGAGCCACATTTGGGAAACCACCCGCCCTGAGGCCGTGAAGCTCTTGCAAATTTGGAAAACGAATGTGCGCTGCGCCAAGGCAAGAGCCACCTTTTGAGAACAGCCCGCCCTCAATCCGCGAAAGCGTTCCCAATGTTTAATCGGGGTCATACATGGTGAGGAAGTCTCAAGCGAAACGCCCGGCCCGGCCTAAAAACTGGCCTCCGGCTGTGACAGGGAGAGGTTATTTATTACACCAGAGAAAACCTCAATCAGTGGATGGTTTCCGCTGAGGAGATCGACAGGGACCCCGGGAGCCCGGGAACCCAGAACCCACCAAAATCGGCCCGGAGCCCATAACCCATGAACCCAAAACCGGGAACTTGTGAACCCAGCCTGCTGGCGGAAGATGTTCGCCAAATCTTCCCACTTCTGCTAGGACCCCTTCAGTGCAAGCACTGATTGGGGAAAAAGAAGAAGGAATGGAGGAGGAGGAGGGCGGAAAAGGAGGAGGAGGAGGAGGAGGAGGAGGGAGGAAGGGAGGGAGGGAGGGAGGGAAGGTGGAGGGAGGGGGGAGGGAGGGAGAGGAGGAGGGGGAGGCGAGGAGGATGGAGGAGGAGGCAGGAGGAGACAGGATGGAGAAGACAGGAGAAGGACGAGGAGGACGAGGAGGACGAGGAGGACGAGGCGAGAGGAGGAACGAGGAGGACGGGGAGGAGGAGGAGGAGGAGGAGAGGAGGAGGAGGAGAGGAGGAGGAGGACGAGGAGACGAGGAGGACGAGGAGGAGGAAGGAGGGGAAGGAGGAGGAGGAGGAGGAGGAGGGGAGGAGGAGGGAGGAGGGAGGAGTCGAGGAGGAGGAGGGAGGAGAAGGAAGAGGAGGAGGAGGAGGAGGAGGAGGAGGAGGAGGAGGAGGAGGATCGGCCTGCCGAGGGAGCTTGATCGTGGCAACGACACGCCGCGCCCCTTGTGGCAGAGCCGTACATTGTTGGGCTTGCCCGCTTCACAACTTCGGGGGACGAATTGGGTCCCCATTGGGCCAGTTCTTGGCCCCAAAATTGGGTGGCTGGCAGTTCCGAGTTCTGCGAATGGCCTCCCTGCCAGTATCCAGCCCAATTCCCCCTGGACAGGGGGCAGGGAGCTGATTCCATTTGTCACCCCCCGTTGCCGGCAACTTCCCAGCCTAGCGCACGTTGGCCATCCATCACACAAAGCACAAAGCGAATGGCTCTGGTGGGGCACTTTGTCCCCCACCTTACAAAAACTCTGCCACGACGGCACGGAGGAGGAGGAGGAGGAGGAGGAGGAGGGGAGGAGAGGAGGAGGAGGAAGAGGGGGAGGGGAGGAGGGAGGAGGAGGGAGGGAGGGAGGGAGGGAGGGAGGGAGGGAGGGGGCGAGGAGGAGGTAGGAGGAGGAGGCGGGAGGCGGAGGAGGAGGAGGGGAGGAGGAGGAGGAGACGGAGGAGGAGGAGGAGGAGGAGCGGGGGGAGGAGGAGGAGGAGGAGGAGGAGGAGGAGGAGGAGGAGGAGGAGAGGAGGAGGAGGGGAGGAGGAGAGAGGCGGAGGAGGAGGAGGAGGAGGAGGAGGAGGAGGAGGAGAGAGGAGGAGGAGGAGGAGGAGGGGGAGGAGGAGGAGGAGGGGAGGAGGAGGAGGAGGAGGGAGGAGGAGGAGGAGGAGGAGGGAGGAGGAGGAGGAGGAGGAAAGGAGGAGGAGGAGGAGGAGGAAAAGCGGAGGAGGAGGAGGAGGAGGAGGAGGAGGAGGAGGAGGAGGAGGAAAAGGAGGAGGAGGAGGTCCACGACGCCTCCCCGAGCGGGGGAGGTGGGACGCCTCGAGCGGAGCGGGGCAGCCGTTTCGATTCCGCCGATTCGACTCGGCTCCGGACTCCGATTCGGGCTCCGAGTTCTCCGAGGTGCTCGGCTGCCGATGTCCGCCGGTCCGAGGTGTGTCGATCGCCGATTCGACTCATCGGTTCGATTCTGGGCTCTCCTGGAGGAGGAGGAGGAGGAGGAGGAGGAGGAGGAGGAGGAGGAGGAGGAGGAGGAGGAGGAGGAGGAGGAGGAGGTGGAGGAGGAGGGGAGGAGGAGGAGGAGGAGGAGAAGGAGGAGGAGGAGGAGGAAAAGGAGGAGGAGGAGGAGGAGGAGGAGGAAAAGGAGGAGGAGGAGCACCGCCAGGAGGGGCGCCGCCTTCCCCTGCGCCCGCCCTTCTCCCCCTTCGCCCTCCCTGCCCGCGTCCTGGGACCCCTCGTCCCTCCCCTCCTTCACGGCGCCGGCGCCTCGTCGCCCTCCGTCCCTCGCCCCCCTCGTCGTCCCCCTCCTCGCTCCCCTCCGCGCCACCTCTCCGCACGTGCGCCCTCCTGCTCGGGCTCCAGCCTCTTCTCGTCCTCCTCGTCCTCCTGCACGTGCTCCTCCTGCTCGGGCTCCTCCTGCCCTCGTCGTCGTCCTCCTCCTCGTCGTCCTCCTCCTCGCTCCCCTCCGCGCCACCTCTCCGCACGTGCGCCCTCCTGCTCGGGCTCCCGCCTCTTCTGCCTCTGGCCTGGACGTTCTGGCAGGTGCTGGATGAGCGTCGGACGAGCGCGGGTTTTCCGAGCTCGCGCTCGCGCTTGCGCCCATAGTTCTTTGGCGCACCTGCTCCGTTGAACACCCCTGTGGCGGGGAGTGTGTCTTCATGGCTGCTACGGCACCACTGCTGGACACAATCGAACCAGTAACAGATGAAAGCATGTTTCGCCAGGGATGTTGCCAACGTGAGCTCTGTGTGCCAGTATGTCGAGCTTCTGGTGCACCTGCTTGGGGGCTGTTCCCCACAGAGTGGCAGTTGCTGCCCCATTTGGAGGCACAGTGGCTAGGACATTACTATCCCGCGTGCATGTGTTGCGAGGCTCCACTCGCATGCGAAATCTTCATAGGCTCGAACATCAAATGGAGACGGGGAAGCGGGACGAGGGAGGAAAGCACGGACAGTCCGTGATCGTAATCTCTGGCGTTGTGCCAGGCAGCGTCTGCGCCGCTCTGGATTAGGACCCGCGGCGCCGAGAGCTCGGTTGGGCGCGGAGAGCGGCAAAAGCGTGCGCTCCAATAGCGGGCGATCCTCGGGGCAGGCTGGCCAACCAGTGCAATCCGAGCCGCTTTTGGAGGGAAGGAGGGAGGGAGGGCGGGAGGGGCAAGGAGGATGAGTCGATGGACGCGGGGAGGGGGCGAGGCACAGTGGGCACAAGGAATAAGGAACCTACCTGCCAGCACCTGCCCCACATAAGCCTGTTGGTCTTCAGCGCGTGCAATTTCTTGAGGCGCCCCCCGGGCCAGGCACGGCAGATGCCGACGTCGTTGTCGTCGTCTTCGTCGTCTTCGTCGCGTTCGCCGTCCACCCCGCGACCCTGCGCGGCGGCCACGCGGCGCCCCCCCCCCTTCCCCTCCCCGCCATTGTGCGACGTCTGCTCGGTCCTCCCCCTCGCCTCGTCCATCGTCTCCGTCCTGCCATCGTCGCGAGCGAAACTTCCCCCCCCGCGGGCGATGTCTATTCTGCACCCCCCTCGCCTCGTTTTCATCACACGACGAAGCTGATGTTGACTACGGCGAACGGAACGTCAACTTACAGATCAACGGGCCAAAAACAAGCGTGAGTGAGGTATTGCGTAGCCAAAAGTTGTTGTTGTTGGTGTTGTTGGTGTTGTTATTGTTGTTGTTATTGTTATTGTCATTGTTATTAGTATTGGTGTTGTTCTTGTTATTGCTCTTGTTATTGTTATTGTTATTGTTATTGCTATTATTGTTGTCGTAATCTGTTTCTGGGGAACCTCACAGGATCCCTTCGCCAAGTGCGGCCTCGTGGCCGGCAGGCCCGAACACGGGGCTGCGCTGCGTCGCCGCTATGGGTGCTCTCCGCCAGTCTGTGCGCCAGGCGCGGCGTCTTTTGGGCCAGTCGGCCCAGGAGAAAAAGCGGTAATCGTATCTTGTCCTGGTGATCGTTTTTTTTACGCATCGTTTTGCCGATCGGCGCGGGCCCTCGCCCCCCCCCCCCCTGGAACACAGGAGAAAAGGGGCGATCGTTTCCTGTTCTGGTGTTCGTTTTTGTTACACATTGTTTTGCCGCTCGGCGCGGGCCCTCGCCCCCCCCCCCATGGAGCACAGGAGAAAAGCGGCAATCGTTCCTTGTTCTGGTGTTCGTTTTTGTTATGCATCGTGTTGCCGCTCGGCGCGGGCCCTCGCCCCCCCCCCATGGAGCACAGGAGAAAAGCAGTAATCGTTCCTTGTTCGTTCGTTTTTGTTATGCATCGGTTTGCCGCTCAGGCGCGGGCCTCGCCCCCCCCCCCCCCATGGAGCACAGGAGAAAAGCGGTAATCGTTTCTTGTTTTGGTGTTCGTTTCTTTATGCATCGTTTTGCCGCTCGGCGCGGGCCCTCGGATCGGCAACGCGCAGAGGGGGGTAGGGGGAGGGGGGAAGACTTCTCAGAAGCACCCCTGCTTCTTAGAAGGCGCGGGCCTTCTCTATAGATTTAAGGCCGAGGCCTTCTGAGAAGCAGGGTGCTTCTAAGAAGCCTCCCCCCCTCCCCCTCCCCCCTTTGGCGCACCCCCCCCCATGGAGCAGATCTTGGCCGTTCTCTGGCGCCTGTGTCGGGCGGGCGGGGTCTCCCTCGCAGGACGCACGGCGCCGAGCAGTCGCACCGAGCAGAGTGCGGAGGTCCGGAGCCAGGACCCCCTCCCCTCCCCCCCCCTTCCGCCCAATGTTGTGTCGGGCGTGTCCCCCTACAGGGGGATTTTCGACGAAAAACAAAAAATGCACCCAAACTACCCTCAAAAAGGTCAAAAAATAGTCAAAACATATTCCCCATACTATTTTTGTATTATGTTTTGATTATTTTGGGGGTACATTTAGTGTTCGTCGAATATCCCCATGTAGGGGGACAGGCCCGACTTGATCCCAATGTCGAAACTCCGAATAAAAAAACGCTCACCCGAGGGAAAAAAAGAACATTCAACAAAATGCTTCGCGGCTTCAGGACTATATTTGCACTGCTACTTCGCACAAGAAAAAACGAAGGAGGTTCTCGTTTCATTCTCCGCCGTTTCAGGAGGCAGTATTTCCATGTGCGTTTCGCGCCGGCGGGGAAGGGCTGACCGAAAACGGGTAGGAGGAGCACGTAGGTGGCGATCTGCACCACAGCGCTTGTGCGAACCACAGACCACAGCGCGCATGTGCAACACAGCGCTCAAGTACACAGCAGCCTCGTGCGACATCTGTACACCAAAGCGCCTGCGTACACCACGGCAGCCGTGCGCAACGCAGCACGAAGTGTACACCACAGTGCTTGCGTGCACCATAGCGCTTATGTGCACCACGGCGCCTGTGTGCACCACAGCAACCGTGCGCGACCGGTGATAAAATGGAGCGCCCGTGGACTCCATTGGAAACTATTATTGCATACAGGATTTTTCCTTGAGCGCACTCAAAGCTCACCCATAAGCATTGCGCGCAATCGGTGGCGCGGCAAGTCCAGTTTGAGACAGCAAGCAGGCTAAGCAGGCCTAGAGGGGGAGGAGGATGAGGAGGAGGAGGAGGTGGAGGAGGAGGAAGAAGAGGAAGAAGAGGAGGGAGAGGAAGCGGAAGAGAAAAATGAGGAGGGAGAAGAGGAAGAGGCGGAAGAGGGAAGGAGAAGGAAGAGGAAGAGGAGGAAAAGGAGGAAGAGGAGGAAGAGGAAGAAGAGGAAGAAGAGGAGGAAGGGACCGCCCGTTGAACGGAGATTCCGAGTAGGTCCCACCACCGACGTAGACTCGGCAGTATGATTGCTTTACTGGGCGGGTGGTGTTAGCGCAAGAGCTGCTTCGATTGCTTGTGGCCCCGTCCTCCGTAAATTACCACGTATCCAAACCCACTTGACATGATCTCGCGGTGTTGTATCGTCAGGTCCCCAAAGTCGTCGTCCGTAGTTGTTTGTTCCTGGTCATGTTGTTGGCTACATAGGGGTAACGCCGCAAAGTAACGGGAGACCGTGAGAAACATTAGAAACAAGGAGCAACGATATCAATTCGTCTTTCGGGATGGGTCTACACATGGTTTATTGCAGTCTTGTGTACGACGAAGTGTCGGGTTGCCAGCGACATGCGATCCAGATCCACATGGCCAGGGCGCACGCACCGGCGGCATCGGGAGTTTCGGAATTTCTTGTACGAAACAGTTCTTGCAAGAAACAGGTAGTTTCATTCCCGATCGAACACTGAGCGTCAATTACGGAAGATGGACACACGAGTAACCAAATATTTGCGAACCGTCCCGTCGACGAATCGATTATTTCGATTTCGGTAGCAGCGGATTCAGCAATTGGCTTCAATTACGAACATTGTCTTCAATAGCTACGAACACGGAGAACGGCGACCGTTTCAGTAACACGCAAATTTTCAGTAAACAGAACAGCGTTTCAGTAACCATTTCCCCAGCTTCAGACCTCAACAAAACCCCGGCCCGTTTCAGTAACAAAGTTTCAAGAACCGCCCCGGCCCAATTGATTAAAAGCCCTTTTCCGTTCAAGGCTACGAGGGCGAGCGGTATCTTCGGAAACCGTATCATAGTGAGGATGCCGACCAAGTTTATTTTCGATATATGTTTCGCGGGAATATGTTCCAATCGGGAATGTTTTGAACAGTTCGTGATTCTTATTCTCAGTTTGATTGCGAAGCACACCAGAAAAACATGAGGTCTCTTTTCCCGCATCGGTTGCCGGGTGCCACAATTGGAAGGCAATACCCCGCCTTTGTCATGGAAAATGTCCCGGGCACTGAAGCATCAAAATGATCAAGCAAGAAATTAATGCCCTAATGAACGTCCGCACCACGAGCATCGAGGACGACATTGAATCAATATAATAGGAAATGCATTCATATTGCACCCCAGCAGACATTGACACACATCTCGAGATCCGGAAAGAAATTACTCCGACGGTAGGACCCCCCATGAGAATTTGTTTAGTTTGCTTGGGGATCTCCTCCTGCCCCCTCGTTTCTCCCACCTCTTCTTGCCTCCTCCTCTTGCCTCAACCCTTGCCTCCTCCAACACCTCCTCATCATCCTCCTCCTTTTCCTCCTCGTTGTGCCTCCTCCCCCCATTCTCCATGTTCCTCCTGCCTCCTGCGTCCTCCTCTTGCTGCTTTCCTTCTCCCTTCTCTCCCTCCTCCGCCTCCTCCTCCTCCTCGTTTCCATATTTCCCCCCCTCCTCCGCCTCCCCCTCCTCCTGCCTCTTCCTTAGCTTCCTGCCTCCTCTTGGGGCCTCCTGGAGACTTCTAGGCCTCCCGGGACATCATGGAGCCTCCTAGAGCAATCTTCTTCCTCCATGTCCTCCTCGTCCTTCTCGCCCTCTGCTTTTTCCTTGTCCTCCTCCCCTCCTGCTTCTCTTTCTCGTCCTGCCTTCTCCTTCCTCCTCCTTCTTCCTCGTGCGGAACACGACCCAGAGGAAACGCACGACGTGCGTCCCGGCGGATACGCGCCGGAGGACGACCCCAAGGAAGCGCGCGCGGGAGGACGACCCGGAGGAAACACAAGAGGTGTTGGCCCCATGGGGACGGGGGCTTTCCCAGGAGCCCAAAAATGACGATATTTACAAGTTCGAGGATGACCCCTTCGGATTGCCAACATGAAGCGCGGGCCCCATAGGGAGGGGGTTCCCGCCTGAGACTTCCTCGCAATTCACTCACAGACGAGACTCGCTCCCGCCTGATATTTCTCCAAGCGTGGGTGTGTGAGTGAGTGAGTGAGTGGGTGAGTGAGTGAGTGAGTGAGTGAGTGAGTGAATGTATGATGATTATGATGATGACGATTATGGTGATGATGATAATGATGAGAATGATGATAATGATGATGACGATGATGATCATGATGAGGAGGAGGAGGAGGAGGAGGAGGAGGAGGAGGAGGAGTGTGATGATGAGTGAGTGAGAGAGCGAGCAGGTGCTGGGTGATGAGGAAAGGAGGGAGGGGGTGAGGGGTGAGACTTCCTGCTCGGGGTGTCCCGAGAAAACAAGAACCCCATTTTGGACGCGGGGACCTAGCAACAAGATTTACTGGAACAGATTCGGCATCTTGGCCACATCAAATATTGACGCCTTGTGGCACCTACCGCAAAACACCGCTGCAGACGCGAGGATCGTAGCTCCCGAGAGGGGAAGCTAAATTTAGTATTCCCTCTCTTTGGACCGACCGCCGCCAAGGTGACAGAGCACCCCAAGAGGCCCCGGCTTCGATGCGGGAGTGAGCGCGACCCAGGTTTCTATTGCATTTTGCAGTTGTTGCCCCTCCCTTCTACGCACCACGCAGCGAATGAACCAAGCCACACTGAAGTCTCAACATAGTCTGAACGCACTCGAAAATTACAATTTAAAAGAGTTGTGGGAAAAAGAAGGCGGGAAACCGACAGAAACATCATCTTCATGCTGTAAACTTCGGGATCGCTCGGAAACAGCCGGCTGATAGAAAAACGGCGTCCTTTTCATCACGTCGGTGACGAAAACGAGCGAGATGATTTTGCTTCAGTTTCTCGAACTGACGCTTCTACAAACCGGACGAAGACTCAGCGGCTCTGGAAATCATTGCAAGGCAATGAATTGGTGTGTGAAAATGGTGAGCGTCCCGAAGACAAGCTCGTGAGCCATTTTGGACTCTCCCAGGCGTTCTTGGATCCATCTTATGCAGCACCCTCCCGTCAGGAAGCAAATATGTAACCAAAACCTAAGATCAATGATTTTGGCATTCTATCTTGAGTGCCTCTGGGGGACACTTGGGGGCCTCTTGGGAGATTCTTGGGAGCCTTTTGGGAGCATTTTGGGGGCGTCCCAGCCAGCCACCTCTTGGGGCACCTTTGGTAGTCTTGGGAGCGCTCCCGAACACAGGAGGAGATCGATCCGGAGAGTCTCAATTACTGCTGCCCCCCCGAAAACAAAAAACCCGAGTAAAACCAATGATTTTGGCCTCCTTACCGAGGCGGAGGAGGCTCGAGGGAGGAGGGGTAAACCCTGCCCTGAAGGGGTAGAAGAGGGCGGAAAATAAAACATCCGAAAGAGCGTGTTCTACCGCTGCTGGCGGAAAACCGGGGGGGGGTCACTACCGGTTCGA
>CAUYUJ010014688.1:258051-280551 GCA_963575745.1 Prorocentrum cordatum
GGGGGGGGGGAGACCCCCGGGCTCCGGAGGAAAATGTTGGCAATTTTCCACAGTAAAGCGGCAGTGGATCACGCTCTCTCAAACATCCGGACCCACTTACGCTCCCCCGAAGGGCTGGCGGCATTTATTCATCTATTTATTCCGGAATCGATTTTGGCATTATTTTTTTTTTCGTCGGTGATACAATTGGCACGCAACGCATTTTCTTCGACCAAACGTTTTTCATTACGGCCGATATACAAATCCATCCCATTTGTCTTATGCCGCATGTTCTATTTTCTCCCGATAAAATCTGTCCAAGTTGAGATTTTGTTATTATTCGGACCGCCCCGACTCTTTCAAGTTGCTCCCCCCTTCTTCGGTATCTTCTTTATCCCATTCAAACAATGGTGATGATGATGATGATGATGATGATGATGATGATGATGATAATGATAATGATAATTATGATGATTCTGATGTTGATGGATGGTGGGCGGGGCTGATGTCCAAAGGAGGTAATTTGCTCCTTTGGGTGGCCAAAATTACTTGCGGACAGAGCAAATATTGACAATGTCTTTTTAGCGATTTGGTAATCTTTGCATTCCAAATGTGGCCGTCAAAATCGTACCCATACGGTTTCCATGTTTGAGTGTTCCAACATTCTTCGTTTTCGGAATAAACCGGCTTGTTTTCGCATTGCTACTAGAAGGGGTAGCTAGAAATATTGCACAGCCTCCGATCGCGCCCCTAATTTTGCGGGATATCTCAAACGGTTGGCATATGTCGGTGCCCAAGCGTTTCTTGTTCTCACACAAAAATTTTGAAAATATCTCGAATGTTTTGTTCGTTTTTTGCCGCATTAACCTCCGCCTTCGTAGCAGATTTGGAGAATGTCTCCAACGAGACACGGATGTCGCACACAAATGAAATCATAATTCGATGTCTCTCTCAGTTGCTTATTGCAAGAGAAAATGTTCAAAGAATTCCCAAGAAGCGACAAACAAAAAGTGCAATGATCCACTAGGAAGGCAGAAGAAGATTCAGGAAGCCATTGGATTCCTCAAGAGGCGTTGGCGAGAGAACTTCAAGTATCTCTAGGATGTCCGAAGAAGCCGCAGGAAGCGCTAATATGCTACAAAATAATCCAGCTTAAGAGGCCATGAGACACCTCAAGAAGATTTATCAAACAATGCGATACCCCGAGAGGCTCTAACATGCACCAAGAAATTCGAAAAGGCCACATGAAGAGAACGTGAAACATCAAAGGTTCGTGCCGGGGAGGCACAATCTACGCGCAACATAAAAGATTGAACCCATTTGTGGCTTTCTGAAGTCTGCCGGTCTTGAATCCTTTTGAGACCTTTTGGTGCCTCCTAGTGCCTCCTGGCATTTCCCTCTGGCCTGAAAGTGCGCTGTTTGGCTTCCCCGTACATCTCTGCGCTGTTAGTCCAATCTTAAATGATGTTGAGGTACGAAGCTTTGCTGATTGACGTACGCTCGTACACTATATTGCCGCTGGTGTGCATGTGCATACCGCAGCTACCATGTGCAACGCATCGCTTGTGCACACCGCAATGCTTATATGCATTGCAGCGCTTATGCACGCCATGGCGCGTGTCTACATTGCAGTGACATTTTGCCTTTGTTTTTTTTTATCCTGCACCCCAACGCCAGACCAGGTCACAAGAAGCTAAGCTCGCAAACCGAATTGAAGTGAAACTCAAAATTATCGCTGCGTACAAGGAAGGAGGAGGAGGAAGAGAAGGAGGAAGAGGAGGAGGGGGAAGAGCACGAAAAAGAGCAGGAGGAGGAGCAGGAAGAGGAGCAGGAGGAAGAGCAGGACGAGGACACGCAAAAGGAGCACGAGGAGGAGCACGAGGAAGGGCACGAAGAGGAGGAGGAGCAGCAGCAGGAGGAGGAGCAAGAGGAAGAGCAAGAGGAGGAGGAGCAAGAGCAGGAGGAGGAAGAAGAGGAGCAGGAACATGAGCAAGAGGAGCAAAAGCAAGAGGAGCAAGAGGAGCAAGAAGAACACAAAGAGGAACAAGAGGAGGACGAAGAGGGGAAGGGGGAGGAGGGGGAAAACCCTTGGAACACTCACACGCTTTCCAAATCAATGACCTGGCAAAACGGCTCAAAAAGCGTAATAGGAAGATACCCGTTTGCGTGGAAAAGCGCACCGACAATAATTTCTTGTCAAACCGTGCTTAAAATGCCCTACCAACGGTGCAAATATCCTAAGGCTGCTCCGTTGCAGACGTGACCGTGTATGTAGTGTTTTTCTTTTTCTCACGCCAAAGGCGGTACCAACCAAATGGATTGTGCCTGTTATACTTCCACACCCAAACATAGCAACCGTCCCAATCCAATTTCGTGAACGTCTATGTTTTCATTCTGTGCGCTAGCCAAATACCTGCCCCCTCTGTTATTACTTTCAGTCCATGTTAAAAGAAAGAACCGTCACATCACGAAAGAACGGACAACCAAAAGCTGCGTTCAGCCCAGGCACCGCGATCGTCAATTGGGATTGGTATTTTTATACATGCCACTTGCCATTCTACGTTGCGACGCGGGTTGGACCCTCCAATTTCGACCAAAACTTAGCGCCATTTTGCAAGTACCTCCGTGTGTCTTGTATTGAGGCGTCCTCCTTCGTTGGACCCAAGGCTGGTGGTGTTCCCATGCGCATTAGGGCTATCGACACAACAGCGATACCCAACCGTCTGCGCCCAACACAAAAACAAATCGCTTGGGAATGTCAGCGCAAAAATTTTTGAACACGTTGTGAGCCATGTACTCGCGTACGAACCTTAACAAAACAATAGCCGAGCCTTGCTTGTTGACACCATATTCACACGTCGATTCCGTGCAAGGAGAGACCAGACCGTCGTAGGACGTCTTGTGCTTTCTTTTCCATTTCATCGGACACATGAAATTTCCATCCGTGCTGCCACTCGTCTAATTCCGAAGGGTCCTTTGGTGGTTCAGCCGGGCGCGCGTCAGCAGCGAGAGCACCGCAAATTGGCCGACCTGTCCACCTTCCAGCATCGCACGTAAGGCCGGCGAGCTCAACTTGAAGAAGGCTAAACCAATCATGTTATTTCCATTGGCTGTCGCGTGGAGACTGTTCAAATGGTTCAGCATATGTCATGCAAGCGTTGGGGACCGGGAAAAACGGCCAAGCAACGCATTTGCCCAACTCCCAACAAGAGCTGTCTGTGCAAAATTGCGTAACCCCAAGTCCCCAAAGCGGAGCGGGAGTCGAGCCAACATCACCCAATTTTATTAAGGAATCCCATGCAATTCATGTTCTATTACGTTTGTTCTGATATACCGAAAATCGTTGCGCACGTGCGTAAATACTGCATTATGGGCATGCCCGACTCCACGAACCTGGGCAGGCGGGAGAGTACGAAGCAAATGGATGATACGTGGGACTGCACAGAAAAAAAACACCAACCATGCGACTTGAAGAGAACGGAGCTGAGGTATCCATTGAAGTAGCTTCTCCCTCTCTCCAGCCAATTTGGTAGTATGCCTCGCTCTTCTGTTGGACGGTCCGACTTCCACGCATCGGGTTACCACAATCTTACAAAAGGTCTATGTAAAAGGTGGTGGCATGAGAGTTCTTGGGAGATTTTGGTTCTGCTTATGTGGTTCTAATGCACCGACCCCATTAATGTTGATGATGACTTTGCCGGGGTGAACGTCCGTAAGGTACGTGAGCAGATGAATTGCAGAATCTGTGCCGCTCCAAGTGCTGAGTCCAAAGTGGAATGGTTGAACTGTTTGTCTGAACTCGGCTTGAAACTGCCGGGCTGAAGTTTTAGCGACCACACGTCGCAAAGTATCGCCTGCAACAATGCCCTGGATTTTGTTGTCCTTTTTGAGGGCGCTCAATACCGACATTTGCAAAGCATCTCGGGTTGCTTCTGGGATGCGTGCTTAGGCAAGGCGTTCAGCAACATCGTACAACAACTCGAAAAACACATCTTCTTCCAAACATCCTCCTCCCTCTTTCTGCTCTTTCTGCTCTTCCTTTTTCTTATTTTTCTTAATCTCGTCTCGTGCGGGTTGGCGCCTCAAGGCACGTGTACATCTGAGCGCGCACCGCAGCATATCGATTGAATCGGTTCCATTGGTTCTCGGACGGCCAATTTAGCTGGAGCCTCTCAAACGGGAGGAATTAGGGCGATGCGATGTTCCGCTATCCATGAGGATTATTTTCTTCAATTTTTTGTGGATCCACAAAGCGCTCCATTTTGTCATGCAAACTGGTTCTAACATATGTGCAACAGAGGTGCTGTATTGCACACGGTTGCTACGGTGCACAGAAGCACCGTGGTGTACACGGCTGATGTGGTGCACGCAAACGCTGTGGTGTGCACAAAAGTTGTTATGCCCGCAAGCACGGTGACACAAATTGACCTTGTGTTGCGCGCGGCTGCTGTGGTGTACATAAGCGGTGTGGTGTCTACAATCGCTGTGGTGCACGCAGACACTGTGGTGTACATAAGCGTTGTGGCACATTCCTAGGCATTCCCAGGCGCCGCCGGCGCGAAACGTGAGGTCATCGACCCCCTCCCCCTCTCTCTAAATGATAGCCGTCGCCCATGAAGGGGAGAGGGGCGGGGTCCATGACGCCCATCATGCCTAAGCAATGTAGAAAAGGACTTCCTATCTCCTGTAACTTTAATCTGTTTTACGTACGCCTATTCTCATGAATTGAGCCTTTTCTGGAGCACGAATCTTCTCAAGGAGACCCACGACGCCCCAGAAGATTCAAGCTCCAGAGATTTGAAGGTAAGCCCAAACGGCCACAACAGGGTCCCATAGGCATCAAGAAACCACAAAAAAACCCAACATGTTCCAAAAAACAATATGCAACATTGATTTTACTCGAAAACCCTTGCGCCTAGGCGCTCATAGCGGAAAATGTTTGATTACATTACACGTTGAGAATATTACTTTGGTCGCGATGATGTTGATAATGGTGATGATACTGATGACGCTGATGACCAAACAAAACCAGCCTGCAACAATGCCTCTGATGTCTCGAACGATTTCCATGTTGGTAGCCAAATTCGCTCGCATTTTCGGAGAAAAATTCAAAACATGTCTCAAACGCTTACGCGGTTTGTTGGTTTTTGTTCTAAACTCCGTTCGCAAACAAATCGCGAATAACACTAAATGTTTAATGTTTCAAGCGGTTTGCCTTTTTCGGTGGCCCGAAAGAGAACCCCGGTTTTCGCATTTCTAAGGGTGGACCGCCAGAAGTATTTGATGGCCTCCATTGGCGCCGGAATCTCGGAAATTGTCAAAACGGTGAACTTTTTTCATCACACCAATATTTTTCGTTGACCGGCAAATTCTAAGAGGTCTCAAGCGGCTTGCTTGTTTCTTAGCGATTCATCCTCCGCTTTCGGGACAGATTTAGATTGATGATGTCGCCCATGAAGCATTTATTTTTGCCTCCAACAAGCCAGATTCGCAGGTACGGATCCTCACCAAGATGTTTCAATAGCAACGGAAAGCGCCAAGAGGCCCCAAACGCACAAATGGCCCACACCTCGGGCCTCGAAAGCCCTTGCCAATCTGGCTTTGCTCAAGAAGCTGAAGCGATGGCGCTTGTTACTGAAACGGCGGCGCTTATTATTGCAACCGTGACACTTGTTACTGAAACGGTTGCGCTCATTGTTGAAACTATAGCGTGTGTTACTGAAGCAGCAGCGGTTCTTAATGAAGTGGTGGCACGTGTTACTGAAACGGTGGTTCTGTTACTGAAGCCAAAGCCTGTTACTCTACCGACAACGGAAAACCACTCAAACAAAATATTCGACTTGGAATTCTTCCCAACATGCCTTCAAGCGGCCCGAAGACTGCACCCCAAACGGCTTCAAGCAACCGGAAGGATCCCAAATGACCTTCAAGCGGCCGCAAGACGATATTGCATGCAATTCGTATTGTTGACGATCGTTTTCCTCGTGCCTTTTTTGGGTCAACTGGATCAATGGGAACCGTATTCAACAAACACATGAATGTGTTGGCATGCTGATATCGGTAAACTCCAGAGTTCCTGCGCTCCGGATAAGCATCTACGAAATCATGAACATCCGGGTCGTTCACTTCCAATCCAACGGCAAAAAAATGTCACTGGGGCGACCCGTGGGGCTGCGTACATTAAATTGGGAATTTACCTGGTACGTACGCTGTCATCAAAAGCTTCGGAAACATACCCTCCGTGCTATACACACCGATCCCACTTTGATTGGCCGGGCGAGTGGTCATGCGAGTCTTGCTTCCGAGCAGCCTGTGGTACTCGCGGGAGAAATTGGCATCTCTACGCCGTCTCTGGGACGTACCCCTGCCCTAAAAATACGTAATGCAGTCGGGATCACCCAATTCCTTGTATTGGCGTTTCACGCAGGCCCGCTTGGAAAGTGCCCCGAATCGGGGGCATTGGGCTACCAAGTCGTGAAACGCTCGTGCTTCCCAGGCCGCAAACGACTTCCCTATCAAAGCGACGGTCCATTCGCATCTCGGACCTGACGTACATGTAAGACGAAGGCAATCTGAGATATTACTTTTTATACTTTCCCTTTTTGACAGAAGAAGCTTGCATTCCATATGCATGCGAACGCACACGTGCATATGTGCACACGCACACACGTATACGCACGCACACACACACACACACACCTACACCTACACCTACACCTCTACCGACATCTATTCCTACACCTACACCTATATCCATACCTACACTTACCTACACCTACACACACCTATACACATGCTATCAAAAACATGCGACCCGCAATGATACCGAACCGTGTTCCATGCGCACGTGGCGCTATACAAACAATCCGCCACCCGACGGGATGATGGAGAAGAAACTGTTCCCGTGCAGCGGTGGGACGGGGGCAAATAAATCATGCGCCTTCTCACCTGCCGATTCTCATTACCCCTCTCGCCCCAAGACGGCCCAAAAAGCCGCCAAGAGAGCCGCCAAGAAAAAGCTCCCCGAAAAAAGACATGTAATAGGCCCCGAAGACGCCCCAAAAAGCTTCAACACTACCTCCAAAAGACCCCCCGAAAACCCTCCTGAGATCATTGAAACGCTTGTCCCAAACGGCCCGAGAGGCCGCCAAAATCGCCCCATGACGGCCTGAGAGGCTTCCAAGAAAACCCCTAAACGGCCCAAGAGGGCCCCAAGACGGCCCAAGCCCAAGAAAACCCCTGGACGGCTCCAAAAGGGCACCCGGGAGGGGACGCCGAATTACATTTCGAGCCCTCGGCCCTGAAAAACGCCCAAGAGGCCCCAGGAGGCCCTCCCAAGAGGCTCCCCCAAGAGGCTCCCAAGAGGCCCCCCCAAACTGCCCCCCCAGGGGCTCTGGAGAGCGCTCCCGAAAGACACCAAGAGGCATCCCTGAAGATTCTGACCCACGTCAACGTCATCGTCGCCGCAAAACCTTCGCAACATTTTGCTGCTGAATATCTTCTTGTTGCTGAAACGGGCGGGGCGGATTACTAACGCGCTTGTTGAAATTACTGGTACTGGTGGGGGTGGTTACTGAAACGCTTGCTTTGGCTACTGAATCAAGTCGGGGTGGTTACTGAAACGCTTGTTTTGGTTGCTGAAACGGGTGGGGGCGGTTACAGACGTGCTGTTCTGGTTACTGAAACGCTTGCGCGTTACCGAAGCGGTCGCTGCCGGGTGCCCCCTATGGGGCCACGAAACGCCGTACTGGGTTGCGCAGGGCGCATATGAACACAGCCACTGGGGCCTTCGGTGGGGCTCCCTATGGTGCCACGAAGCGCCGCACTCGGTGGCGCGGGACGCATGTGAACACAACCGGTGGGGCCACGCAGCGCCGTACTGGGTGGCGTACGGATAGGAGGGGGAAGGGGAGGAGGAAAGAGGAGAGGAGAGGAGAGGAGACGCGGAACATTCTCTTCAAAACGAGGACCCAGCACCACAGGATGGCTGGGGAAAAGTGTCAAGGAACGCCATGTAGTTCTAACGGCCCTCTTCCATGCGTGTGGGAGCCGCGATAACTTGCCAGTGCCATGGCGTGCTTCCGAATTTTGATTGTCAATTGCATGGCGGGTTCAGGAACAGAAGCAGACTGTCGCAAATGCAGAAGCGGATGGGCCCTGGTACCGAAACAAGAGTTCTAAAGTACCGAACCAGTGCGTTTACAAACAGAAACCAAACTTGATACAACGGCAAGATAAACGCCGTTGGCTCGTCCCGCAGACGTGAAACTGGGCCAAACCTGCACGATGCATCACAACTAATAGGAGAGAGGGGGCCAACGGAACCTGGAGGTTCCGTTGGCCCCCTCCCTATGCATTTGTTTTAAGTGGCAAAAAAATATAGATGGAGAAGGGGGGCGGGGGAGGCGAGAGGGGGGAGGATGGAAGGATGAAGAGAAGAGGGATGAGGGCTTCATCGTCGCTGCGGCTGGACGCAGCATGGAAAACCAGCTCGCTTAAATCCCTGAGGATGGGGATCTGGTGAACGATTTTTGGGAAAGGGAAACGAATAGTTGGCCCTCGGTAAGTTCCTTCGTCGCTACGGCTGGACGCAGATTGGAAAACTGATGCGTTTCCACGAGGAAGGGAGATTTGGAAACCCGAGTCACCGCGGCCGGACGCGGCTCATGGAGGGAAGAAGCTCGCTGATGCGAGAATGGTCGGCCCACTGCCGGTGCGAGAATGGACGATCCACTAGCCGCTGCGAGAGTGGGCGACCCACTAGCCGCTGCGAGAATGGACAACCCACTAGCAGCTGCGAGAATGGACGCCCCGCTGCCGTGCCTTGGTTGTGGACCACTCTCTGTTATCATTGTCATATGCCGCCCCGAGCCACCACGGCCGGACGCTGCTCATGGAGGGAAGAAGCTCGCTGATGCGAGAATGGTAGGCCCACTGCCCGTGTGGGCGATCCACTAGCCGCTGCGAGAATGGACGACCCACTAGCCGCTGCGAGAATGGACGACGCACTAGCCGCTGCTAGAATGGACGACACCCTGCCGTGCCTGGGTTATGGACCACTATCTGTTATCATTGTCACATCCTTGATTTCCTTTATCATTATCATCATTATCCTCTTCCTCTCTATCGCCCTTCGCCATCAGTGGTTCATGCCTACAAGCCGAGGAATCGATTCAACTGCTAATTGAGCAATATGTTAGCTTATGGCTAACGTTATATGTGCCGGCATGAGAACATTAGGCGTGGCTTTGGAATAAGCGGGGAAAACGAATCAAATCCTGGCAGACACGGGCGCCCAAGTCAACAATCAGAAGATGCAGTATGTTACAGAAAAGCCAGTCATCAAATTTGACGCTCCTGTGTTCAACGAAGTTGGGCACTTACCAATATACCCATCTCCACTAGCGAACGTTAGTTAGAGAAACGAGTGGGTGCTTGACTGCGCACGCGAATGGAACGGGGCGTTTATCGACGACGACCCTACTATTGCAAGGACTTTGGCGAATAGTTTCAACGGCAGTACTGATTGGAGTGACAAGCGGGGCGGCAAGTGCAATGGCCATGCGAGAAGATTGATAGCAAGACAAATGGAGACGGGCAACTACCAAAACTCACCGCGTCCATTCGGCCCGTCGAGCTCGTGGCGTACACAATGCAACTTCCAAGCGTGCCCGCCGGCGATAAGTGGCACATTATCAAACATGTAAAGGGGCGACGAGTTACATGAGCTTGTGAAAGTAGAAGCAGAACTCGCGCGCGGCTCTGTGCACTGCCATTCGTGGTGGCCTCGCAACCCTTGGAGCGCGAAGAAGATGTTCCAGAAATTATTCGAAGAGCTTGGTGGGTTCCAGGTCCGGCACGGCAAATGGGCAGGAGATAGTGACGAAAAGAAACCAATTGATTTCAACAACATCTCAGCTGGTTGTGCGTTTATGCGAAAGATGAAGCCGTCTTTAAACAACGAAGGGCAATTCGCAGAGTGGGTGGACGTTTGGACCAAACAACCAGAATGCCCAATATTGGATTGGCCAGCAGCAAAGTGCAGGTCGTTTTTTTGGAATGTTATGCGGGAGGCGCGAGTACGGCCAGGGCGATTGACTTCAATTTCACTACCTACAAAAATTTGAAACCGTGGTTCTTGGACTAGGTGCTGAAAGATAAGATTGTGACGCGTAATTAACGTGGAAGTTAATGGGTCGGAATTTCGGAATGCGGTAAAAGCTTGTATTCAAGGACGCGCGGTTTCATGGTGCCCAATCATTCGATAGCGGAAGAAAAACGAGACGACCTGCAACCTGCTGTGGCGACCGCAAAATTCCTTGATATGTCCAGGGGCGAGCGAAACACTGCGTTCAAGCCCTGTATCTTCGATGGCGGAAAATTATATCAGCTCGGCGCCGATCTTGTGAAGGCTTTGCTGCGCCCCGCCGAGGTAGACGCCCTCCCATGGCCCAGATGAGGCGGATCTGGCTTCGACGCGTATTCGCGCCGCCAGGCAGTGAGCCAGCAGTTCGACGCCAAACTGACCAAGAGACTCGCCTGCAAAAGTACCATCTCTGACGAGGAGTGGAAACATTTCATCATGCCGTCAATCGATAAAGAAGCAGATGGCGAGGACTGGGTGGCATTCAGGCGCCGTTTCCACACTATCGTGCTGACTCGCGAGGATATATTCCACCGCGATGCTACCAAGGAGTTGGTGGACCTTGCATTAATTGGCCGGATGGCGAAGATATGAGCATATTCGAACTAGAAATGAGAGTGATTATGCAGAAATGGAAGAATGGGCTACTGAAAGAGGTGCCGTCGACAACCGCGGCGACGCACAGTGGTCTTTGGAATACTTGAGCAGGTCAATGAAAGGCGAGCAGGTTCCCCGTTCGAGAACGATCAGGCCTCCATCTGCACGGGGCGCAGGAGGCTTGTTCAATGATCCATCAATGGCTTCGCCTTCGTACGAACACCCTTGCTTAACGGCCGCTGGGTTTAGCCCTTTGGATCGAGATGCGACTGCCAACGTGCCTTCGATATGTGGCAACCTTGAGGACATGCAAGAATAGCAGCGCATTGTATCACAGAAAGCAGAGGCTCACCACGGATGCGAGTATGATCTGACTGCTGATACGCCCGAAAGGAAGCGTCACATTGAAAAAAAGAATCACCTGGCGCCCCCAAGAAAAAGTAGACCACGGCCGAGGCAGAGCTAGCCGACGAAGTGGGGAGAATGGAAAGGGCGCGGGGTGAATCTGCCGGTGGAGAAATGGCCCGCGCTATTCATGAGTCTCGCGTCGCCGCTGGAATGTCTGCGGGATCTCGCCGGAGGAACTTCGAGGGGGAGGAGGGGGGCCCGTTTGGTCATCAACGCGAGGGCATGTAAGAAATCCAACTTGCACTGATAGCGGTTCGCGCACCCTTTAAAACTCTGCGATGCGAGTCTCCTCCCAGCTGCTTGCTGACAACGTTTGCACTTTACGTTATGACTTCATGACGTCTCGTAGTTGCGATGTTGACTGTTGGTCGAACGTGTAAATAAATGCTGCTGCTAGCAGCGTAATCCTTGCCGATTATTTATAGATGCATGCCGCTGCTAGCGGCGAAACTCGCTGCTAGCGATGCAGAAGAAACTCGACTTGACGTTGCGTTTAGAAAAAAAACGCAAATTGGTGGCAATTCTACCTACTCTGCCATGCGGTTCCTAGGCGCTGCGGTGCCCATCTTGTTTGTTGTCGCGGCAGTAGCCGCCGGCTCAAAATAACTTGCTTTTTGTGATCTGGGAGCAAGTCGGCTTTTAGCCGCCTCGGGAGAAGTCAACTTTTAGCTGGCATGCTATATTGCCATCTAACAACATGCGCCCGCAGCTCTCGTGTCCTTCAAGAGAGGCCAGGCGGCCATCGAGATCATCAAGCCACGGTGTGGAATTGATCCGCTTGGGAATTTATTAAGCATGGAACGAAAATATCCACTAACAATACATGCAGTACGTTACATAAACTCAATTTTGCAGAGTGTTATAATATGAAAATAACTACCTTGACAAAAAAACAAAGTGACGGATCAAACTATCTTGTTGTTGCGCCCAGGGCTGGGCTTCAGGTGGTGTTATTTGCGTCTTTGGCATCGTGCGTGCCGCTCTGCTCAAGCAGCCGGAGCGGAGGCAGCAGCCACTTCGCTTGCGCATCCTGATTGGAAGCCACAGTGCGAGGAAAAAGGGGAACACCGACCAGAAAAAAAAAGTTATCGCATGGGGAATTTTCTCGGACGCGAGATTCACGACGCTTTAATTTGTCATCTAAGGGCCCAAGAAGAAGGCGTTTGCGATTTCGACATTTCAGACCCCGCCCCAGAGAAAGACGCGGAGCACGGCGTAAAGATCGAAGGGTTCTTTGAGATATTCAACGCAGCCAAGCGCGACGCGGGCTTCAAGCAAAGTTGAGATAATCATAAAACGAAAGACGTTGTAGCGGATGGGGGCGAGAGGGCAACTCGTATCACAATGAAAGATGAGAAGAAGTTCAAGAAGAAATGTAAGAATAAAGGTGCGCCCGCTGAAAGCAAAAACGGCCCGACGATGCCGGCGCGCCAAAAAGGTTGGCGTAATTGCAGAGAAAAGAACCAGAACAGGAGTTGTCTGGGTTGCAATGGACATGAAGAAGAAAGGTCAAGAAGGAGCCTTACATGCAATTCTTCACCCGGGAGAAATGATGAATTGCGAATGCTCGGCATATAAACAGGAAGCGCTGCAACAGTTAAGTAAATCAAAAACCGTTGTTCGCGATTGCGTTGAGGATTGCATGTGTCGCGACTGGAAAGGACCTTGTTCTCTGGCGGATGCTATCTTGACGGGTTCCACTGGAAAATACACAAGTGTGACGCGCCCCTTTTCCCGAGGAGGTCCACTTGCAATTCTCCGGCAGCCGAACAGATCTGGGCCAAGTTGAACAACGTGCGATTTCTATACGCCATGCGAAGAGCTCGCTACATATTTCTTCCTCGGTAGTTCTGCGCGTGGCGCCGCCGCTTCTCTCGATCTGATAAGCGCAGGAAGGATTGCGCGCCGGCAGTGAGCGCGAAGCGGACTCGCAGAGGCAAGTGAACATCTTAGGTAATATTCCCATTCATTGGGGGAACTGCTCGATCTCATAAGAAAGCTTTCCGCTTTCACGTTGGGCGCTGCTCGCGCAGGAGGACTGTTCGTCCTCGCAGTGACAGGGGCGCAACCCGCGATAGTTTCGGTGTTCAAGTTGCACAAACATGCATGTCATCATACTCGTTATCATCATTCATACGCATTACCACGGCTGCATACAGTATCATAGAAAAGGATGAGGGAAGGGAATGAGAGAGGGGATGGAAAGGGGGGAGAGGAGGAGGGAGGCGATTATGGTCATAGCCTTTGTCTTGTATTGTTTCCGCAACTCCAACTGATCCGTAGAAGTTATGGCCCAAGGTTTGTGCGCCGTTCGAGGTCCCCGTGCTTCGGTGCGTGGAAGAACTGCGCCGTGTAACCCGCAGTGCGGGCTCCTGGCCCGCACGCGTTGACAGATGCCGGAACTGGCATGATTTCCGCGACGCTTTGTGGGGAGACTTGAAATCTGCGCGCGGATTGAATGTCAACAAAAGGCTGCATGACGCCAAAAAAGAAGGTGGTGGCGCGGTGGCGCTGTGGAAAAAAGAATTCCCTCAGTCTGCAGCTGTGCTGGAGATGGCATTTAGAAAAAAGAAAGCCGGTTATCCTGTCGTCGCTTCTTCCTCACGTGGCCAACAGCCAGTCGTTGACGTGCCCGTGCCATGCAATAATTGGCATTATCAATATCCTGGGCGTGGCTTTGGGTGCAGTCAAAGTGCATGTGGGAGTGCATGGGCTGGCGTAAAAAGAACGACCGTTAAAGATTATTCTTCGTCATCGTCGTCTTCAGATGACGACAGCGACGTCGTTTGTTTCGGTGAGAGCATGGCCCCGAATCATATAAGAAGGACCCGGCCGTAGGGGAAGCAAAGGAAACAGCGGAGCCGAAATCTTTGGCATTGACTGCCAGGAAGCGGCGGCGGCACGAGGAAAAATATGACGATGAACTCGGTATCAAGAACTATCCCAGAACAATTATCCCGCCCCCTCAACCGAAAGGGCGTCCAGGTTCGTTGTCAAATAATATCAATGACATTTGGAACATTGATGGGGGCGACGCATTAGATAGCAATTTCAATGGAAACATCGCGCGCGCGAGCAATGAGAGAGGATGGAAACAGTTATCTGTTCGACTTCCAATTCAAAACATGGTTCTTCATACGTCAAATGCCATTCGCTATTTAGTGCACGCAGTAGACGGCGGTTTGCTTGCCGCCGCAGCGAACAGGAAGCTCAATGCCAAGATTGGGGATCATTTCAATCACATTGCGTTATCAGCGAAACGTCATTGCATAGATGGTCCACGTACAAGTACACAGATGCGCACCTTGGCCGGGTGGATAACAGAAGCTCGGTAATGCGAGCTTTTACTTTTGATGGCCGATCAACTGCTCAGATTGGTGGAGCACCTTCTAAGCTATTCAGAAATGAGTTCAAGACTTGTGCTATTCTTGGCTCGAACGGTCTCTTCGGGTGCATAGATATACCAACTTACAAGAACAGACGTTGCTACATGAAACGTGCCGCCCTGACAGATTCAAATTTGGTTGAAGAGTTGTGGTGCGCTCAGAGATGGAAGGGGGAGTGGGCGGCGAATGGGATTCTTCTTGATGGGGTCCAGTGCGTAGTAAATTCAATGTTGGACAAGATTACTGCTGTTTCTGACGTCTCTCAAAACACTTCGATTGTTCTCCTCACCCCAGATGGGGGCCGGCTAGAGGAATGGAAATCGGCATGAACCAGCACTGAGTCACAATATGGCTGCTCGCCATCACGTGCTGTCTCTCCTGCCTCTCCTCCTCGTTCTCGTCCTAAGCTGGCTGCTCGCTAGCATTCCCAAGGTAGCTGCTAGCTACCACGCTTGTTCGCAGAAGCAACACGAGAACATAGCATACTCTTCTTTTTGATCGTGGAGATTTCCGCGCTTTGCGCTCTCCTCCGCCGTCCCCGCGGTGCTCATAGGATCTGTGGTCGATGCAGGTATTGCTGTGCTTATGAAATAATTGTGGCCGCAGGGGATGGTAGAGGAAGGCCCCCGAGAGCCCTGAAACATTGAGATTCTGATATGTTTTAAAAATTTTCTCTTCATCGGCGTCGTCGTCACCGCCGTCGTCGTCCTCGTCGTCGTCGGCGCGCTCTGGCGCTGAAAATGGGTCCAAAACGCACCTGTTTGCCGAGGCGCGTCCGCCCGTGGCGACGAGGAGGGCCCCCGACGGCCCTGAAGCATTGAGATTCCGATAATTTTTAAAAAGGATTTTCTCTTCGTCGGCGTCGTCGTCACCGCCGTCGTCCTCCTCGTCGTCGTCGGCGTGCCCCGGCGCTGGAATCTTGTTGTAATTAATAGAAATGCTGGAAACATGGTGTTTTCACAATTCTTTGAAGAAGCTTTCTTTTAAAAAAACATTCGTTTCGTATGTGCCTGCGCAGAGATTCAGAGATTTGTAATGAAACATTTTTTTTTCATGGCCAGGCTCAGAGATCAAAGAGATTTTTATGATTTTCCAACTATCGGTAAACAGCACCCATAATTGGAAAATCATCAAATTATCTGTGATCTCTGTGTCTGGCCATGAACAACAATTTTTCACTATGAAACTCTCCGCGTCTCCGTGCAGGCACATACGTTTTTTTTTTTTATATATATATTATATTATATATATATATATATAATATATATATATATTGAAATATGATTATTATTATTATTAGTATTATTATTATTATGATAATTATATAACAAATAATATAAAAAAAAATCCGCCGACCCTGTCGGCGTGTGTGAGGGGTTTCTCCGTTCGACTCGTCGTCTCCGTCGTCTCCGTTCTCCCCCTCCCAGGGCTCTCCTCCTCAAGCGCGCTACCCAAAGCGAAATTAAACGACGTCCTAATGGCGTCGAAGTGAAGCCCCTTCCCTTTGATCCCTTCCCCGCAGGGGGGGGGGGAGGGGGGGGGGGCCCCGGGGCAGATACGACGCCCGCCGGGGCGCACTTTCCTCGAGCGGGCACGCACGGGATGCACTTCCTCCTCCTCCTGGTCCTCCTCCTCCTCCTTCCTCCTCCTCCTCCTGCTCCTCTCCTCCTTCTCCTCCTCCTCCTCCTCCTCCTCCCGCAGAGGCGTCCCGGGAGCGGGCCCCGAGTCAAAATACCACCCCCCTAGGGCGCATTTTCCTCGAGCGGGCACGCCCGAGATGCACTTCTTCCTCTTCCGGGAGCACGTCCCAAGTCAGAATATCACACTCCCGGGGCGCACTTTCTTCGAGCGGGCACACAAAGGATGCACTCCTCCTCCTCCTCCTCCTCCTCCTCCTCCTCTCCTCCTCCTCCTCCTCTCTCCTCCTCCTCCTCCTCTCCTCCTCCTCTCCTCCTCCTCCTCTCTGCTCCTCCTCCTCCTCTCCTCTCTCCTCTCCTCCTCCCTCCTCCTCCCCTCCTCCGCCTCCTCCATCCTCTCCTCCTCCTCCTCCTCCTCCTCCTCCTCCTCCTCCTCCTCCTCCTCCTCCTCCTCCTCCTCCTCCTCCTCCCACTCCTAGCCCTTTCGATCAGGGTCGGCGGCACCGGCTGTCAGGCCTCTCCAATTTTCTACAAAATGTGAAAACACAATGTTTTCAGCACCTCAATCAATTGCAAAAGGAATCCCTTTGTGGCGGAATGCAAAAGGATTCCCTATGTGGCAGAATACACCAGGTTTCCTTTGTGGCAGAATACAAAATAATTCCCTTTGTTGCGGAATACAAAAGGATTCCCTATGTGGCAGAATACATCAGGATTTCTTTAGTGGCGGAATACATAAGAATTCCCTTTGTGGCGGAATACAAAAGGATTCCCTTTGTGGCGGAATGCAATGGGATTCGCACAGCCTTGCCTTTGAAAATAAATGCATTGGGAGGCGCCAGCGGAACCGCAGGGTTCCGTTGGCACCCTCTATGACTAATAGTGCGCATGCCCGGCACGTCGCAACGAACTCATGAGTCGGCCATGCAAGCACGAAGCAACAATGCCCGTTCTGTCGATAGCCATACGCATATCCCACAGGGCGAGTTGCAGAGCATGGAATGAATCATTGAGGTATCCCTGAAATGTGCACGGGATGTGCAGACAAACGTGATAAGAATGGAGCACGACGGTGGGCTAACCCCACACAAAGGGCGGTGTCTTCCGCGCCTTCTTCTGATTCTTGCTTTTTGTTCCCATCGTACTTAAGGGCCACATCCCAGAACGGTGTCGAAACAATGTCGAACGAATATCGCCTCCCAGGGCCCGACGCGTGAAAACCTTCCAGTTTCGCTACTTTCTTGGTGCTCGAAGCTCTTCCCGGTGACCAATGCTAAAGTAGGTTGGAACATCGTAACACTTGCCCTCGTCCATTGTGAGAGGCCGTCTAAAGAGTTCAAGTGACGAGATAGCTACACGGCAGCAGAGCAAATGCGCAACAGTGTGGAAGAAATGCGAACGACGCCCAGGGATCAGCTCTTCCAGGGGAACGCCGTTCTTCCCGTACGGGAGGAGGTTTACTGGACTCGCCCCTCTACATCCTCCCAGGGAATGTGGACGAGGAGGGAATGGTGACCCATGAGAGGACTCAAGATGGCCTGGGATAAGTCACAGCTGGCCATCGACACCACACTATGGCCTCCAATATTGCGCAATGCTGTTCACGTTGTTTCAAGATGGCCTCCAGCGTACCTCCAGGAGGCCACACGACCACCACCAAACGGCTCCAGGTGGCCACGGACCCCTTAAGTATGCCCCAAGAGGCCAGTCTTCCATGTGTGGTTGTGCCTTCTAGACTTTTCGCTTCCGCTTGTGGCTTCCCATGTCGCACGGTAGCTCCGAGAGGGTTCCTGGAGTATCCCCTATCAGGCCGCAGATGCTAACTAAAACACCCCAAAAGCGCTCCAGGATTGCTCCAGATGACGATTTTCAGGAACTACTTGGCCTTGATCGGTCGATGGTCTGTACCAAAAGGCTCAAACACTCCGATACTCCCAGAAAGGGCCCCAAGAGAGCCCCAAGTGGGCCTCAAAAGCTCCATGTGTCTGGCAGTGGCCCCAAGAGAACTCCCAATTCGTCATCGTGCAGACAGAAGGAACGCTGAAGAAATAACGAAAGGTGTTTTCTGGCTACAGCAAGCCCTGGCCGCAAATGGGGTCCCCGACATAGATATGCGTAAGGAGCGACCCGACAACAATGGCTCCCCAAGAGCCCGAAGGGGTACTTGTTTCAGCGTCTTGACTGTATAGCCTCAAGGCTGGAGGGCCAAAACACAAACCATGGGTCCGGGAGGGGTCCAGCCAGCCAGGATCGGTGGTTTGTCAGTTGACGTCTCCCGACTTACTTGGCTCGGTAGCCAGACTGATGACCCTGGGGCCTGATTGCGGGCCCCAGAACTGACACAGACGATAATCTGCCGGCTGACAGACGAATCGTGTCGTCGCCCAACATGATGGCCTGTTTTCCACCACCACCACCACCATAAGTTGGAGGGGGGAAGGAGGTGGAGGACGAGGAGGAGGACGAGAAGAAGGGCGAAGAGGTGGAGGAGGAGGTGGAGGAAGAGGAGGAGGAGTTGGAGGAGGAGGAGGAGGAGGAGAAGCCCCTCTCTCTCCAACTTATGGTGGTGGTGGTGGTGGAAAATAAGGCCATCACAACAACCTTGAGCCTGGCACCCGTCAAGGAGGGCACCTTTTTTGAGCACGCGGCCCCGGCCGCACGGGCGGCGCAGAGGGCCCGGCGCCACGCCGCCGCGCCAGCCGCAGCCCGCTGCGAGTGCGCTGCGCGCATGGCTGCGCTGGCGGAGGCCAGGTCGCAACTGAGCAGGCCTCGGACCAGCAGAGGGAGGCGAACGGCCATCGGGGCGCAGCTCGCTGCGTAACTCGGCACGGAGATCGGGCCCTCCTTCGTGGGTGGATGTCGCCCCCCCTTCGCTCAGCCTGTCCCCCTCCCCCGGCGTTGCCCCTGGGCGCCTGGCTCCCAGCCACGGTGTTGCCCTGCGCCGCGGGCAGCCTCCTCCGCCGCCCCCCTCCTCTTCGTCCTCCTCCTCCTCCTCATCATCATCATCATCCTGCTCCTCCTGCTCCTCTTCCTCATCTTCCTCCTCCTCCTCCTCCTCCTCCTCTCTCTTTGCCCTGGTGCCCTGCGCCGCCGCCAAACATCTCCACCTCTCGCAGGCGACCCCAAAATCCAATCGACGAGTCGGATCGGCGATCGAAAAGGAAGCGGATCGGCGGAAGTCGGCATCCGAACCGGGAAAAGCCGAATCGGCGGACATCGGCAGGCCGATGAGCCGTGACTGAGGAATCGGAACCCAAATCGGAATCCGACGTCGAATCGAATCGGAATCGGAGGCCATCAAAATCGAACGGGATCGGACCGAACCGGAGGAATCGAGACGAGCCCTGCTCTCGCGGCCAGTCGCCGCGCCTCCGCTCGCCGGCCCCGGCCCTCCGCCCCGGCGCTGCCCTGCACTGCGCTGCCGCCACGGGCTCGCTCCGCCAGCGGTTGCGCGGGGGGATGGTGCCCCGCCAACCCTCCCAGGGTTGCTGAATACAGTCGGGGCGGATTGGAGAGGCCACGCGAGAGGACGCAAGACTCTTCCGAGGGCCACATTGCCATTCGAGTGTAGAGGCATGGGTCGCGAGGCACAGGACACAAGGGTGCCCTTGATTTGGCAGGGTCGACCTACCAATCAGCCCCCGCTGTAGACCCCGCGGGGCTCGAAACTACGCTTTCGGGTGGCACACACGCCGAGCTGGCCGCGGGAGTCGACAAGGGGAGCGCGTGGCCCCCCTGCACGGCAGCCTCAAAACGACTGCCTGTCATGCAGGAGTTGTAACCGGGATCGTGTGCCTCCGAGGCGATGCTTTTTTCCCCTCTCAGGATGATTGCTGCCGAGCTCACAGACGTCGTCGTCGTCGTCGTCGTCGTCGTCGTCGTCGTCGTCGTCGGCGTCGGCGTCATCGGCGTCGGCGTCGGAGGAACGGGTAGGTGGACTGCCAAATCGGGAGTCGGGCGGGCGGCGCTGTCTCCCACTGTGGCCGCTTGTCGCCCGTGGTCTCCCAGGGCCTCCCGTGGCCTCCCGCTGCATCCCGTGGCCTCCCAATTGAGTGCCCATCCTCATCCCCATCCCCCCTCGTGGGCTCCCATCGTGAGTCCCCTATCGTGGCCCCCCATCGCAACTGTGCCAGGCGCACCAGGGCCTTCTGCCGCAGGGGGCGTCCACTCAAGCGCACGCGTAGCTTCTTGTTGTTGCTGAGTTCACAGGCTGGCGATGATTAGGGACTGCTCTGCTGCACGTGCGATGCAGGCCTCGGACGGGCCTGGGTTCGACTGCGTGACGCTCTGCTCCCAGGCGCGGAGGAGCCGCCACAGTGCGACAAGACAAGGGTGCACGTCGGGGCTCGGCTCTGTCAGGCCATCTGGCCTGCCTGCTTGGCTTGCCTTCTGCATTGCTTTCAGCTCTCCTGCGACTTGCCGCTCATGGTGCATTCTGCTGCTTGCGCTACTGCTTGGCTTGTCTCGCGCCCTTCGGCTTGCCTTCTTGCCTGCCTTCTTGCCTGCATTCTAGCACGCGTTGAGCTTGCTCTCCATGCCCTTTCGACTGCAGCCGAACTCGCCACCAGCTTGCCCTCTGGCATGCACACTCTCACCAGCCTTTTTGGGCGTTGGTGGTTTAGACAACTGTTCCTTCCAACCTCCTTCTGCCAATTAGTGGAGAGCGTTTCCTTGATACGTTTCCTAAAAGGAACGCCAGCGAAAGGAACTTCTGAGACCGCGGCCTTGCATTTGAGACTCCGAGGAGTGCGAGTGAAAGCGCCACGCGGAGACCTTCTGGGCGAAGCCGAGCAGACTTGAGAAATCCGCATCGCCCGTCTCAAAAGTCCCTTTCCCTGGGGTCCCTTTTGGAAGCATATGATACCTCTCCCCCTTACCCCTTCTCCCTGGGTCTGAATGGGCCCGGTCGCGGATCTTTGGAGGGTCCAAGGTGGCCCTCGATGGCTCTCGGATGGCACCAGATAGCCCAGGATGGCCTCCAAGGTCGCACAAGATAACTCAAGACAGTTCAACATTAGCTCTCCGCATGCCTCCAAGAGGCTCGAAGACCTCCCCAAGACGGCTCCCGTAGCCACTGAACCTCCTACGGATTCCATTGAGAAACAGCCATCCTTAAAAAACCTACGGAACATGAATATCTTGTGTCTTCTCGCCTTTCCACTTCCGGCGGGCTTCTGAGGCCTGCAGAAGGGCTCCAAGAGGATACGTGTTGGCTTCTCCTAGGGGGGGACTGGCATAAGCGGCGCCCCGTTCTTTGACTGATGGCTCTCAGGATGACCCCAGTAGACACCTGGACAAGCGCAGCGCTTGCGCCGACGAAGCGAGAGTGCCATGTGGTGCCTGCGCCAACACTGCCATGACGAATCCACGCTTGGAGCCTACTCATTGACGAGCTCGTGGTGCCTGCGTTTGGCCATTCGATATGCCCGCAGGAGGAGGAGGAGGAAGAGGAGGAGGAGGAGGAGGAGGAGGAGGAGGAGGAGGAGGAGGAGGAGGAGGAAAGAGGAGGACGAGAGGAGGAGGAGGAGACGAGGAAGAGGAGGAGGAGGAGGAGGAGGAGGAGGAGGAGGAGGAGGAGGAGGAGGAGGAGGAGGAGGAGGAGGAGGAGGGGAGGAGGAGGAGGAGGAGGAGGAGGACCCCCCCCCTCCAACTTATGGTGGTGGTGGTGGTGGTGGTGGTGGTGGAAAACACGCCCATCAGTCCCTGCAGCGTCTGCGCCAACGCCGCCATGTGGCAATGCCTGCGCAAGTCAAGCGACGGAGCCTGCGCCAGATCTCCTCCTCCTCCTCCTCCTCTTCCTCCTCCTCCTCCTCCACGCGCCATGCCCGCGTTGACAAAACAACCGCGCCTTCGGCGGCAGCGCAAGCGCCGCCGTCGCCCGAAATACTATCACGATGCGGAGCGGTTGCCATGGTGTCCGGTGGCAACGATCGCGAAGAGACTCTCTTTTATTAGTCCCGAGTCGCGAGGCGATGTGGGGAGCAGGAGAATGTGACTGAGGAGCGGTTCGTCGTTCACTCTTCTCCTTCTGGACTGTGGAAGTTCGCCTGGCTTGCACTGCCTTGCTGGTCTTCCGCGGTGGGCAGGTATAGGCCTGCCTCATTCGCCCGCGTGCTGCGCAGGAGCTCGCGGCCCGCGTTCCTCGCGGCTTCTTCCCCGTGGAAATCCGTGCACACCCCTGTCTCGGGGGGGGGGGCGGGGGTCTCTGTCATCTTGTCCGTCGTCAGGCCGTTGACCCTGCGCCCGCAGCGGGCAGCTCTCGCGCGCGCGCGGGCAGGCGCAAAGCGTGTCCTTCGTGAGCGCGACGCTGGCGCTTCAGAGGCGGGTGGACTGTGGTGCTCGATCCACG
>CAUYUJ010014688.1:282313-292313 GCA_963575745.1 Prorocentrum cordatum
CACCCACACACCCACACACCCACACACCCACACACCCACACACCCACACACCCACACACCCGCACACCCACACACCCACACACCCACACACCCACACACCCACACACCCACACACCCACACACACCACACACACCACACACCCACACACACACCCACACACCCACACACCCACACACCCACACACCCACACACCCACACACCCACACACCCACACACCCACACACCCACACACCCACACACACACACACACTCTCACACACACTCTCACACACACTCTCGCACACACTCTCACACACACTCTCACACACACTCACACACACACACACACTTTCTGCGTCGGCGGCTGGGCAAAGGTTGCTGCTCCAGCGGTCGGGCATCAGTGGGGCGCGCTAGATGCAAATTGAGGCCGCAATACACGGGAGGAGGAGGAGGAAGAGGAGGAGGAGGAGGATGAGGAGGAGAAGGAGGAGCCCTGGCGCGACAAAGACCAGCCACACACACACAGACACACAGGCACAGAGGCACACAGATACACGTACAAAAATACACACATCCCAAGATTAATCGTGCTTGTTTCGTATTCTGGATTTTCGTCCTCCCCCCCCCCTTCCCACATTTCTCATACCGTCCTGGGGATCGGCGATTAAATGTGTCTGTGTTTTTGCTCCTCCTGAGCGAGCACCCTCGAGATGAGGCCGAGGCCACCAAATAGTGCGCCCCCGCGGGGCACGCTCCACCACGGCCCCGATCTTGGCATGAAAGAGCCATGGAGGGCAACACAAATCCACTCCCATAAGAAGCACCCCGACACGCGAGGCCGTTTAGTAAACGCACCCAGAGAAGGACTCGCACAGGGCAGGGCTGTTCAGTGAACGCCCAGGGCCGTTTCGTCAACGCCAGCTGTCGGGTCCGGGCGGTTGCCCTTCCTTGAACCCAGAACCAGAGGGAAACGGACCCTTGGAGGTGGAGGAGGAGGAGGAGGAGGAGGAGGAGGTGGAGGAGGAGGAGGAGGAGGAGGAGGAGGAGGAGGAGGAGGAGGAGGAGGAGGAGGAGGAGGAGGAGGAGGAAGAGGAGGACGAGGAGGAGGAGGAGGAGGAGTAGGAGTAGGAGGAGGAGTAGGAGGAGTAGGAGGAGGTGGAGGAGGAGGAGGAAAAGGAGGTGGAGGAGTATCAGGAGGAAAGGGAGGAGGAGGCCGCTCGTGATATCCACCATGAGGGAGGCGGGCCTCGATGGGGACAAAGGGCGCCCTCGAGGGCACAAGGCCCTTCGCGCTTCGCGGTTCGCAGGTCGGCTGCGACTCCTCCTCGTCCTCCTCTGCTCCCCGGAAGGGGCCTTGCCCCGGGACAGGCCTTCCATCCCGAGGCGCTCTCCGACGGCTCTTGGGCCGTGAAGGGGGGGGGCTCAGGGAGAGGCCCACAGCGGCGAGCCTCCTCAGGACCCGTCCCCCTCCGGGTCCATTCCTGGCGGCGCGCGCAAGGGGGTATGGGGGAGGGGGGAAGGCTTCCTGGAACTCAGAAGGAGGAGGCTGCTTCTTAGAAGGCGCGGGCCACACGTCGGCAGGCACGGCCCGCGCCTTCTGAGATGCAGGGGTGCTTCTAAGAAGCCTTCCCCTGCCCCTCTTCTGCGCAGGACCGCTCTTACCAGACTTCCGATGCCTCGTTTTCTTTCTAGCGCGGGGCCCGAAGAAACGGCTCCCCAGGGCCAAACATACGGAAACAGCGCACAGATTTGCAGCATCATTCGGGGGCGCGCAGACATGGACGGGAGATCCATGGATTTGGCGCGCGGTCGCCAAATCCACGGATCGGGGCAGGTGCCCTCCCCAAAATGCGGCCGGTGCCGCCCCGCTCGGCGGCGGAAATCCGCGACTTCCCATGGAAACGGGACTCGGCACTAATCCACGCTCCTTGATCCATGTTTCGTGGATGGACAGACCTCCTTTTAATAAAACGCGGTTCAATGAAGACGACATGAGGCCCAAACCTGGCGGGCGCGAGCCTGGAAAACAACGGCCGCGGCGCCCTCTCGAGAACCGGAAAAAAGACAAATCACTAATCGACGTGTCACTGTTTCGGGGATCTTCTGACCCGGGTCAATCCAGACCCGGGTCAGCAGGAAAACAAACAACTGCAATGCAAGACAAAAAAACTGCAACGCAGGTTTTCGCAAACCCGGGTCAACCAACATGCGCGGCCGCCTCGCGGCCACAAGCGGCTCGCTAACCCGGGTCAGCCAGAGGGGGTCTTCGCAAGATCCTGCAAGGTCTGGCGCTCTGGCTGACCCCCGCTTGCATTGACCCCCGTCTTCAGGCTCCCGACTGTTAGGGGCTCTGTCAACCCCGGAATGTTTGCGATCTCCTGAATCATGCCGCCAGATCGCCCGGATCCTCCCTCCTCCTCCTCCTCCTCCTCCTCCTCCTGCTCCTCCTCCTCCTGCTCCTCCTCCTCCTCCGATCTCCTGAATCATGCCGCCAGATCGCCCGGATCCTCCCCCCCCCCCGCGCGGCCGCGCGACGCGCCGAGGGGCGGCGCCCGCGACCAGCTCGGGCACGGAGTCGAAGCGCTGCACGTGCGGGTAGCGCACGAAGTCGGACAGGCCTCTGCGGGCTCGGCCCGTGCCAGCAGCGGGGGCCGGGCCATCGGGCGCGCGCTGGCATTGGACCCCTGGGCCCTCCGCCTTCGCCTGCTCCTGGTCCTCGCCCCTCCTCCTCCTCCTCCTCCTCCTCCTCCTCCTCCTCCTCCTCCTCCTCTTTCTTCCTCCTCCTCCTCTTCCCTTCTTCTCCTCCTCTTCCTCCCTTCCTCCCTGCGAGCTCGCCGCGAGGGCGGAGCTCCGCGTGACCCCTGGCCGAGACGCGCCGCCTGCCCCGAGAAGGCGGGCAACGCGGGACCCTGGTCGCGGGGGCGGCCCTGGCGACGCGCCACGCCTTGCGACTGCATTTGGGCGCCCGAGTTATCCGGGGTAACTCGGGTCCGGGGTAACTCGGGTTTGGATTCCCGAAAAACGAACCCGAGTTATCCCTGACCCGAGTTACCCCTGATGATTCGGGGCTCTGGACGCCCGAATTATCCGGGGTAACTCGGGTCCGGGGTAACTCGGGTTTGGAGTCCCGAGAAACGAACCCGAGTTATCCCTGACCCGAGTTACCCCTGATGATTCGGGGCTCTGATGCATAGCACGTCGCTCCGCTCCGCAGGGTGGGAGGCAGGGAAAGGACGTGGACGATCGGGGTTGTGCTCAGCGTGCCGCGCCGAGGCGTGGCGGGCCAAAGCTGGCGGCGAGCAACGCAAAACAAAAGCTCCTGACTATCATCTTGCCTCGGCTTTCGGCCCAGAGCTCGGCTGTCCGGCGGCCGTTCGGGACGATCCGGGCAGGGCGCAGATGCCGGAGGACAGCCCGAGGCCAAAAAAAACCGCCGATGGCCGGCGCACGCGTCCGGACATTTTTCGGACCCGCGGCGCGAGGCCGCAGGAAGTTGGGGTCTAGGCCCCCGGGCGTTTTCTCTTACGATCCTGCTTCGATGAATCGGTTCCGACTCGGGGGCCCGTTCGATCAGTGCACGCGCTGGTCGTGCGAGGCTGTTGCACGCCTGCTGCAAATGTGGCTCACGTGTCGTTGATCCTCCCCTTGCCCCTCGACGTGTGCAATCCAACCCCCCTGGGCTTCGCCCCCCTCCCTGAGCTCTGACGTCACGAACCAATTGCATCAGCACAACTGGTTAGGAAGGGTACGCGGAGGAGGAGGAGGAGGAGGAGGAGGACGAGGAGAAGGAGGAGGAGGAGGAAAAGGAGGAGGAAAAGAAGGAAAAGGAGGAGGCGGAGGAGGAGGTTCACCACCCACAAAGGGGCGGTCCGAAGGGGAGCGAGAGAAACACACTATGGGGAGGCGTTTCTCCGACGAGGACGTGTGGAGGTGGAGGAGGAGGAGGGAGAAGACGGGGATGGGGAGGAAGAAGGGTGCGGGAGGAAAACGAGGAGTGACAGGAGGGAGGTGGATGACTGAGGAGGAGGAGGAGGCGGAGGAAGAGGCGGAGGAGGAGGAGGAGGAGGCGGAGGAGGAGGAGGAGGAGGAGGAGGAGGAGGAGGAGGAGGAGAAGGAGGAGGAGTAGGAGGAGGAGGAGGAGGAGGGGCGCCTGGCACGATACAGGCCTGGGCAGTTTTGGCGTTTTCGAGCACTGACATGCCATGCTTGTTTCTTTTTCGCGACGCATTCACTCATCGTTTTCTTTTCCTTCTTCCTCTCCTCTCCTCCTCCTCCTCCTTCTCCTCGTCGTCGTCGTCCTCCTCCTCCTTCTCCTCGTCGTCGTCGTCGTCCTCCTCCTCCTCCTCCTCGAACGCCTTCGAAAACCTGCGAAACATCAACGGCACTGCGAAACACGATGCAAACGCTAAAAAAACAAAACAAACATAACACAAACAAAACCAAACACGCATACAACCATCATTTCGGACAAACCCGTGCCCCCCCTCTCCTCAGAAGTTCTTCCGACATCCATGTGTTGATGGGTTTTCAATAGTCTTCCTCCCCCTTCCCTCTCCAATCGGAATCTATCGGGACCCAGTGGAATCCTCGCGGATCCCTGCGAAGCCCAGGAATCCTTCGAAATCCTTTGGGATGTTTAATGCAAGTTTCTTACTAGCGCCGCCTTTGTAAGGATTCCGTAGTATAGAATCGTAGAAGTTCGTAGTGAAGAATCCTCGCTGGAAGCCCTTCGTAAATAATCCTTACAATGAGCCCTCAATGAGGCCCCCTTGATAGAAGAATGTTCACACATGGTCCTGAGAAACAAAAAAACAATCAGTCGGAGTTCTGATGAAGGAATCCTGAGTCGGGAGCCCTGGACAAAAAAGGTTTCCCTACTAAGTGATTTCTGCGAACAAAAGTAGTGATCATACAAACGTGTTAGGAAACCCTGAATACGAATCTGTCTTAAGGAATCCTTACGATACCTGCAGTAAGGAATCCCGATTCAAAAATCCTTACTAACGAAATCTGACTAGGGAACCATTAATCCACATTCCTTAGTAACCTCGCCTTAGTAAGGATCCCTGAGTAAGGAATTCGTGGGCATGACTCCTGAATGGGATCTGCTTCGAAAAGAACTCTGAATGCTAAATCCGAAATGCCCTTGCGAATGGCCTCTTAATACGGACCCCCCCCCCACGGAATCCGTATGAAGGCCCCTTGCTAGGAAACCCTTCGCAAGGTGTCCTTACTACGGAACACTTACCGAGGAGTGTTTGACAGTGATCCCTTACTAAGGAGTCCTTAGTAAGGAATCGTTGACCGTTAGTAAGGAATCCGACGTAAGTGATCGTTGACAAGGGAATCCGAATGAGGATCCCTTACCCTGGAATCCTCAGTAAAGTGTCTTTCCTGTGGAGTTCCCAATAAGGTCTCCTAGCTAAACAACACCCTTGTGAAGGATTCCTTCACCACGGGCCCGTAGTAAGAACTCTTAGTGTGGACTCCTTAATCATGGATGCTGCTGGCTAGGAAATCCTTAGCACGGATTCCTGAATCGCGCCTCCGTATTAAGAGACTCCGCAATCAGAAATCCATAAGACAGAATTCTTCGTAAGGAGTCCGTACACGGAAATCCTTCGTAAGGAATCCTGGGTAAGGATTCCTTAGTAAGTGCAGGAGGGTCGGTCCGCGACCACCTGCGTACAGTTTGCGTGTCAGCTTGCCATCGCGGAAAACGCATCAAGACAATTGCCTGTGATGGCTTTGCCTTCCTGGGGGAAAAACGGCAACAGTCCAGGCCTGTATCGTGCCTGATGCGGGAGAAGAATGAAGAGGAATTTATGAGAAGAGGACTTGGCGTCCTCCTGCTCGTTTATCCTCCTCCTCCTCCTCCCTCCAGAGATTTTCCGGCCACAAGGCGTGGATACAAAAACGGGCCCTGGGCTCTTGTATCCGCACCCCTGGGAGCCCTTTCGAAGCTCTTTCCAGCTAGGGGCCTTTTGAGAGCCTTAACACGCTGGCACGTGCTACGCCGACTGATCTCGACGCGGGTCGGTCCGCGCACTGGGAACGTGGGGCAGACGGGGCCGCCGACAAGTTCGCCAAGCTAATTACCGACAGTCGCGGCGTAAAGCAAGAATACGCCCGCCTGCTCAGAGGCTTCCGCACGTGAAGTGCTTCATGCTATGGTTATGTCTCCTCTCTCTCCCCGCCTGCTACCCTGCGCGACCACCCTCCTTCTAATTCCAGCTGCACAAGTGCGCCATCGTCTAGTCCGCAAGCCGTCCTGGCTCGAACGCACTGTGGCCCACCTCGCCGCGCGAAAAGAATCCAGAGGCTTTCGAAGTGTGGTTCTCCATGCGTGTGGGCTGGTCGCCACGTCAGATGTCACGATCTTCGGACGAGGCTAAATCTACGTCGGGCATGTCCTCCTACAGGCGGGTCTTAGAGAAAAGATGGAAAGTAGCAAACAAATATTCAGCAGTTGTAAACAATGAGACGAAAGTCGTCCCCGGACCATTGTTTGACTATTTTTGAATACTCCCCCTGCAGAGGAACATGCCCGACTTGAGGCTAAGTCCATGTGGTCCCTGCGTCGCCCGAGAGGAGGCCAAGTCTGGCGGGACAGGCCACTGGACTCGGGTGGAACGAAGGGGGGGGGGGGAATAGCAGAGTCAGGACTGTGAAGGGGCCCTGGGACACACAAATGAGTATACACACAAATCAGCATCTTCTCCATACTTCCCATATTTTCTGGGGGTTCCCTATATTTCACAATATTTTCTGGGAATCGACGATTCATTGTGTCTCTGTGTTCCTTTCCCTCCCGAGATTCGTCGGGGTGTAGGCACACCGTATCAGCGACGCGCCGCCGTGGGGCACCCATCCGAGCGTGCTGCTGTGGAAGACGAAGGCGCCGGGCCTTCCGACAAAGACGAGGGCTAGCGGCGCGCAGAGGGGGGTATAGGGGGAGGAGGAGGAGGAGGAGGAGGAGGAGGAGGAGGAGGAGGGGAGGAGGAGGAGGAGAGGAGGAGGAGGAGGAGGAGGAGGAGGGGAGGCAGGGGGAGGGGGGAAGGCTTCTCAGAAGCACCCCTGCTTCTGAGGAGGCCCCGGCCTTACGTCTACAGAGAAGGCCAGCGCCTTCTCGGAGGCCGGGGTGCTCCCAAGGAGCCTTCCCTCCTCCTCCTATACCCCCCCCCCTCTGCGCGTGGCCGAGAGGGAGCACCACGCTGGTGGGCTCATTACCAACGGCAGCGCGCCGCTGACGCTCCTCCTCCCTCCCGACCTCTTAGCGAAGCAGCTCGCGCAGCTGGTTTCCCCGGCGCCTCCCGGCGCCGGGTGCGCCCGCGCATATCGAGGAGGGGCGCCCGGGCGGCGGGCACGAAGCCGGCGGCGCGCCGCAGATCTCGCCGATCCCCCCTTCCCCCAATGCCCCCCTCCGGGTCTGTTCCTGTCACTCCTCCTCCCCTCCTCCTCCCTCCTCCTCCCCTCCTCCCCCCCTCCTCCTCCTCCCTCCCCTCCCCCTCCCTCCCTCCTCCTCCTCCCTCCCCCTCTCTCCTCCCCTCCCCTCCTCCCTCCTCCCCCCTCCCCCCTCCCCCCTCCCCCCTCCCTCCTCCCTCCTCCCTCCTCCCCTCTGGTTCGGCCCGACTGGCGGACGTCGGCAGGATCCATCGGCATCGCAGCGGGACGTCGGCTCGGGTGGGGCCGTGCGTCGGTGCGGGCTGCATCGGCACGGGGGGCGAGCTCGAAGCGGATCGGCCGTACGGGGGGCTCAAAACAGCGCCGTGGGAAGATCGGGCCGCACCGGGTCGTCATCAGATCGGAATCGAAGCGAATCGAGCTGGCCAGAATCGATCAGTAACGAATCGGAGCGATCGGATCGAGAGAGCGGTGAGTCGGACCTGGAGGGTGACTGGGGAAAGCGTGCCGACAGACTCGTTCTTATGCATTCGCCTGGATTCTCGACAGGCTCGGAGTTCCCACGGGTAGGCAGTGCTTCTGCTGCGAGTGTGGAGCGTCTGGCAGGAGAAGGGTCGAGGAGGAGGGACGAGAGGAGGGATATCGAGATGAAGCCCGAGGAAGAGGAGGTGGAGGAGGAGGAGGAAGGAGGAGGAGGCGGCGGAGCAGGAGGAGGAGGAGGAGGAGGCGGACGGGGAGTAGGAGGAGGAGGAGGAGGAGGAGGAGGAGGCGGAGGACGATGATGATGATGATGATGATGATGATGATGATGATGACGACGAGGAGGAGGCGGAGGAGGAGGAGGCGGACGGGGAGAGTAGGAGGAGAAGGAGAAGGAGGAGGACGATGATGATGACGATGATGATGATGAGGAGGATGAGGAGTAGGAGGATGCCGACGTGGAGGATGAGGATGAGGAGGAAGATAATGAAAAGGAGGAGGAGAAGGAGGAGGAGGTGGAGGACAAGAAGGAGAAAGAGGAAGTGGAGTAGGAGGAGGAGGTGGAGGAGGAGGCGAAGGAGGAGGAGGACGAGGAGGAGAGGGGGGAGGGGGATGTGGAGTAGGATGAGGAAGACGAGGAGGATGATGAACATGAGGCGGAGGAGGAGGAGGACGACGAGGAGGGCGACGAGGAGGACGAAAAGGATGATGGGGAGGAGGACGAGGAAAAGGAGGAGGAGGAGGAGAAAGATGAAGAGGCGGGGGAGGAGAACTAGGAGGGCGACGAGGAGGAGGTTGACGAGAAGGAGGTGGATGAGGAGGAAATGGATCAGGAGGACGAGGAGGAGGAGGAGGAGGAAGCGGAGGAGGAGGAGGATGAGGGTGACGACGAGGAGGAGGATCACGATAAGGAGGATGAGGAGGATGAATAATAAGAGATGGAGGAGGATGAGGATGAGGAGGAGGACGCAGAGGACGAGGAGGATGATGCGGACGAGGAGAAGGAGGAAGAAGAGGAGGAAGTGGAGGAGGGGCAGGAGGAGGAGGAGGATGAGGAGGATGAGGAGTAGGCGGACGCGGAGGAGGATGAGGATGAGGAGGGAGAGGAGGAGGAGGAACAGGAGGAGGCGGTGGAGGAGAATGATGAGGAGAAGGAGGACGAGGAGGAGGACGAGGAAGAGGAGGAGGAAGAGGAGGAGCAGGATAGTGAGAGGGAGGAGGAAAAGGCGGACGGGAAGTAGGAGGAAGAGGAGGAATACGACGATGATGCTGATGCTGCTGATGATGCTGCTGATGATGACGATGATGATGCGGAGGAGGAGGCGGACGGGGAGTAGGAGGAGGAGGACACTGCTGATGCTGATGATGATGCGGCTGCCGCTGCTGATGATGATGCTGATACTGATTATGATGATGATGACGATGATGATGATGATGATGATGATAATGACGATGATGATGATGCTGCTGCTGCTGCTGCTGCTGATGATGATGATGATGATGATGATGATGATGATGATGATGATGATGAGTAGAAGGAGGAGGCGGAGGAGGAGGAGGAGGAATCGGAGGAGGAGGAGTCCGACGTGGAGGAAGATGATAATGAGGAGGAAGAAACGGAACAACAGAGGAGGAGGAGGAGGAGGAGGAGGACGAGGATGAGGAGGTGGAGGAGAAGTAGACGAAGGAGGACGAGGATGACGAGGTGGAGGAGGACGAGGAGGAGGATGCGAAGAAGGAGGAGGCGGAAGAGGAGGAGGATGAGGTGAAGGAGGAGGCGAATGAGGAGGATGACGAGGATGAGGACGAAGACGAGGAGGATAAGAAGCAGGAGGGGGCGGACGTGGAAAGGGTGAGGATGAGACGGACGAGGATGATGATGATGATCATGAGGAGGATGAGGACGCGGAAGAGGAGGACGACGAGGAGGGTGAGGACGAGACGGATGAGGAGGAGGCGAAGGACGAGGACGAGAAGGAATGGCAGAACGAGCAGGATGAGGAGGAGGACGAACCGGATGAGGAGACGTAAGAGGACGACGAGGCGGAGAAGGTCGACGAGGAGGAGGACTAGGAAGAAGAGGAGGTGGACGAGTAGGAGGAGGGCGAAGACGAGGAGGATGAGGCGGATGAGGTG
>CAUYUJ010014688.1:297313-307313 GCA_963575745.1 Prorocentrum cordatum
AGTAGTAGTAGTAGCCAGTAGTAGTATAGTAGTAGTAGTAGTAGTAGTAGTAGCAGTAGTAGTAGTAGTGGTAGTAGAAGTAGTAGTAGTAGTAGTAGTAGTAGTGGTGGTGTGGTAGCAGTAGTAGTAGTAGTAGTAGTAAAAGTAGTAGTAGTAGTCGTAGTAGTAGTCGTCGTAGTAGTACTACTCGTAGTAGTAGTAGTAGTAGTAGTAGTAGTAGTAGTAGTAGTCGTAGTAGTAGTAGTAGTAGTAGCAATAGTAGAAGTAGTAGTAGTAGTCATGGTAGTAGTAGTAGTAGTAGTAATCGTACAAGTAGTAGTAGTAGTAGTAGTAGTAGTAGTAGTAGTAGTAGTAGTAGTAGTAGTAGTAGAAGTAGACGTAGTAGATGTAGAGTAATAATAGTAGTAAAAGTAGTAGTAGTCGTAGAAGCAGTAGTAGTAGTAGTAGTAACAGTAGTAGTCGTAGTTGTTGTAGTAGTAGTCGAAGTAGTCGTGGTACTAGTAGTAGTAGTAGTAGTGGTAGTAGTGGTAGTATTGTAGTCGTAGTAGAACGAGTAGTAGTAGTAGTAGTAGTAGTAGTCGCAGTAGTAGCAGTAGTATCAGTAGTAGTAGCATTCGCAGTAGTAGTAGTAGTAGTAGTAGTAGTAGTAGTACTAGTAGTAGTAGTAGTAGTAGTAGTAGTAGTAGTAGTAGTAGTAGTAGTAGTAGTCGTCATGGTAGTAGTCGTAGTAGTAGTAGTAGTAGTAGTAGTAGTAGTAGTAGTAGTAGTAGTAGTAGTAGTAGTAGTAGTAGTAGTAGTAGTAGTAGTAGTAGTAGTAGTAGTAGTGGTAGTAGTAGTAGTAGTAGTAGTAATAGTAGTAGCAGTAGTAGTAGTAGGAGTAGTAGTAGTAGTAGTAGTAGTAGTAGTAGTAGTAGTAGTAGTAGTAGTAGTAGTAGGAGTAGTAGTTGTCGTAGTAACAGGAGAAGGAGGAGGAAGTGGTGGTGGACGACTAGGAGGAGGAGTTGGGAGGCTCGAGGAGGGGAGGGCCGGGCCTGCCCAATACAGCGCCCGCAGCGGGGCCAGCAGCCGCTCGTCCGCGCCGCGGCCGTCCCCGCCGGCAGCACCGTCCGCCGCCAGGCCGAAGGGCCCCGGCGCCAGGCCGTCGTCCAGGCGCCCCGCGGCGCGCGCCTCTCGGTCCCCAGACCCCGTCGAGCAATGACAGAATCAGCACGGGAAGTTTCTCACCATTTTCGGCATCCGGGGGCCCTCGCCGGGCCTCGAAACCGTCCAAAAACGGCTCGGGATGAAACACCGGTCTCTGGGAATGGGTCGAAACAGCTGGGGGGGACCACGTCATGGAAAAGTCATGGCGTCGGGGGTCTGGGTCCCGGGCCTCCGACGTGCTGAGAAGGCCAGCGCGGTGAGGGCACTGGACAGGGAGCCATCGGATAGGGAACCCAGGGTCTGGAAGCGGGTGGAGCGCCAAGTGAGGCTTAGCGCCGTGGATCTCACCAGATGAGGAATCCTCTAGGGCCTGCGGCCTCCTGGGCACACTCCTTGGCGAACGCCTCCATCGTAGGTGTCTTGTGGTTGCTGGCTTCTGGGGGCCCTCGCTTGGCCCCGGGAGCGTCTAAATACGACTCAGGATGCAAAGCCGGCCCTGGGGAAGGGGTCGGGATCTCCGGGGACTCAGCCTCGAACAAGTACATCGGGTCCCTGGGTTCAGAGGAAGACCAGCTCAGGGGGAAAAACATCAAGCCTGAGTCGGCGATCCGTCGCCAACAGATTGGCGATAGGCCCCCGACAGCGAGGCGGGCTAGAGGGCCCACATCGGCGATCAATAGGCGACTGGAGGTCGGTGCACCCCCCCCGGACCCGCTCCCCCCCCAAATGTTGCTCCTGACTCTCGCAGCGGGTGCAAGGTGCAGTACGACGAAGCATGATCAAGCCCCAACACCAGACCACTTCCCGTCCACAAGGGGGGCACATTCCCCCAAGATGCGAAGTTCGCCAAGCTGCGCGCCGGTCACCTGTGGGTTTTGCTGACGAGGCGTACCCAATCCTCTTGCCGGTCGCCGTGAGGGGGTGCAGAACGTCAAGTCCGCCAGATTGTCTGCCGCCCCGCGCCCTGGGAGGCCTTGGGGGTCTCCGTGGGGAAGGCCGAGCAGGCGCCCCAGGGGTCGCGCGAACGCCCCCACTCCAGTCAACATGCATAGTAAGGATGGGCAACCTTCCCGAGGGTAAGTACTCCTCCTCCTCCTCCTCCTGCTGCTCCTCCTCCTCCTTCCCCCCCTCCTCCTCCTCCTCCCCCCCACTCCTCCTCCTCCTCCTCCTCCTCCTCCTCCTCCTCCTCCTCCTCCTCCTCCTCCTCCTCCTCCTCCTCCTCCTCCTCCATCGGGACGGGACACCTCGGGGATCTCTGAGATCCGGCGGCTGCGGGGGACGTGTGGGCGCCGCGGCTGCTCCGGAGCCCCGGGGGCGTCCAAGGAGGGGGGCTTCCCAAGAGGAGGGCTTCGCAGGCCGCCCGAGCAGCCCCAGCTCACCTCAACAGGCCTCCTCCTCCTCCTCATTATCCTCCTCATTATCCTCCTCCTCCTCTCCTCGCTCCTTCCTCCTCCTCCTCCTCCTCCCTCCTCCTCCTCCTCCTCCTCTCTCCTCCTCCTCCCCTCCTCCTCCTCCTCCTCTCCTCCTCCTCCGCATCCTCCTCCTCCTCCTCCTCCTCCTCCTCCTCCTCCTCCTCCTCCTCCTCCTCCTCCACAAGAAGCCCAACCCTGAGACCCCAAGGCGCCCATGGATCTTCGGTGTGGAAGCGCCGCGCTCTCCACGGCAAAACCATCGAAGCCCAAGAAACCCAGGGCACCCTGGTGGCAAGCAGGGTGTTCCTTGGCACGGGCCTCCACTGTGGTCCCGGGCCGTTTCAACACCGTGGCGCAGCCTCCGGCGGCGCCCCTCCCTGGGGCGCTCCACGCCCCAGGGTCTACTCGGACTGCTCGGGGGGCCTCTTGGGGCCAGCTGGGACTTTTTCTCTGGAGAGGCGCGGAAGCGCGGGGAGAGGGTGCAAGCCAGCCCGCAATCGGCACTATGCAACCCGAAGCAGCGGCGACGAGAGCTGGCGGCAGCGGGCGAGCGTCCAGCAGCGGGTCCGCCAGCTGGGACTACTCGGAGGGCCCTTTTGGGCCAGCAAAGGCTGACTGTGGGGGCTGTCTATGCGCAGCCCGGAGCATCACCAGTCATCACCCCCCGCTTGGCCGCCCCCCAGAGTGCTCGCCTCTCTCCCACTTCCTCCTCCTCTTATCCTCTTCCTCCTCCCTCTCCTCCTCCTCCTCCTCCTCCTCCTCCTCCTCCCCTCCTCCTCCTCATCCTTCACCTCCTCCTCACTCCTCCCTTTCTCCCTCCCCCCTTCTCCCTCCTCCTTCCATCCCTCCTCCCTTCTCCCTCCTCCTTCCATCCCTCCCTCATTCTCCCTCCCTCCTCCATCCCCCCTCCATCCGCATCCCTCCTCCCTCATCATCCTCTCTCCCCCCTCCTCCTCCCTACTCCCTCCTCCCTCCTCTAAGTCGACCCAAGAGGCCCCCAGAGAACCCGTGAGGCCCCCAAGAGGCTCCTCAGAAGCCCCCCCCCCCCCCAAGAAGCTCTCAGGAGGCCCCAAAGGGGTTTCTACCACGGCTGGGGGAACTGAGAGTCTAGAATTTAGGCCAGAACTTTGCCGGCCGTTTGGCCTCAAGGGCTCGTCCAAAAGGCAGGGGGTGGCGGTGATTCGCCGAAGGAGTCTTGGATATTTCCCCCCTTGGATGACAGTGCGTAGATTGAGATCTGAAACTTCGGTTTCCTTCCCAGGGCGGGACCAAGAGTGGGGGCATTCGCTGGCGACAGTTCGCACGTCAGCTGAGCTGCTGGCAGGCGCTTTGTAGTGCCCCCCCCATAGCACAATATGGAGTGTAAGTTGCTACCCTTCTAGCGACCAAGCTGCCCCCTTGGGAGCTTCTCCGTCGGCCGGGTACAGCTGATCCCAGCGGACAGCCCCGAGTCTCCAGGGTGAGGCGGCCGCCAGCTGGCCATCGCTCGGACGTCCATTTCCTATGCTTTTTTTCGGTTTCGTGCGTGGTTTTTCGCCACATGATCGAGGATGCTCCTCGATGGTCCTCGCCGAAGGAAACATGCACACGTCCGAGCGATGCCAAGCCAGAGGGCGGCCTCGCGACGTCCGAGCGAACTCTTCGCTGGGCTGCTTAGAGGCGCCCCCGGCCTCTAGGGGCATGTGCTTGCCGGAGAAGTGGTAGTAACTGAAATGCGGTATCATCCTGGCGAGGTGGTCCGCTGAAGGAGTCCAGAGCGGTATGGCCAGCGCGCAGGCCTCCCAGAATATCATCTTGGCCATGTCGTCGGGCATGAAGAGCGCCGATCTGGACTGCTTCGCGGCCGTCCGCCACAACTCTGCAAACTCCAACGACCTGCCGCCGGCCCGCAGAGGGGTGATCACCCTGAGGCTGACCGGGAAGCCGTTCTCCGCGAGGAACAGGTGAAGGACGTGGAAGAACACCCTGCCAGGCGTGGACTCCAGCCACATGTCCGCGCGCAGCACGAGGACGTCGCTCGCGTGGGGTGCATCCCACACCTCCGCCTCAAGGATATACCAGCAGGCCCAGGGCGCCACCGGCGCGCGCACGCCGACCTGGCGGTCCACCAGTGCCGCCACCAGCGGCGCTGGCGCGAGAAACGCGCCCGTCTGCCCGCCGTCGCCGCCGCCTCGGCCGGCGGAGGCTGCCATGGACCAGAGCCAACCCACGACTGCCCCCCAGCTCTCCGGCGGGGCCTGGTCGGCCAGGTCGTCGAAGTAGACGAGCAGGGGCGACTCGCTGCCCGCCACCGTCGACAGCACGTAGCAGAACCAGATGGGCGTGACGCAGACGTGCACGTCCGCCCGGGCCGCTGGCAGGATCGACTGGTACAGGCTCGCCAGCCTCTCTGTGCCTGCCTCCGCCGTGCCTGGCTGAGCCCAGTCGTCGTATCGGTCCAAGAACCCATCGATCCAGGCGCGGTACGCGCCAGCCAGGTCGGAGGCCAGTGCCCCCTCTGGCGCCTGCGAGTGCAGCCTCTCGAGGTTGCCCGCGGGGTAGTAGGCGCCCCACGAGGCGAGCTCCAGCGCGCCTCCCACGGCGCGGCGCATGGAGGTCGCGATCTCCAGCAGGAGTGACGCGTGCCAGCCGAAGAGCGAGGCGCTGGCAACCTCCAGGCGGTCCCCTGGGTCCTGCTGGGCGCCCGGCGATAGGTAGTACGAGTAGGCCGCCTTGGAAAGAGCACGGAGCTCGTCGATCCGCGTGGGCGACACCTCGAAGAGGGCAGCGGCGACCTGCAACGACGACACGGGCCAAGATGAGGACGCTAGGAAGTCGTACTCCAGGTGCTGGCCCAACAGGAAGGCGGCTCGAGTGAGAAGGAAATGGGCGAAGACAGGATCGTCCACGTCCGACCCCTTTGCGGTTGAGACCGTGAACGCCAGCAGTGCTGTGACCAGCCCGTACACGCACAGGCCCTGCAGGGAGTGCAGCCTCGCAGCCCTGGAGTCTGCGAGCTGCGCCAGGCTTGCAAGCCAGTGGTCTCCGTCGCTGGAAGTCTCGCCCTCTGGCGGCACCGAGATCTCTGCGAAGGACTGGTAGCCCTCCTGCCTCTCTGGCGGCACCAGGATGTCTGCGAAGGACTGGTAGGTCTCCTGCACGCGTGGCAGCCAGACTCCCAGGATGCCCTGCGAGCGCACGAACGCCTCCTTCGACTTCAGCCCGTGATGCCGCACCGCCTCGCGAAACCTGCCCCACTCGCCGCCGAAGTGGGGCCCATCACAGGAGAGCACCTCCGGTATCGCGATCACGCGCGTGGCGTTGGCCACCTCGAACGCCCAGCCGCCGCTTCCCAGGCGCAAGGGCACGGCCAGAGGAAGACAAAGCGCCACAGGCACAAACTCCTGGCGCTCCGCGCGGATGCCTTGGATCTGCGCTGGGCCCCCCCGGGGGCGGCGCCCGAGGCGCCGCCCCCTGGCGCGCTCCGCGCGCCAGGGCGGGGGGGCCCAGCGCAGATCCAAGAAACCCGCGCGGAGCGCCCAACGTTAATGTCGACGGCGCTTTTGCCTCTTCGAACGGCCGCCATGCCGGGCGGGCGGGCCCGGGCGGGGCGGCGCCAATGCTGAGCCTCCAATGGTAACCTGCCGAGGGCCTGTGCCAGGGGCCACGGCCTCCGCGGTGGACGGGATGTCCTCGGCCTCCTCCTCCTGTTCCTCCTCCTCCTCCTCCTCCTCCACCTCCTCCTCCTCTTTACGTAAAAAGTAAACCGAGGGTGAAAACCTGTGGCGTTCTTGATTTTGAATCCTCCTCCTCCTCCTCCGCCTCCGCCTCCGCCTCCGCCTCCGCCTCCTCCTCCTCCTCCCTCCTCCTCCTCCTCCTCCTCCTCCTCCTCCCTCCGCATCGAAGACCTTGCGGCCGGCATGCGCGGAAGGCGGCGGAGCAGCCACGGGCTGTCCAACCGGCAGGCTTGCCGCAAGGACGCTCGGTGAAGGCGGGGGCGGAGCGAAGCGAACGGGTGGGGGCGGAGTGGAGGAGGGGTGTGGAACGCGGGCCTGATTCTTGATGCCGCAGATCGGATAAGCACGTTTCGGCGACCGCCACATGTAGTCATCTGCGCAGTGCCACATCTGAACATCGCGCCAACCCTCTGAGCGTAAGTGGGTTAGGGCAGTAGCTCCTCCGCAACAAACCCTTAAAGTCCTCTTCTGGGACGTGTCCTCCCTCTGGGGTGGTGGTGGCACGGTCGCTGGGTCTCGGGGGTCCCTTTTGGCCCATGAAGGCTCCAATCTGACCCCAGATAATCAAAGATGGCCGGCGCCATCTTGCAGGATCGCCCAAGTTGGCCCAAGACAGCTCGAGCTCAGATCGCCTAAGATTTGCCCACGATCGCATGTCTTCGAGAAGGCCCACAACGGCCCCAAGATAGCTCGAGGCGGCTACGGGGCCTCCGACAGAGACGCCCAGGTGGCACATCGGATAGATTATCCCAGTGCGACCCTACCTAGGACTTGGAGCCCCTAGGAAAGCAACATTAGTAGTAACGGTAAACGCCGTCCTCCTCCTTCTCCTCATCGTCGTAGTTGCCTTTGCTTTTGCTCTTGCCTTTGCTTTTGCCTTTGCCTATGCTTTTGTTGTTGCTGTTGCTGTTGCTGTTGCTTTGCTTTTGTGTTTGCTTTGCTTATGCTTTGCGTGTGCTGTTGCTTTGATGGTAGGGTTCTGCGTACTATATATAAGCGTGTGTGCAACTATCTGTTATGCTATGCTATGACATGCTAAGGCTGCGCTATGATATGCTATGCTATGCCATGCTATGCTATGATATGTTATGCTATGCTAATGCTGCGCTGCGCTGCGCTAAGCTGAGCTAAGCAAAGCTAAGCAAAGCTAGGCTAAGCTAAGCTCTTTGTCTTCGTTACTTTTGCTTTGCTTTGTCTTGCTTTGCTGTGCACCCAGCGACAGCAGGCTGTTCAGCACTGCTCGCGGCTCCTGCAAGTGCTGCAGGCTGTTCAGCACTGCTTGCACGGCTGCAGGCTGTTCAGCACTGCTTTGCTGTACACCCAGCGACAGCAGGCTGTTCAGCACTGCTGTTGCTGCTGTTGCTGTGCCTTTGCTTTGATGCTATGCTGTGCTATGCTATGCTATGCTGCGCTATGCTATGCTATGCTATGCTATGCTGCGCTATGCTCCGCTATGCTGCGCTATGCTATGCTATGCTATGGCATGCTAGGCTGTGCTATGGTTTGCTATGCTATGCTATGCTATGCTGCGCTATGCTATGCTATACTATGCTGCGCTATGCTATGCTATGCTATGCTATGATATGCTATGCTGCGCTATGCTATGCTATGCTATGCTATACTATGCTGCGCTATGCGATGCTGTGCTATGCTATGCCAGGCTGCGCTGTGCTATGCTAAGATATGCTATGATATGCTATACTATGCTATGCTGCGCTATGCTATGCTATGCTATGCGATGCTGTGCTATGCTAATGCTGCGCTGCGCTAAGCATATGCTATGTTCTGCTATGCTATGCCATGCTGTGCTCTGCTATGCTAGAGCTAGGCTGAGATAAGCTACGCTAAGCTAAGCTAAGATGATACACACTAAGCTAAGCTAAGCTAAGCTAAGCTAGGCTAAGCTAAGCTAAGATTATATATGCTAAGCTAAGCTAAGCTAAGATGAGATAAGCTAAGCTAAGCTAAGCTAAGCTGGGGCAGCCCAGGGGGCGCAACTGGGGAACCGCTCGGGGCGAGCCCCACTGCCCGGCCCCTTTAAGCAAACATAATAAGAACCCTCTAGGCAGAGCCTAGGTAGGGAACAACATCAGTTTTTGTATGCAATAATAATACATATAATCGTACTCATAATACTACTAAGCATCATACTACTAGTACTACGAATACAAATTCTATTACTAATACTCATACTACTACTAAGGCTGCTAATAATAATAACAATAATATTAATACTACTATTAATGATACTAATACGAATAATACTAGTAATAACCAGTATGCCAAGTCTGCCTTCTCGCCTTACGTCTTCCGATCGGCCTCTGAGGCCTCAATATGACACAAGCCCCCAAGGGGCCGCTAAAAGTCCAGAAGGAGGTGCCGAAGAGAGTCCCGACAGGGCTGCACGATGCAACTCTTCCGCCTCCAAGGGCGGAGTCCTAGTTGGGGACGCTCCTCTCTCTCATCGGCTACGCTCGAGTTGGCCCCCAATGGGGGGCCCGACGGCCTCGCGGTCACACATGGAGCCCTGACGGAGCCCAACAGAACCCCAAGGCACCTCCTGCGCGTCCAAGGGCTAAGTCGCCTGACTTTGTCCCCCCCCACCCCCCCCGGGGCCCCGCGTGCGCTACGCGTGGTCCCCTTCGCGCCCCCGCGAGGCCACCTTGGGGAAGGGCAGCTCTTTGGCCGAGGCCGCAGGACGCGCGAAGCGCGGTCATCCCCGCACCACCAGGGGTGACTCAGGGTGACCTGCAGTGGAGGCCAGTCCACAAGAAACCTTGCACAAGAAGCCCAACCCTGAGGCCCCAGGACGCCCATGGGTTTTTGGCGTGGGAACGCCACGCTCTCCACGGCAGAACCATCGAAACCCAAGAAACCCAGGGCACCCTGGAGGCAAGCAGGGCGTTTCTAGGCACGGGCCTCCACTGCAGCAGAAGCCTCCCAGAGAACGCCGAGTTGGCCATTGTGAGGAGCTGCTCGGGATGACCCCAACGCCGCTCGGATTCCCCCCTCCCTCTCCTTGCTCCACCCGTCCCCCACCCCCTCTGCCGCTCTCGCGACAGCCCGCGCGGAAGCTGTCCCCTTCTCGATGGGCTGGTGGGACACGCGACGAGGCGCCAGGAGTGGCCTTCGATGCTCCCTCCTCCACGATTCCCAACTTCCACGAGGCCTGGTGGTGACCCTCCTTTGCACTGCCCGAGTGGGATCCTTACACGCATACATGTGTACTTACATATTCATACACACTCGCTCAAGTATGCAGACCTTCGGGGCCGCCAGAAAATGGCGGGACCTGAACTGGAATTTGACGCGAGCTCCCGCTGCAAACATCCCAGGAAAACGGAACCGTCAAAATTCATGCCAGGAGCACCAACAGAAAGGCGGCGAACTCGAATTCTGGTAAACTCGAGTCTCACACTTCCAAAAATATCTGCACTGAGGTGTGCGGGCTTTCGCCCGGAACCCGGTGCGCATGTTCTGTTGAGCGTCTCACGCTCGTGAGCCTAACCCTGAAGCATGTCCACCATAATACTATGCGGAATGGCGGTTGCACGCGCTGGTCATTCCCCCCCCCCCCGGGTGTGATCCACGAGCTTAAATCGGCGGTCTTGGCGGGAGAAGGAGGAGGAGGAGGAGGAGGAGGAGGAGGAGGAGGAGGAGGAGGAGGAGGAGGAGGATGAGAGGAGAGAGGTTGGGAGGAGGAGGAGGAGGTTGCTCAACGTGTCGCGG
>CAUYUJ010014688.1:317313-329813 GCA_963575745.1 Prorocentrum cordatum
CCCCCTACCTCCATCCCTCCCCATCCCTCCCTCCCTCCCTCCCTCACTCCCTCCCTCCCTCCCCCCTCCCCCCCTCCCTCCCGCCCTCCCTCCCTCCCTCCCATAGAGGACTCCTCCTCCCGTCCCTCCCGCCCTCCCTCCCCACCCTCCCTCCTCCTCCTCCTCCACCTCCTCCTCCTCCTTCCTCCTCCTACCGCCGCCTCCTCCTCCTCCTCCTCCTCCTCCTCCTCACCTCCCTCCTCCTCCTCCTCCTCCTCACTCCTCCTCCTTCCCCTCCTCCCTCTCCCCCTCCCTTCTCTCCCCTCCTCCCTCCTCCCTCCCCTTCTCCCCTCCTCCCTCCTCCCTCCTCCCTCCCACGAGCGCGATTCTCCCCCAAGACGAAATATCGGCTCGTGCTTTGTCGCCTCTGCTCGGCTCGCTTGCGCCAAGAGGCCACACATGCTTGGCCACCCATCTCTCGTCGCGTGTTTGCTCCCCCCCCCCCCCCCCCCCCCCCCCCCTCGCTCTAGTTTCTGTCCAAGAGGGCGGCACGCAAATCGTGGCCAGGGGGCCACGCGGGCAGGGGGGGGGCCAGGCACGTATTGAAATAAGAAGAGGCGCCATGAAATTTGGGGAGGCATCATGGCCCCCGCCATGCTACCCCCCCCCCCCCCTTAATCGTCACCCCCCTCTGTGCCGCCCCCGGCTTCTGTTCCGGCACGGCGGCGGCGTCAGGCGGGACTCGGGTGGCGTTCCGCTGCCGGCTCTGCTGCGCCGAGCGGCGCTGCGCCCTCGAGGCCCCTCGGGGGGGGACACGGCCTGGCTGCCCGCAGCTCGCCCCGCGGAAGTGCCTCGTCCCCGACTGCCTCCCGGGGGCCCACCGAAGCCCTGGGGCACCTCAGGACCCTCATAGCTCGACGACGACTGTGCTTACGGATTTCTTATCGCGGCAGGAGGAGGAGGAGGAGGAGGAGGAGGAGGAGGAGGAGGAGGAGGAGGGAAAGATCTCTTATCGCACGTGCCTACTGTAGCAGACGTTTGGCCTTGTGTCGGCAAGGGGGAGCATGTCAAGGCGGCCGAGCCTCTCGAGGCCAAACCTGTTAGGACGACGCGTGCCGATCGTCGTAGAAACAATCGGCACCCCAGCGGTCGACTTCACAGCGGATCGTCAAGGGCGCCCGAGAGGGGCTGCGGAGGTCCTGTCGCTCCACGCCGCAGTCCCAGCAGAACTCGAAGCCGCACTCGCACGTGACGTGGTCGCACTCCTCCTGGGCCTGCGCGGGCAAAGCCCGGCGAAGAATCAGCGCGCTGCCGAGGCGCAGAAACGAAACGACATCTTTCCCTGAGAGAGCTGCGCGGGTGCATCTGGCACCTCAGGGGGAACCTTAGGTCGGGCATGTCCCCCTACGGGCGTATTTAAGAGGAACAAATGAAAAATAGCCAAAGCATATTCAACAATAATCGAAAATTGTCAAAAAGTCGTTCCCAGATCATGTTTTGTTGTATTCCTCCTGTAGAGAGACGTGCCCGACTCAAGGGCAACTCATAGATCTGGCGCGGGAGCCTTGGGAAGGACGATCAAACCTGATCATTTACCGTCGACGCGTGACCACAAAGACAGGACCCAGGTCCACACGAATGTAGCCTTAGGTCGGGCATCTCCTCCTACAGGCGGAATTGGAGGAACAACAAAACATACTCAACAAATAACGACAAATATTCAAACATAGTAGAACATCGTCCCCAGACTATTTAATGTAACCCAAACGGATCTCGCTGCAGGGTGGAAAATCCAGACACGAAGAACGCGAGGGTTACCCCTGCAGGCTCCGGTGACAACTCCTGCGAGCCTCCCTTGCCGTTTGTCGGCTCTCGCGAATCGACGCTAGCCGACGCTAAATCGGCGCTATCTCATCGACTCCCAAACGCTGGTCGACGATAGTCGACGCCGAAGACGGAACTGAGAGGGCACATCCGGCTCCCACGATTTGCTACCGAATGCACACCTAGGGCTGCTCTTGACCCCCGTGCAGGCTGTGACGCAAGCCGCTTGCATCCCGAGGTGCTTGAAGGCTTGCCTCCCAGGGCGGCCGGCGCCCAAGCCTCCCAGCTCCTGGGCCCCGTCCCGTCCGGTGCTCGGGGCCCCTGGGCCAGAACGCCAGAGAGATTCTAAGTGTCGGCCCATGGAATGGGCTCCATCGCGTCGTAGGCTGGCCTCGGGATCAACAGGACACTGCGATCAAGGGAGGCGCCTGCAAGATCAGAAGAGAACACGTCCATCACAACATGGAGGCTCCAAAGACACGGCGAAAATATCGCAGGATGGAACGTCACAGCAAAAGCAGACCAACCCCAAAGCACACACACACACACGGCCCTTCCCCAGACCAGCAGGAGCATCCAGGTCATATCCCAAACCCTTCCAGAACTCACCTCTGGACGACTCACCCGTTGCCCGCCAACCGATCCATGGCCAAGAACATATATGCAGGCTTACCAACACGCCTGTTATATGCAACTCATAGCTTGACCCGAAAAAGCTGCGGTTTGTCATCATGCCGCTGGTACGTAACACTGCCATATCCCCAAAACGGGGATGCAACTGCAACCGAAACATCCAAACCTCGGAAAAAAAACCTGCCAACAACATTTCCCGATCCATGGCTAAATCTTCCATACCACCGACCCGCTGATAACAACGACCACCGGCATATCTACACCTCTTGGCCAGAACTGCCAACCAAACATCGTCCTGGGTCGCCCCCTGGCCATTACTGCCTACTGCCTATCTCTCAGCCTCTTAATGGCACCGCAATCCAGATATCTTTGGGCCAACGGGTAGATTGGAATCTAACAGTCCTGGCGAGCCAGTCGGTCAGAAACCAGTCAACAATCAACGTCGTGGACGAAACAAAACGCTATGCCCTACGCCTGTTAATCAAACAATAACGCCGTGCCGATACAACCGTAACTGGGCTATGCTCGACCAAATGATACAATGCAGTTGAGAGCACGTGGGTCCCGAAGTGTGACAACTGCAAATGCGTATGCATGGGGGATGGGTGCCTCCTCCCAAGTTGTGCGCAGCGCATCGCGCCAAGCCAATTCACTTGAAGAAGCAACGACCAATCGAACTGCTCGGCCACCTCCCCGACCAACCCCAACCAACCCTGGGGACAATCCTGGCCAGCCCCCCCGGCACGCCCGGGCCAACTCTGGCTGGCAATCCTGTCCAGTATAGATGTAGATTTAGGTCGGGCATGTCCCCCTACAGGGGGATTTTTGGGCAAAAAATTAAAGATACTCCAAATAGACTCCCCAAATCCTCAAAAACAGTCGTAACATCGCCCCCAGACTATTTTGTTTGACTATTTCTCTGAATATTCCCCCAGTAGAGGGACAGGAGGAACATTCCGCCCTACTTAAACGTAGATCGCTCCGACTTTCGCTTGGCACCTCGTCGGCAGAGCGCTGTCGGCCCGACGGGCTGCCTGGCCTTGTAGCCGCCGCCGTACTTGCATTGCCTCGGGCAGGGCTTCCAGCCTGCGGCGGGAAGGGGGGGGGGGCGGCACGCCCAGACGGCAGGCAGGGGGGGGAGTGTCCAGGAAGGGAAGGGGCTCCTGAGAAGCAAGAGGCGGGGGAGGAGGAGGAGGAGGAGGAGGAGGAGGAGGAGGAGGAGGAGGAGGAGGAGGAGGAGGAGGAGGAGGAGGAGGAGGAGGACGACGACGGTCTTCTCCCGCCGCCCGGCAAGCGGCAAGCGGCCGCCCCCCCCCAGCGGCACCCGCCTCGCGGAGCCCACGGTGCGGCGGCCGTGGCGGCGGCGGGCCGCAGCGCGCTCGCGTTGCCGCGTGGGGCAGAGGGAAGCAGGGCACACACAGGACGCACGCGCTCGACCACTTGCACGAACACGGGCCCCCTGTCCCTTCTCTGTGCCCTCACGCGCCTCGCTCGCTTCTCGCCCGCTTGCCAGGTGCTCTTCGCGCGACGCCCTCTCGGCTGGCCCATGGCCCTCCTCCCTCGGCCCCTCTCCCCTCCCTCGGCCTGGCGCTGCCTGCTTGCGTGCCCGCCTTCGCTTCTCGTGCGCCTGCTGGCATGTTCTGCCCCGCGGGCGGCTGTGTTGAATTCCGCTGGGGTTTGCGGCTTTGCGCACGCATCCACGCAAGGTGGATCACTTACCCCGGCCGCATCCCAGTGCGGTAGTGGTTGAGCGAATGACTGTTCTGCATCGCCGCGTCGGTGGAGCAAAGTGTGTGTGTGTGTGTGTGTGTGTGCGTGTGTATGTGCGTGTGCGTGTGCGTGCTCACTCTCGTGCGCCGTCCTCAACACAGGTCGGCAATCCACTACGACGCTGTCCCCCTTAGTTGCTGATCGCGACCGTGGTGCCACTTAAAGAGTGTGCGTGAAAGCGCGCATCACTCTGCTCCACTGTCTTTTTGTTTTCTACCCTCTGCTTCTCTCTCTCTCTCTCCCCTTCTCCCTCTCCCTCTCCCTCTGCCTCTCCCTCTCCTTCTCCCTCCCTCCCTCCCTCTGCCTCTCCCTCTCCCTCTGCCTCTCTCTCTCTCTCTCTCCCTCTCCCTCTCCCTCCCTCTCCCTTTCCTCTCCTTCTCCCTCCCTCTCTCTGCCTCTCTCTCTCTCTCTCTTTCCCTCTCCCTCTCTCTCCCTCTCCCTCTCCCTCTCCCTCTCCCTCTCCCTCTCCCTCCCTCTCCCTCCCTCCCTCTCTCTCTCTCTCGCTCCTTCTCCCTCTCCCTCTCCCTCCCTCTCCTTCTCCCTCCCACGGCGGGGCGCGCCTAGAGCCAGGGCGCTCTCCCACGCCTCCTCGTGGTCGCGCGCCGCCTCCCCTCTCTGAGCAGGGACCGGCCGTCCCGGCATTCCCGTAGCCCTACCACGAAGTGTTCTTAGAACCCAAGAGTGCTCTAAGAACAGAAACAATGTTCGTAGAGCGTACTCCCGATGCGTTAAAACAAGACAGTCCCAGACAGTCCCCTCTTTGAGCAGGGACCGGCCGTCCCGGCATTCCTGTAGCCCTACCACGAAGTGTTCTTAGAACCCAAGAGTGCTCTAAGAACAGAAACAATGTTCGTAGAGCGTACTCCCGATGCGTTAAAACGAGACGGTCCCAGCCAGTCCCCTCTTTGAGCAGGGACCGGCCGTCCCGGCATTCCTGTAGTCCTACCACGAAATGTTCTTAGAACCCGAGAGTGCTCCAAGAACAGAAGCAATGTTCGTAGAGCGTACTCCCGATGCGTTAAAACGAGACAGTCCCAGCCAGAAATGTTCTAAGAGCATTTCGTGGGAGCCACAAAAGGTTCTTAGCGCATTGTTCGGTGGGGCTATAAGCGAGCCGGGACGCTTCGCCACTGCTTGACCTCTTCCTCGCCTCCGTTCGAGGCCAACTGCGTGCTCCGACCACGTGGCGCTGCCGTGGGATCATCGCAAAGTCCTCTGACGGAGACGCCCTGCCGCCCTGCATCGCCTCGTCGACTGTCGCGTCTTGGACGGCTCACCGGCGGGTCTCTCACACACAGCGTTCGCAGGCAGAGAGAACATGCGGCCCACTCGACACCCTTCCAAGCAGAGATGCGCGCGTAATGATCACGCAGCCTTGCAGATAGCTGCAGATCAAGCAACCATACAACCACTACATCGCCCCTCGCTCCACCAACAATTACGGCTAACCTATAGCCCTGCCCTCTCGGCATCTTACCCTTCCCTTGATTCTATCATCTTGCATCGCCCTGATCAGAGCGCCCTGCTTGAGCCGTCCCGTTGACTGCCAATGGGCATCACTGGAATCACACATGCACGATCTCACAGAACGGGGCTCCATCAAGGGAAGATCCTCCAAAACGTCCGATCATCCCTGGCCGACGAAAAAATGTGTTGCACGTCACACGCGCTGGATTCGTCCCAATACGTGATATAATAGAACACGTCAGTCAGCCCAGGTCCGCAACGTAACCATGATTCAAACCTCGGAACACACTTGCCAGCACACACAACTGTGGTGTGTGTATGGGCACACACATGTATATGGCATGTGTATGGGCCTGGCCAAACGTGATCCCAGTCGGCACTGCACAATTCAACCTTAATGCGCTCAAGCAACTGGAAATTGATCCAGGATGCCATCCCAAATGAGACAACTTGTCCCCTACGACACATCGATGTCTACGAACACATCAGAACTTGCAACCGTCCCTGGCCTGCCCCACGCCCCCTGAACATCGTCAATGATCAAATGAAGCATTGCAATTCAGACGAATGCATGTCACTAAACTCCAATGCGGCCAGTCGGTCAACCTCCTAAATCCAAGGTGAGGAGGACGGGGGGCGGAGGGATGAAATACAGGAGGGGGAGAAGGAGTGGGAGGAGGACCTATCCCCGAACGAATCCCAATGACTGCATTGGGTCCTCGGTGGGACGCTTACTGAGTGAGATGCTGCAGAGCAGCGGCTGCTCGATACCAGCGCCTGACGCAGCCGCATCCAGCTAGCCAGTGCGAGGCGGGGATTTATCCATGTCCACCGCCTGGGAACCGACGTCCTGGTGCCCCAGCGGGCGGCGGATATGGACATATTTGGCACCCAGGGGGCCCGAGTATATATATATATATATATATATATATATATATATATCCATATCCATATCCATATCCATATCCATATCCATATCCACCGCCCGCCGAGGTCCCCGAAAGTTGATTCTCCAGGCGGCGGCCATGTGTCAATTCCCGCCTCGGAGCTACGGGGCTCCCGACGCATTCCCAAGCAGGGTGGCTCACCGCGGCGCCGAGCTCAGCAGCAGCAGCCCTGGGCTGCCATGGCGACCCACTCTGGCAACCTGCCGACGCTTCTCAAAGATGCCCCGTCTCTCGTAGACCGCGACGGCGACACGCGGTGGGCGGGTAATTAGATGCACCACGAGGTGCGTGGGATTTTTTTGTGGTTTGGGGGTTTTAGGGTTAACGAGCGAATAGCGGTATAAAATAAACTATTTCGCTGTCGGGGGCGCCCGTCCCAGGGCGGCTGGAAAGCTTATACCCTTACGGTGGCACCGTAGGGGTATCAACTTTCCAGCCGCCCAGGGACAGGCGCCCCCGACAGCCCCAAAAAGTTTATTTTATACCGTTCTTCGCTCGCTGTGCTGCGGCGCCGAGCTCCGCAGCAGCAGCTGCCGAGGGCACCGCCGCCGGCGCCGCCCGACGCGGCGCCCAGGGGCCGCCGGGCGGCCTCCTATGGGTGTGGAAGGGGCAGGCGCGGGCACCGCGCCGCGGCAGGGCCCCCACCCGAAGGCCTGCGCCCAGGCCGTGCCGTCGCTCGGAGGGCCGTTCCCCGTGCATATGTTTCGGTTTCGTGCAAAATATTTTCTTTTTTAATATATATATATATATATATATATACATATACACATATATATATAGATATAGTATTATTCGTGTTGTTTTTGTTTTTTGTTTTTCTTTTTTCCTTTGGCTCGAGGGTCCAGGATGCTCCTTGAGGGTCCTCGCCGAGGGGAAACCTGCACACGTCCGAGCGATGCCAAGCCAGTGGCAGGGGAGCAAAACACGGCATGGGCATGAACTTTTGGCGCTCGGCGCGGGTTTTCTGGAATCCGCGCTGGACCCCCCTTCCCTAGCGCGCGGAGCGCGCCAGGGGCGGCGCCGGAGGCGCCGCCAGGGGCCCCCCAGCGCAGATCCAAGAAATCCGCGCGGAGCGCCACAAGGTTATGTTTACTGTGGAGGCCCGCCCACAAGAAACCTTCCACAAGAAACCCAACCCTGATACCCCAGGACGTCCATGGATTTTCGGTGCGGGAATGTCGCGCCTTCCATCGCAAAGCCATCGAGACCCAAGAGCCCCAGGGCACCCTGGAGGCAAGCAGGGTGTCTCTTGGCATGGGCCTCCACCGTATGGCGTTTTTTGTTCTTCGAAGTGGGGCGCTGGGCTCGGCTTAGGTCGGGCATGTCGCCCTACAGGTGGATCTTGGAGGAAACATGAAAAATTGTCAAAACACATAAAAAAACAGTAAAAACAGTCCAGAAATCGCCCCCATATTATCTTTTTAAGTCATTGTTGACGATTCGCCCAGGATCTAATTCTTGCTCTTCGGCGTGGGGGCGCTGGGCTCGGCGCCACCCGCGGGCGGAGGCGCGACCTCGCCGGAGCAGCGCGCGGCGCGGCCCGAGACGCCGCCGACACCCCCCCGGGGCGGGGAGCGACCCGACAGGCAGGCGTACGCGGCGCTCGGGGGCCGCGGGGGGGGGGGGGGGGGCAGAGCCAGGCGATAGGTCGGGCATGTCCTCCTCCCGCAGGTGGGTTTTGGAGGAAAAACATAAGCATAGAATAAACAAAAATCACAAGCATGCAAAAGTAGCCCGGCATCGTCACACAGATCGTCCCCCAAGGACTGTGTTTTGACTGTTTTTGACGAGTCCTCCTGTACAGGGACACGCCCGACTTAAGGCGAGATCCAAGCGTTAGGTCGGGCAATGTCCTCCCACAGGTGGATTTTGGAGGAAAAAAATTAAAAAAACAAAAAAAAAAAACAAGAGAAGACATGCTCACAAGTAGTCAAATCTAGTTAAACAAATAGTCCCTAAACTATTCTTTGATTATTTTTGAACATTCCTCCTGTGCAGGGACACGCCCGACTTAAGGCCAGATCCAAGCGCTAGGTCGGGCATGCCCTCCTACAGGAACATTTTGAAGGAACAGAAACGACAACAACGCCAACATATACTCAGCAGTAGCTAACCATAGTCAACACATCGTCCCCCAGACTTTTGTTATATTATTTTTGAATCTTCCTCCTGTGCAGGGACACGCCCGACTTAAGGCCAGATCCAAGCATTAGGTCGGGCATGTCATCATGCAGGTGGATGGTGGCGGAAAAATGACACATAACACACAACTGCTCCAAAGTAGTCAAGGATGTTTACAACATCGTCCCCAAACTATTTTTTGTTATTTTTGGATATTCTTCCTGTGCAGGGACACGCCCGACTTAAGGCCAGATCCCAGCGTTAGGCCTGGCTTGTCCTCCTACAGGTGGATTCTGATGGGGGACAAATGAAACATAGCCCAACAATGTCCAAAAGAAGGTAATCAGAAAATCGCCCCCCAGACTACTTGTGTATTATGTTTGAATATTCTTCCTGTGCAGGGACACGCTCGACTTAAGGCCAGATCCAAGCGTTTGGCCGGGCATGTCATCCTACAGGTGGATTGTTGGAGGAAAAGAAGGACAAAAAGCCAAAACTATTCAAAAGTAGCCCAAGCCAGTTCAAACCATGATCCTTCGACTACTTGTTTGATTAGTGTTGAATCTTCCTCCTGTGCAGGGACACGCCCGACTTAAGGCCATATCCAAGCGTTAGGTCGGGCATGTCCTCCTACAGGTGGTTTTGAGAGGAGCACACATGAAACATCGCCCAAACATGCTCAAACGTAGGCAACATAGTCAAACCATCGCCACCCCAGATTTTGTTTTAACTATTTTGAATATTCCTTGTGTACATGGACGCCCTCGACTGAAGGCCAGATCCACGCGTTAGGTCGTGAATGTCATCCGACAAATGGGTTTTGGAGGAACAAATGAAATATAGCAAAACAATGCCCTACCGTAGTCATAGATAGTTAAGAAGATCAGGCCCATACTTTTTGGGGACTATTTTGAATATTCCTCCTGCAGAGGGGCACGCCCGACTTCAGGCCAGATCCAAGCGTTAGGTCGGGCATGTCCTCCTGCAGGTGGACATTGGAAGAACAAATGGAACATAACACAAACATGCTCAAACGTAGCCACAGATAATCAAAACATCGTCCCCCAGACTATGTTTGGACTAGTTTTGGCTATTCCTCCTGCACAGGGTCACGCCCGACTTAAGGCCAGATCCAAGCGTTGGGTCGGGCATGTCCTCTTACAGGTTGAATTTGAAGGGAAAAGAAATAGCACACAAGTGCCCAAACGCAGCCCGACATAGTCAAACAATAGTACACTGTTTTTTTTGGGGGGGGCTATGCTTGAGTGTTCCTCCTGTAGAGGGGCACGCCCGACATGAGGCCAATACAAGTGTTAGGTAGGGCATGTCATCCTACAGGTTGATTTGGAGGGAGACATGGGAAATAGCAGAAACATGCTCCAAAGTAGTAACAGATAGTAGAACAATCGCCCCCCAGAACTATTTTTTGACATCGAACTATTCATCCTGTACAGGGACACGCCCGACTTCAGGCCAGATCCAAGCGTTAGGTCGGGCATGTCTTTCTACAGGTGGTTTTTGAAGGAAACAGCTGGAAAACAGAGTAAACATATACTCAACAATAGTCAAACATAGCTGAAAATCGTTCCCCCGAGTATTTTTAATGTTTGAATATTCCCCCTATGTAGGGACACGCACGAGTTAAGGCCGGATCCAAGCGTTAGGTCGGGCATGCCATCCTACAGGTGGATTTTGTATGGGGAAGAAAAACACCGACAAACATGCTCAGAAGTATTCAAAGAGAGTTTGAAGCAAAAACCGTCCCCATACTATTTTTTTGATTATCTTTTGCATATTCCTCCTGTCGGCGCTTTCAATCTCGGCGTTTTTTTCCTCGATGTCGGCCCCCTGGGGCCGTCTTCGGGCCCTGGGCGAACAACTGGCCCCAGAGAGTGGGACGGGTGCTCTGGGGCCACGGATCGAAGAAGCCCACCGGCGGATCTCATGGCTTAATCGGCGCCCCGAAGGCTGACGAGCCCCAGGGCGATTACAATCGCCAACAGGTGTTCCCGCCCCCCCTGCGGACGACCAGGGAATCTTCGAGGTCGGCACCTTGACGAGGCGATGCCAATCCGAGGGAAAGGTGCGAGGCGGGATACCCGATGTTCTGGGAACCCAAGGGGCGGCGGATGTGGACATATTTCGGCCCCGTGGGGCCCGAGTGTGTCCATGTTTGCCGCCGGCCGAGGTCCCCGAAGGTAGATCCCCCAGACGGTGGCTGTGAACAAATCCCCGCCTCGGAAGGGGCATGTCCCAGGCGGGCAAACGACGGCTCTGGGCTCGCGCCGCTGGACGACGCGCCGCCAGCTCCGCACGGGACCGCGCCGCCGGCACCGCACGGGCCCACGCGACCAGCGGCGCACGGGCCCACGCCGAGCGCACCGCGCGAGTCCGCCTGGCCAGCGGCGCGCGAGCCCGCGCGGTCAGCGGCGTACGAGTCCGCCCCGCGCCGGCGGCGCACGGCTCCGCCAGCCAGCGGCGCGCGGGCGCGCGCGGTGCCAGCGGTGCGCAGGGAGGCGCGGGCGTCGAGGTCGGCGGGCGGTCGGCGGCGCGGCCAAAGAGGGCTGCCGGCGCCGTCTTGTTTGCATCGGGCAGTGGCAGAGGCGGGCTGGGCCTCTGGGGGCCACGGGGGCGGTTGGCAGCGAGGCGGAAAAAGGATGGGACGGAGGAGGAGGAGGAGGAGGAGGAGGAGGAGGAGGAGGAGGAGGAGGAGGAGGAGGAGGAGGAGGAGGAGGAGGATGAAGAGGAGGAGGAAAAGGAGAAGGAGAAGGAGGATGTTAAGGTCAAGGCTGGGTGCGTCGGGGGCAAGTTCAGGCAGCGCCAGCGCCGCCGCAAAGGCCGCTTGGGACGCTTGGGAGACTAGGAACCCTGGCCTGTTGGGCCGTGCGACCCCATGTTGCCGAGAACACCGCCTTTGGGCGGCCCGCCGTGTCTTGCCCAGCGCCCGCTGAGCAGCAGCCCAAAATGGCCCCGGAAACGGAGGGGGAAGGAGGAGGGGACGGATGAAGAGGAAGGGGAGGAGAAAGGAGGGGAGGGATGAGGAGGAGGAGGGAGGAGGAGAAAGAACAAACAGAGGACGATGGGCCCCCTCTTCGGTTGGCCTCCTCGTTCTTTCGCTCGCGGTCCACCTGGCACGGTCAGTCAGGCGTACAGCAGCGTCCGCATTTGCTCATCATCCTTCTGCTGCTGCCAATTGCTGCTGGTCATTCCTTCCGTCCCCTTGAGTATCCTGTTCGTCCTTGTGGATCGTTTCCCCATCCTTTCCCTCTCCCCCTCCTCTCTTGCCATCCTGATCCGCTCTGCCCGTCCCCGCCATCACCAGAATCATACGCGTCATCATCGTACAGCATCATCATCATCACCATCGTCGCAATCATGATCAAATATGGCATCACAGCATCAGCATTACCATCGCTATCACCCCCATCACCATCGCCATCGCCATCACCAGCACCACCACCATCACCACCACCAGCACCACCACCATCACCATCACCATCACCACCATAACCATCACCACCACCAGCGACATCACCATCACAATCATAATCGTCACAATCACCATCACCACAACCATCAGCATCATCATCACAACTATCACCATCACCATCGCCATCACAATCACCACCACCTCATCACCACCAACAACATCCTCCTCCTCTGCATTATCACCATCACCAACACCATTACCGCCACCGTCACCGTCATCGTCATCAACATAATCACCAGCAGCACCATCATCACCATCACCATCACCAC
>CAUYUJ010014688.1:334813-349813 GCA_963575745.1 Prorocentrum cordatum
ATCGCCCAACAACAACTGTTATTCCAAAAAACCCTGGTCAGAACGGACAAGGACTGCCGCCTGCCTCCGCCCCCGTTCTTCCCGGCCCCTTCTCGTGACAAGAGGTATAGCGACCCCAATCCTCGACTTCGTAGGACTTCCCAACTCGGATACCATCCTCGAGATGGGTGCAAGTTCCACGTCTTTCTTTGACGGCCATCCTTTTCTCCCAACCATGCTGTGGTCTTGGGTCCTCGTTTTGAAAAGACAGCGCCCCGCGTCTCCCTCCTCCTCCTCCGCCTGCTTCCTCCTCCCTCCTCCCCCTCGTTGCCTCTGCCCTCCGCATGTTTCTGTTTCGGCACACCTCACACACTTCGTGGCCTCATAGGGAGCTCCAACGAAGGCCCCAGTGGCTGCGCTCGCATGACACCGCCGCACCCATTTCAGCACGCCCCTCACACGTTTCGTGGCCTCATGGGAAGCTCCAAGAAGGCCCCAGTGGCTGCGCTCGCATGTCTCCGCCGCGCCCATCCCGTGGCCCCAAAAGGAGCTCCACCGAAGGCCCCAGTGGCTGCGCTCGCATGACACCACCGCACCAATCTCATCACGCCCCTTACACGTTTCGTGGCCCCACAAGGAGCTCCACAGAGGGCCCCAGTGGCTGCGCTCGCATGACAAAACCGCGCCCATTTCGGCACACCCCTCTCACGTTTCGTGGCTCCATAAGGGGACTCCGCCGCAGGCCCCAGTTGCCGCGCTCGAATGGCACCACCGCGCCCATTCCGGCACACCCCTCACACGTTTCGTGGCTCCACAGAGGGCTCCACCGAAGGCCCCAATGGCTGCGCTCGCATGACACAACCGCGCCCATCTCGACGCACACCCCCGCAGGCCCTAGTGGCTGCGCTCGCAGGACACCACCGCGCCCATGCCGGCACACCCCTCACACGTTTCGTGGTTCAGTAGGGGGCTCCTCCGCAGGCCCCAGTGGCTGCGCTCGCATGACTCCACCTCACCCCTTTCGGCACACCCCTCACACGCCACCGCAGGCCCCAGTGGCTGCGCTCGCATGACAACACCGCACCAATTTCGGCACACCCCTCACACGCTTCGTGGCTCCATAAGGGGACTCCGCCGCAGGCTCCAGTGGCTGCGCTCGCATAACACAACCGCACCAATGTCAGCACACCCCTCACACGCTTCGTGGCTCCATAGGGGGCTTCACCGAGAACCCCAGTGGCTGCGCTCGCACGGTATCGCCGCACCAATTTCGGCACACGGCTCACACGCTTCGTGGCCCCATATGGAGCTCCACCGAAGGCCCCAGTGGCTGCGTTCGCATGACAGCACCGCCCGCATTTCGGAACACCCCTCACACGTTTTCGTGGCCCTATAGGGAGCTGCACCGAAGGCCCCAGTGGCTGCGCTCGCATGACACCACCGCACCCATTTCGGTACCCCCCCATAGGGAGCTCCACCGAAGGCCCCAGTGGCTGCGCTCGCATGACAACACCGCACCAATTTCGGCACACCCCTCACACGCTTCGTGGCCCCACAAGGAGCTCCACCGAAGGTCCCAGTGGCTGCGCTCGCATGGCACCACCGCGCTAATTTCGGCACACCCCTCACTCGTTTCGTGTCCCACACGGAGCTCCACCGAAGACGATTTCAACAATTGCGTTACTCACCAATGCATACGGTTGGCTCCTTTGCCATGATAACATTTCGTTTTTTTTGTTGGGGGGGGGGGGGCGAAGCCGGAGCATGCGGGCTCCAGACCTGCGATGTGACACGTGGCCTTCGAACCTGAACTCCTGGACAGCTGATCCCAAAGTCGGGGGTTGCCAAAGGTGCCCCTGGCCCAAGGTGACCCTTGGCTTTTCGCTCCACCTTGGAGCTCCTGGGGCCCTCTCGGCCTCGTGATGGGGTGCTCTGGAGGCCCTGGTGGCCTCCTTGGAACTCCTGGGGGCATCTAGGGCCAGGGGCACTTCTGGCAGCACCCGAGAAAAGAGCCTCGCCTTAGGTCGGGCATGTCCCCCCACAGGCGGAGCTTGGGAGAAACATGGCAAATTCTGAGATACTTCGAAATGATACGAAATAGGCGGAGTTTGGGCGAAACATGGAAAATCTGAAATACTTCCAAGTAGTACGAAATAGGCGGAGCTTGGGCGAAACATGAAAAATCTAAAAAGACTTCAAGATAGTAGAAAATATGAGAAAAGTTGTCCCCGGACTATTTTCTCTACTTTGGAGGATCCTTCCTGCAGAGGGGCACGCCCGACTTAGGCCTCGCTCCGACTCCTCTCCCCACCTGCCCCCCCCGGTGCCCCGTCCCCAGGGGGTCCCGCCCTGGCCCCTCCCATGGGGAGGCACCGAGGGCATGCTGCCGCTTCTCCCCGCGGCCTCTCCCGGGGAGCGCTCTGGAGCCCCCCCCCCTCCTCCTCCTCCTCCTCCTCCTCCTCTTCCTCCTCTTCCTCCTCCTCCTCCTCCTCCTCCTCCTCCCTCCTCCTCACCTCCCCTCCTCCTCACCTCCTCCTCCTCCCCTCCTCCTCCTCCTCCTCCTCCTCCTCCTCCTCCTCCTCCTCCTCCTCCTCCTCCTCCTCCTCCTCCTCCTCCTCCTCCTCCTCCTCCTCCTCCTCCTCCGGACCCTTGGGGAGCGCTCTGGAACAACCCCTCTCGCGGCGAGCGCGGGGGGGGAAGCGAGACGGGGCGGGCCTTCTCAGAAGGCTCGGAAGAGCAGCGTTCGAAGTCTTCCCCGAAGACACGGAAGAACTTCTCAGACGGCGCGAGGTCTGCTCAGAAGCCCCGCCGCCTTCTGAGAAGGCCGTCTCCTTATCGTTTCCCCCCCTCGCCCGCCGTCGACCCCTGAGAGAGAATCCAGCAGTGGCGACGAGGGCCCTCCAGGACGAACAGCGCTACAGCGGTGCCGGCATCATCTGCTCCTCCGAGTTTCTCCGAGCCGCGTCCAGCAGTGGCGGCGAAGGGCTCTCCCAGACGAGCAGCGGCATCGGTATTCTTTTCGCCTCTGAATCTCTGTGGGCCGCGTCCGGCCGCGGCGGCGATGAGGGGGCTCCCCGCATGCCGAAAAGCACCGAGGCGCGAGGATCAGACGAGCCCGACACGATGGGGCACCCCCGACGCCTGGGAGCCAGCTCGACCCCGGCAACCCTCGGGACCGCGCTCAAGCCCCAGCGGGGCCAAGAAAGGGTGAGGTGTCACCACCCCAGACCGGTGCCTCGATTTCAACTGGCGCCTTTTCAGAGACTTCGGCCTCGGGAGGCAGTCCTCGTGCCCGCGGGCCATCGACGAGAGATCGGGGCCGAACAAGTCGACTCTCGGGGAAGCGGTTGACAACTCCCTCTCGGGCCGCGGATTGCAAAACATACATCGGAGGATGCCTGGGACTACCGGGCAGTTTTTTTTAGTACATGGGATGGTTAAATTATGTAGGGCTTTTTAATGCATGAACTAAATCCCTGCATGATGACTAAATCCCTGCATGGATGGGTTAAACTATGTATGACTAAATTTACGCATGAACTCCTCGCTGCTTTTAATACTAAATCCCTGCATGTTTAATACATGGTCCGCACGATGGGGCCTGGGGGGAGCGGTCGGACCTTTTGCGGGGCCGCGGGTCGAACCAAACATCATACATGTCGGCGGGTGCCTGGGCCTGGGACCTCTGGACGCCCCGCGATCCCCCATGGCCACCTCCTCGATCCTCGAGCCTCGATCCTCCTCGTTCCTCCTCCTCCTCCTCCAACTCCTCCTCCTCCTCCTCCTCCTCCTCCTTGATCCTCGATCCTCGATCCTCCCTCCTTCCCGATCCTCGATCCTCCCTCCTCCTCGATCCTTCTGGATCCTCCCTGCTCCTCGATCCCCTAGGCCCACCTCCTCGATCCTCGATCCTCCCTGCTCCTCGATTCCCAGGATGATCGGGAGCCTTGGGACGGGGGTCAACGTGAACAGGGGTCAGCCAGAGCGCCGGATTTTGCAAGATCCTGCACTGCCAAGAGTGCACTGACCCAAGTTTGGGCGCGGGATCCTGCAAGATCCTGCACGGCCTGACTGGCCCGGGTTTGGATTGACCCGGGTCAGTAGATCCCCGAGATGAGGGGGGGCCATCGGACTGGAATCGGCAACACAGCGCCTACAAGCCGGCGACAAGCCCCCGACAGCGAAGCCGCACGTTCCAGGTCGGGGTGGGCTGCGTGGGCCCCCCATGGGCGATGAGTGGGCGATCGGAGGCCGATGCACCCTCCCCTGCGCCCATCTCGATCCCCTGTGGCTTCTGGGCCGAAGCTCAAGCCCCCAGCGGCCGTTCCCACCCTGAGCCGATCCCCCGCACGCTGCCCCTGCCAGGAGGCGGCTACGCAGAAGGCCCCCCCCCCCCACACACACCACCGCCATGTCTGATCAGGGCCGCCCTGGGCCGACGCACGGTGCGTACGCCTCCTGGCCGGGGCAAGGAGGGCCCAGACAGCACCGATGGGATCCATGGGGCCCAGGTTTGGAGTCCCGAAACGGTGCGGTGACAGGCCGTGCGGCGACCTCGGAACCCCAAGAGACCTCACCGCACAGTCCGTCACCGCACGGTTTGGGGACCCCGGAGGCCCCTGTCGCCCGAGACGTCCTCGGAGAACGACCCGAGTCCCAGAACCGTGCGGTGACCCCGAATCACCACCGACTCGCCGCACGGTGTGGTCACCGCCCCGTCTGGGGGCCCCCGACCAGGACAGCCTTCGCCAGCCGCGGTGGTGGTGTACAGCTGCCCTCCGCTGGCGGTGGCCCCCCCGCGCACGGCGACCGCTCCCCCCCGCGGGGGCCTCGCACGACACGCCCGGGTGGGGGCCGTGCTCGCAGCCGCCGCAGAAGCGGTGGCCGTTGGGGCCTCGGCGCGGTCCTCCTCCTCCTCTCTCCTCCTCCTCCACCTCCTCCCTCCTTCCTCCCCTCCTTCCTCCCCTTCTTCCTCCTCTTCCTCTTCCTCCTCCTCCTCCTCCTCCTCCTCCTCCTCCTCCTCCTCCTCCTTGGGATCGAGGGAGCCCGAGCGCGATCCCACCGAGGGGAAACTTCCTGCTGCACGGGCGCGCTGCTTGGCACCGCCCGGCCTCTGCGTGGCGCGGGCTGGCGCTGCGTGGCGCCGCTTGGAACCGCGTGGCGTTGCAGGTCCCGGCGGCGCCACTGCGGTTCGGGATCAGACAGGGGTCTGGTCAGCGTTGCGGCTGGCCGAGTCCCATGCCTGGGGTGACCCGAATATACACTGACCTGACTCACTGCGGCCCCGAGGCGGCAGTTCCACGGCTGATTGGTCAGGTCGGTGCTCGGGCGGCTCTGGCGGCACACCAACAGCTTCCTTGGAGCCCGGCGTTGACTTGACCGCTTTTCTGATCCCAGTGCACGCTTCCCACATGGTGTCCGAACAATTCGATGGGGGCATCGGCGACGTCGGCGGTGCATCGGCTCGTCGGCGTTGGAAACAATCGAGCTCCACATCGAGGACGGATGGCAGGGGACGGGATAAGAATGGAGCACGTGAGAAATTAGCAGGAGGGGTGCCAGGAACAACAAACACGTGGCAGAGCCAGACGGGCAGATCGGGCGGGCTGACCTTACTGAGCGGGTCGGGAAGGCGGGCCCAGGCGGCCAGGTCGAGAAGGCGGCTTGCTGAAGCGTGGGTCCTGCATGAAACGCGAGGAAATCTCGAGCGATAGGGCGATTCCATCGTACATCGTGAGAAAAGCCATACATACATACATATATATATATATATATATATATGTGTATATATATATATATAGATAGATAGATAGATAGATAGATAGATAGATAGATAGATAGATAGATAGATAGATAGATAGATAGAGAGCGTTATTCCTGAGTGTCGCAGGCGCGGCGTCTGAACACATTGCGAGGGGGTCCTACACGAGAGCGCGATTCCTGCATTGATTGTGAGGAAGTCTTGCGCGAGAGCTTGATTCTATAATCTATAATACATCGCGAGAAACAATAAGGCGGAAGCCGTGGTTGAACTTTCAGTACGGAAGAATATTGATTGGTGATCCCCCCTCCGGTGACCATTGTTCCCCAATCAGCGCTTGCACTGAAGGGGTCATAGCGGAAATTTAAAGATTTGGTGAACATTTCCCGCCGATTTTGGTAGCAAGCTGGGGTCCCGGGCTCCCGGTTCCAAATTCCCGGGTTCCCGGTTATTGGTTCTGGGCCGATTTCGGTGGGCTCTGGGTTCCCGGGTTCCCGGGTTCCCGGTCGATCTCCTCAGCGAAAACCATCCACTGATTGGGGTTATTGTCTGGTGAATACTTTTCCTCAATCAATGCTTGCACTGCACGGGTCCAAGCGGCGAAAATTCCCCGCCGATTTTGGTAGCTGGCTGGGTTCCCGGGTTCCCGGGTTCTGGTGATTGGTTCCGCGGAACCGATTTCGGTGGGTTCCCGGTTCCATGGTTCCCGGTCGATCTCCTTATAGATCTCTTCATCGATTCCACGATTCATCATCGATCTCATGATCGATCTCATGATTCATCCCACTTAATCGATCAAACCATCCACTGATTTGGGTTTTTGTCTGGTGTAATATTTCCAAACCAACCTGTGTTGTTCCCAACCATCCTGCGGTGTTGGGTCTTCGTTTTGAAGAGACGGTCCCTGCGTTCCTGTCCTCAGTCCTCTTCCCTTCCTCCTCCCCCTCCTCCCCTCCCTCCTCCTTGTTCCATGCGTTTCACCCACCCAACACAACATTTCGTGGCCCCATAGGGAGCCCCCGCGAAGCCCTCAGTGGTACCGCCCACATGCGTCCCCCACAACCAATTTGGCATTTTCACCCACCCAGTACAGCGTTTCGTGGCCCCATACGGAGCTCCACCGAAGCCCCCAGTAGGACCGCCAGCATGCGTCCCCCACAACCAACTTGGCATTTTCACATACCCAATACGGCGTTTCGCGGCCCAATAAGGAGCTCCACCAAAGCCCCCAGTGGGACCGCCCGCGTGCGTCCCCCACGCCCAATTTGGCATTTACACCCACCCATTACAGCGCTTCGTGACCCCATAGGGAGCTCCACCGAAGCCCCCACTGGTACCGCCCACATGCGTCCCCCAAATCAAATTTGGCATTTTCACACACCCAATGCAGCGCTTCGTGGCTCAATACGTAACCCCACAGAAGCCCCCAGTGGGACCGCCCGCATGCGTCCCACACACCCAACCTGGCATTGTCACCCACCCAGCACAGCGCATCGTGGCCCCATAGGGAGCTCCACCGAAACCTCCAGTGGGACCGTCCGCATGCGTCCCCCGCACCAAATTTGGCATTTTCACCCACCCAGTACAGCGTTTCGTGGCCCCATACGGAGCTCCACCGAAGCCCCCAGTAGGACCGCCAGCATGCGTCCCCCACGCCCAATTTGGCATTTACACCCACCCATTACAGCGCTTCGTGACCCCATAGGGAGCTCCACCGAAGCCCCCACTGGTACCGCCCACATGCGTCCCCCAAATCAAATTTGGCATTTTCACACACCCAATGCAGCGCTTCGTGGCTCAATACGTAACCCCACAGAAGCCCCCAGTGGGACCGCCCGCATGCGTCCCACACACCCAACCTGGCATTGTCACCCACCCAGCACAGCGCATCGTGGCCCCATAGGGAGCTCCACCGAAACCTCCAGTGGGACCGTCCGCATGCGTCCCCCGCACCAAATTTGGCATTTTCGCCCAAACGCCCGCGTGCGCCCCCCACGCCCAATTCTGCATTTTCACTCGCCCAGTACAGCGCTTCGTGACCCCATAGGGAGGTCCACCGAAGCTCCCAGTGGTACCGCCCACATGCGTCCCCCAAATCCAATTTGGCATTTTCACCAAACCCAGTACAGCGTTTCGTGGCTCAATACGGAGCCCCACCGAAGCCCCCAGTGGGACCGCCCGCATGCGTCCCCCACACCCAACTTGGCATTGTCACCCACCCAATTCAGCGCTTCGTGGCCCTATCGGGGGCTCCACCGAAGCCCCCAGTGGGACCGCCCGCTTGCGCCCCCCCCCCCCACACCCAATTTGGCATTGCCACCCACCCAGTACAGCGTTTCGTGGCCCCATACGGAGCTCCACCGAACCCCCAAATGGGACCGCCCGCGTGCGCCCCCCACGCCCAATTTGGCATATTCACCCACCCGGCACAACGCTTCGTGACCCCATAGGGAGCTCCACCGAAGCCCCCACTGGTACCGCCCACATGCGTCCCCCAAATCAAATTTGGCATTTTCACCCACCCAGTACAGCGCTTCGTGGCGCAATGGGGGGCCCCACCGAAGCCCCCAGTGGGACCGCCCGCGTGCGTCCCCCACAAGCAACTTGGCATTGTCACCCAGTACAGCGTTTCGTGGCCCTATAGGGAGCCCCACCGAAACCCCCAGTAGGACCGTCCGCATGCGTCACCCACACCCGATTGGGCATTGTCACCCACCCAGTACAACGCTCCGTGGCCGTATCGGGAACTCCACCGAAGCCCCCAATGTGACCGCCCGCGCGCGCTCCCCACGCCCAATTTGGCATTTTCACTCACCTAGTACAGCGTTTCGTGGCCCCATAGGGACCCCCACCGAAGCCCCCAGTGGGACCGCCCGCATGCGTCCCCCATAGGGAACTCCACCGAAACCTCTAGTGGGACCGCCCACATGCGTCCCCCACGCCCAACTTGGCACTTTCACAGACCCAGTACAACGCTTCGTGCCTCAATACGGAGCCCCGCCGAAGCCCCCAGTGGGGCCGCCCGCGTGCGCCCCCCACGCCCAAATTTGCAGTTCCACCCACCCGTCGCAACGCATTGCGGCCCCATGGGGAGCTCCACCGAAGCCCCCAATTGGACCACCCGCATGCGTCCCACACGCCTAATTTTGTATTTTCACTCACCCAGTGCAGCGCTTCGTGGCCTCATAGGAAGCTGCGCCGACGGCCCCAGTGCTACCGCCCGCATGCGTTCCCCCCCTGCCCAGCGCAGCGCTTCGTGGCCCCATAGGGAGCTTCACCGAAGAAGATTCACAACTGCGGTACCCACAACTTCATATGGCTGGGTCCTTCGCCAGGATAATTGGGTCCTCGTGTTGAATAGACGGTCCCCGCGTCCCTGCCATCTTGTCCACTTCTCCTCCTCCTCCCCCTCCTCCTCTCCGCCGCCCGCGCGCGCCCCCCACGCCCAATTGGGCGCGCCCCTCGCGCGCTTCGCGGCCCCGCAAGGAGCTCCACCGAAGGCCTCAGTGGCGCCGCCCACATGCGTCCCCCACACTCAATTTGGCACACCCCTCATACGTTTCGTGGCCCCATAGGGAGCCGCAGCTGTCGGCCCTGCGCAGCGCGCTCTCGCCAGTCCGCAGCGGCTGCACGGCGTCCGTCAGCGCGCTCGCGGGCACGGCTGGCGCCATCGGCACCGTTCAGCTCGCTCGGCACCCATCGCCTATAAATCTGGGTGCCCGCGGCCACGGTGAGGGCGGCCCCTCGACGAAGAATATTGGGCAAGTAAATGTCGCTGCGACGATCTTTAGAAAATGCAAGTGTAAGCGCCAGAACCTCTCCCAATACCACATGTCTCTTCCCCCGCGAATCCGCCTCCGAAAGGATCAACTTGACGGCGTGCAGATCTCCTCTTGCCTCTTTTCGATGCATGGGCTCTTTCCTGAATGGGCGCGCAGCGCAGCGGCTCCCAGCTGGTGCGGCGGAGGACGCGCGCAGACACTTCAGGACAATTTTTATCTGATTCACCCCTTGCAAACGGCGGCTCGCCGTCTAGAAGCGCGGCCTCGGCAGCGCGGGCCGCGCGGTCTCGTGGCCGCCAGCTGCCGTCCTCCTCGCGGGTGCGGCGGAAGCGCCACCTCTCGTGCTAGCGGCCAACGGCACTCACGTCCTCTGCCTTCCAGTCGGCGACCATCGGCGCGCGACCCGTCTCGCAAGCATCGGGCGCCGCGACCTGCGGCTACCAAGGTGCATCGAGCTGGGCGCGCAGTGTGATCAGCAATCCGCGGAAGATCCTGAGCTCCTTCCGCGCGGGCGCCAAAAAAGGCCGAGCGCGCCGGTGGCCCTGCTGCGCGAACGCGCACACGGCGCTGAAGCGTTGAGGCTCTCGCGGCGGCAGAGGGCCGCGAAGGCGCAGTGGCCGAGGGCGTGCTCGACGTCGCGGCTGGCCACCCTGGGGCGGCGCAGCGCAGAGTAGCCGAGACCCAGGTAGAGCTTCCAGAAGCGCTTCGAAGCCAGCGTGGCGCGCGCGGGCCGCCCCTCCAGCTGCCCGCCCAGCATCGCCATGGGCAACGAGGCGTCGGTCTCGTCATGGGCGGCGAGCCCAGCCGCCTTCAGCGCCTCCGAAGCCAACCGCCTGACGCGCGTCACCTTCTCGCGGTCGGAGCCTGCGACGAGCGCGTCGTCGACGTGGAGGGGGCGGGTCGGCTCGTCGAGCGGCGACGGCGGCGGCGCGATGTCGACCGCGCGCTGCTCGGGCCTGAGGGCGTCGCAGCCGTCCAGCGCGCGCTCGCGGGCCTTATGGGCGAAGTAGAGCGCCCAACTCCAGCCCGTCGGCGCGACCGCCAGCTGCGGGTGCAGGCGCGCCCGCGGCGGCGCGCGGCGCCCGCCCAGCCTGCCCATGCCCAGCTCGCCGGCGGCGACCGCGGGCGGGCAGCAGTGCGGCCGCAGGTCGGCGGGCAGCTTGCACTGGTAGCTAGCATTCTGGACGTCAGCCCCCCGCAAAGTACAGCAGGGCCCCCTCGGGCACCTCCAAGTCCGCAAAAGCCCGCGGCGGAGAAGAGGTTGACTGGCGGAGGAGGCTGAAAACGTTGATTGCTCCTCAGACAGCCGAGCACCATCCTGATGCGGGCATCCCTCTTGGCCGCGAAGAACACCCCGACGTCCTCGATCCTGGCCTCGCCAGCCGCGAGGTCGCCTCTGGAGACCCCTGACTTCGCAAACTCCACGTACATCGCGCGATTCCTCTCGAGCGAAGGCCCCCCGCCCTCCTCCACGACTGCGTCGAAGCTCGGCGGCGGCATCAGCAAGGCGTGGCTGAGGCCGAGGAATGGGCGACGATCGCCAGGCCCGAGTCGGTCAGAAAGCCAGCCAAGCTCGTTCCCAAGGTCGGGCCAGCTCGCGAGGCGCGGTGCATGCGGCCTCAGCGGCAAATCATTTGACGTGTCGTAGTGCAGACGCGGGCGGCCCAAAAGCTCTGAACAGGCATCTTGGGCCGACGCGCCCGCCGGGGCCTCCATCTGGCGATAAAGGCGACGGGCGCGTCGAAGTGGAAGATCGTCCATATCCGAGGGGCGCTCTGGCGTGCGCAGCGGCGTACTATGGCTCCCAAGCAGGTTGAGGCGCTCTACGGTGTCCCGAGTACGCCCCTCAATGGACTGAGTGCGTTGAAGGCGTGCCCGAACCGAACGGGGAAGTCCAGGCGGAGGTGGGCGAGCAACTGGCGCGGCAGGCACAGCAAAGGGCAGCGTCCCATCGACGGGGGGATGGCCATCAACGGGCCGACAAAACTGGCTCTCGCGAAACGGCGGACGGGTCGAGCTATACCTCCAGCCCGCTGGCTCCATTTCACCGCTGTCCCTTCTTCCCTGAGGAAGCGCTCTTCTCTTCGCGCGCCCTCCTCCTCTGCTTCTGGATCTCGGCCCCCTTGGCGAGCTGCTCGGTCGCGCGCTTGGCCAGGCCTGGCGCTGCCGCGCCCCCGCGGCGAGCGCTCTGCTTCAGGCGGCCGACAGCGTGCTCGACCCCCTCGATCTTCATGCTGCCCATGGTCTCCTCGACAAGCTGGCACGTCCATGCAGCAGCCTCCATGCAGGCCAGGTTCGAGCCGCCCGCCTGATCGTAGGTCCGCGCGAACTCGATCGCGAGCCCGAAGAGGTCGTGGAAATGAGCCGCCGCCGAGTCATCCGTGCAGCCGCTCTCGCTCATCCACTTGGTCTGGCGGCCCTCGGGCGCCCCGCCGTGGTCGACGATGCACTCGCAGAGCCACTTGTAGCTCCGCTCTCCAGACAGCGGGAAATCGTCGAGCACCTCCTGCCGCATCTGCGCCACCGGCTCGCGGAAGTCGAGGTGGCGTCGTCCCTCGCGGTTCCTGGTGAATGGGCCCAGGAGACGAGCGTCGTCGCCCTCTTCGCCACCTGGCCAGATGGGAGAGGCAGAGGCAACCAGCTCCATGGGCACTATGAAGCCAGACGGCAGACCGTGAAGCCCGCTCTCGCCCCAGACGACGTCGCTCGCGAGCAGGTGGACCTCGTCGCCGCGCTTGATTTTCGACCCCGCCGACTTGGCCGCAATCCAAGTCATCCCTGGAGGCGGCGCCTCCGCGCTGACCAGCACGCGGGCGCCGACGGCCCCCGGCGGCGGGGTAGCGGGCCCACCGACAGCCGCCGGCTCGTCCTCAGCGTCGTCCTCGAGCCCCAGCGGCGCCGTGGCGGGCGCGGGCAAGGGCGGGCCAGCTGGCGGCGGGGCGGCGGCCGCCGCCGGTAGAAGCCAGGCACCTCACCGAAGCTGACCGTGGTGAAGCCCCCCAGCACCTCGCCCTTCTGCACGTGCGTCGACGGCTCGGCGACGTCCAACCCCGCGGCCCGCACATCACGCCGAGCAGCTCGCACCATGTCCAGCAGCTCGGGCTCCGAGGGGTAGGCGCGGAAACGGTAGACGCGGCCCGCGGGCCGCTGACGAGCAGGGGTGGCGCCGAAGGTCAGCGACGCCTTGTCAGGGCCGTCCCCGTCAGCGGCGCTAGCTAACTCCCGGTCGTAGATGTCACGATCGGGCACGAGGATGGCCCACCTCGTCGCAGGCCGCTGCGAACCAGCAGGCCAGATCAGCACGCGCTCGTGCCAGATGCCGCGATCGTCGTCGTAGTGGAAAGTGACGACGCGGCCTGGTAGCAGCTCGTTGAAGAACTCCGCCGCCTCGGCGGCGTTCCCCTCGGCCCTGAACAACTGCAGGCGCGGCATCAACGCCATGTCGACTGCGGTAGACCCCGCGCGCGCCTACGATCTGCGCGACGATGCCCGTCACCACGAACCCGAGGGTGTGCGCGTAGAACGACCCCGCGTCCGAGCCCTGCTGGGCCTGGTGCGAACGAACCTCGCGGAGCTCCGTGGACAGCAGGGACACCTCCGCGTGCAGCCGCGCGAGGTCGTCCAGGCAACCCGACGGGTTGCGAGCGTAGACGGCCGCTCGCTCCACCTCGCGCGCCGCCGCCGCGGCCTACAGTGCCGCCGAGGGCGGCTGTCCAGGGGGAACCCCTTCGCCGCCGCCGCGCACAAGGCCTGGCCACCAGGCGTCCAGCGCACACTAGGCACAGACGATCAGCCACAGAGGAGCCTGCGGGAGCGGAGGGCGCATAGAATCACAGGTGTTCCCTGGAGGTAGAAGGCTTGAGCTAAATAGAACGGACTCTGTGCTTCACCCCCTACACGTTCGCAGGACAAGTCGGAAAATGTCAAGCGAAACAAGCCAGACCACCTCTCGCGCGGCATCAGAAAGCGCAGAGCTGCAAGGATGTCTCAGGCAAAACGGGCCGGACCACCTCGGGCACGGCATATCAGGGCTCAGAGTTTGGAGGATGTCTCAGGCGAAATGGGCTGGACCATCTCTTGCGCGACATCTCAGAATTCAGGGCTGCGAGGATGTCTCAGGCGAAACGCGCCGGACCACCTCGCGCACAGCATCTCAGAGCCCAGAGTTTGGAGGATGTCTCAGGCGATACGGGCCGGACCACCTCTCGCGCGGCATCTGGGAGCTCAGAGTTTGGAAGATGTCTCAAGCGAAACGGGCCAGACCGCGTCTCGCGCGGCATCTGGGAGCTCAGAGTTTCGAGGATGTCTCCGGCGAAATGGGCTGGACCACCTCTTGCGCGGCATCTGGGAACTCAGAGTTTGGAGAATGTCTCACGCGAAACGCCCAATCCCAGACAACTCAGAAACGAGAGTTGCGAGGATGTCTCAGGCGAAACGGCCCGGACCACCAATTTTTTCTGAGGACGTCTCTGCTTTGAATTCCCTCGGCCGGACCTATCTATCACAACAGCACCCCGTTCAGCAAGCTGTTTCGGGAAAAGCATATCCCCACACAGTCAAGAAATAGTAACACAAGCATCGTCCCCAGAATATTATTTGACTATTTTTTGAATATCCCTCCCGTGCAGGGGCACGCCCGACTTAAGAACAGATGGCAGGAGGGCCTCGCACAGGCCGCCCCGCCTCCCGAAGAGGCTCTCGGAGGCCGCCGACCCCCCTCCTCGGACGCACCTTGCCTCGTCGAGAGGCCGCCCTCCTCGCCCAAGAGGAGGAGGAGGAGGAGGAGGAGGAGGAGGAGGAGGAGGAGGAGGAGGAGGAGGAGGAGGAGGAGGCGGAGGAGGAGGAGGAGGAGCTCCCTCCTCCTGCGCGCCGCTGGAGCCCCTCCTTCTGCCCAGGGGGCGTGTGTCGGCGGTGGACAAACCTCCCTTTAGTAGACCTCCCCTTAGTGACAACGGCCTGGGACCGAAACCGATGGAGCTGGACCCGCAAAAATGACGGCCGCGACGCCCTCGCGCGAACCGCAAACGGCCAATTCCTGAATCGACGTGTCAGGGTAGGAGGTCTGTCCACCCCCGAGTGTGTGTGTGTGTGTGTGTGTGTGTGTGTGTGTGTGTGTGTGTGTGTGTGTGTGTGTGTGTGTGTGTGTGTGTGTGTGTGTGTGTGTGTGTGTGTGTGTGTGTGTGTGTGTGTGTGTGTGTGTGTGTGTGTGTGTGTGTGTGTGTGTGTGTGTGTGTGTGTGTGTGTGTGTGTGTGTGTGTGTGTGTGTGTGTGTGTGTGTGTGTGTGTGTGTGTGTGTGTGTGTGTGTGTGTGTGTGTGGGGGGGGGCCCGACGAGACGCGGCGTGGGCTCCGATGCCGCTCGCATGCCGCCCCGCCCAGCAGGTCCACGCTGGCGCGGCTGGCGGGGACTCGCGCCGCTCCCCTGCCACGGGCCCCTCCCGCGCCCTCTGCCCGGCGGCTGCCAGGACCAGGGCTGGAC
>CAUYUJ010014688.1:359813-384351 GCA_963575745.1 Prorocentrum cordatum
CCGGAGAGACCCGAAGCAATTCTGGACCACTGGGCAAAGATATCGAGATGGCATCTATCACGGAAAAGGGGTTTGGTTGTACGAGGACTACATAAACGTGCAAGAGACGAGGGCGGCTTCGTCCGTGGCAAGGCATCTGTGCCAATCGTCAAATTGCTGGTTCAGTCGCTTCCTAGTGCTGTGCGACTCCATCGTGACGGTCGGGGTGGTGAGGAACATGAGAAGATCGTCTCGGCCCTTCATGACTCAGCAGAAGAAGATCGGCGCGATCACTCTCGCGACAAGCGTGAGGCTGACCCGGAAGTGGATCCCCACGGACACGAACCCAGCAGACGGCCCGTCACGAGGGGAAGGCGTTGGCAGCGCGGAGGTCACCAAGACAAAGGCCTAGCAGACGAAGGTCGTGCTGGACGACGAATGCAAGTTCGAAAGCCTGTTGGGCGACCAGATGGAGATCAGGGGCATGCACGACGACTGCGTCCAGGACTGGAATCTCTGAGTCTGCTGTTCTTCACGACGATCTGCAGTGACACCGTCAGGGTCAGCGCGGCCAGACAGGCGACCGCAGCGGACGACTCGAACGAGTGGTACGACGAGACAGCGGACAGCGACTACGAGTAAATGGACACACCTTAAGGAGTGAACTTGGCCATGGGAGCTCTGGATGCGCTCAAGTCGGAGGAACAGTGCCCAAACAAGAACCCTCGCAAAGACCCAAGAAGTCGTACGTAGGCAACTTTTCGTGCCCATGGAGAAGAAGGGCCCGCTGGCTTTCGAGAACGCCGCCGCTGAGAAGCACGTCACCAGGAGCTCCCCAGGCGGCGACAAGCTGGAGCGCCCCCTCTCAGGCTGCTGGTCCACGCCGTTCAGGACGACACGAACAGCGCGTACATCAAAGAAGTGGAGCCCTTCTTGCGCGACGTGTACCAGAAGCGTCTACCCTTCTCAAGCCGAGGAGAGCGAGATATCACGGTGGCCGCCGAGCTGAACGACCGATGCTCTGTGGAGCGGGGGAACCCTTGACTCGAGGCATCAAACTCCACCACGGCCTGGTGCACGTCTTCCCCGAGCGTAGGTCCGAGATGCCCACCGCACTGAGAGCTCTACACAGTTGGGAGAAGTACCAAAAGATGCGGGAAGGGGGCCTGGCCTCCGTTGAGCCGATCTATTCCATAGCACGCGAAGCCGTTCGGCGAGGTCACGTGGATGAAGGGATGCGTTTCCTGCTCGCTTGCGACTGCAACCTGCGAGAACAAGACTGGCTGCAGCTGAGGAGCGAGGACGTCCGCGTGAGCCACGGGGACCGAGGACCCCAGATCGATCAAGGTGGCGATCCTGGTGGGACGACGACATCGAGGAGAGAGTGTAAAGACGGGTCAGGAGCAAGGCGTGGCCATTGACGACCTGGGGATTGCAACGGTGCTGGCGAAGCGCGCGCGGTCCATCCCGACGAGCGCGCTCGTGTTCGACAATGTGGCCACAAACACTGTCGTAGAAGCTATTCAGCTGGACCGGACCAATGCACACGCTGAGACACAGTGGGCCGAGTCACGATATCCTGCACAAAAGGCGATCCATCGGCGAGAACCAGAGGAGAGGCCGGTGGACACAGAGTAAGAGCATGGCCAAATGCAGCAAGCCGCAATCGTTGATAGTTCCCAACGCCAAGTTACCGCCAGAAGTGAAGCGACTGGGACGAGAAGCCAAACATGATCTTCGAGATATCCTCCAGAATATCCCCTCGATCAGCCCGTGAAGTGCGGCCGGTTCGGCAGCCATCCAGATCGTCGGCTCACACGGCTCCCAGGCCACGGCGCCCATGGACGAATCATATTGAGATGTAACGGCTTCGCCGATGCAGCCCGAGCCTGCCCGCTGCCCGAATGGTCTCCTCCTCCTCGTCCTTCTCTTGTCCTGTTTACTATGCAAAAGCGTCCAACCCTCCCAAGTCCCAATCTTAGTGTGAACCGAAGTTGCGGGGTGCGGGGGCGTTTTTTCGGAGTGCTGGCCCTCGACGCTTTGAGTTTGACCTGGGCCCTCTTGCGAGGCCTAGCTGCCGCCGTCGGCGGCGGAGAAGCCTTGGGAATGGCGTGTTGAGCGTGCCGCGGTGGGGTGAAACATCATCTCTGGCCATCTCATCGCTCTGTCTTAGAATACATGTTTGTTAACGGGCTTTCTTCGGGTGCGTCTAGATCGGGCCGTGACTGGCCCCAAATCCAGCGTCAGTCTTTGTTCAAGGAATTGGCGCCCTGTTTTTGGCCTCGATTCCCCACCCTCGGGCCTCGGTGGGACGGAGGGGGGTGGGACAGCGAAGAGTGTGCTCAGAACTGCGAGAGATTGTCAAGTGTGTCAGTACACTTCCAATATTTTTACAAGCCCAGGCGGGGGGAAAACCCGTCACCCCCCCCCTCCCCCAAAACCGGACTCCCGGGATCTGGGGTTTTGGGACCCTCCGGACGGGCCTCGAAGCGGCCCCCCAGGCCTCGCAGGGCGTTTTGCCAAGCCTTCGCAGCACACCTAGGGCGATCAGGGGGGTCATCGGAGACGTCCTGGAGAACCCTAAGACAGCACAAGAGCGCTCCAAGAAGCCGTCATACCCCGAAATATCGCTCCAAAACGTACCAAGAGGCCTCCAAGAGCACCCCCAAGAAGGCCCCAAGAGGCAAAAACCATTGATTTAATGTAGGTTTTTGGTGAATTTGGGGTTCTCCGCTTTTCGGCTTCCCGACGCTCCAAGACAGCGGTCTTCTGGGCGTCCGAAGTCGCCTGGGAGGCTCCAAAATCGCCCCACAGCCATCCGAAAGGGCTTCCAGGCAGTCCAAGAGAGGCCCCAAACGGCACACCAGGGGTCCAAAATGGCCCTAAGAGAGCCCCATGGCGGCCCGAGATGGCCCCAAGACACCCTCCGAAGCATTCCAAATCGTGACCGGGGCGTTCAGGGAGACCGCGGTTAGAGGCAGGTTGGCCTTAGGAAGCCCCGGAGGCCCCCAGAACACGCCCAGGAGGCCTCCAGAACGCTTTAAGAAAGCCTGAGAACTTTGGTGAGGCCCCCAGAGGCTCTCCAAGGAGGGGCCTCCGCAAAAAGAGCTGAGGAGGATGGGGAGAATGCCCAGGGTATGGCGAGAATGAGGAAAAATAAGCATGGATGAAGGATAACGAACAACATTATTATAACGGCGATGCCAGAAAAGGCAGCAAGGGGTTATCGTTAAAGTGTCCGCTTGACCTTCCTGCCTTTTCCGCCTGCATAGCAATCTTCAAGGACCAAGGTGCATGGCGCGAAGCGCCACTGCAGTCTTGTATATATATATATATAATCATATATATATATATATATGGGTCCAAACTTTCCGACCCGCCCCCCAAAAGGTGTTTTTTGGGAATGCTGGCCTTCGACGCTCCGAGTTTGCGGGTGCCCTGGTGACCCGGGGCCCTCGTGCGAGACCCAGCTGCCGCCGTCGGCGGCGGAGAAACCTCGGGAGTGGCGTGCTGAGCGTGCCGCGGTGGGGTGAAAATTCATCTCTGGCCTTCTCATCGCTCCGCCTTAGAGAGAGGATATGTTTGGGCGCATGCGAGCCGTAGCACACCTGAGGCGTCTTGGTGCATGCCCTCTGTCGCTCCGCGAAGAGAAAATAGTGCCACATCTCGTGGCCGCAAAGAAGTCGCCGACGCCCAGCCCTCGCTGGTCTGCCAGCGGGAAAAGCAACCCTCTACGGCCTGGGACCCCCAAGGGGCTCTTCAGCCCTGTGTCTCTGGAGTCTCAGTCGTACTGCTCCTCCTCGTCGATGAGGACCGCCCGACTAACCATCGAGCGCCCCACGTGCCCAATCCACGCCTCCTTCTCGCTGGAGTTCTGAGCGATCAAATAAAAGACGCGCCCAGGAGTGTCCACGCGGAAAGAATTTTCCCTACCGGTTTCGGCTTCAGCAGACTTCACTGTGCTGCACTCGCGCAGCCGGATGGCCTCCGTTGGGTTTCGCAATTCGCCCTGTTGCTTGAAGCTGCAGAGGTACTGCGGTGTGAGGACGAACCACCTGTTGCGCCACTCCTTAAAGTGCTTCGACTGCTTGACAAGGTAACCCTCCTTGACGATGTCCTGACGATTGATGATGATCTCGGCAGCGGACATGGCTGCAAAGCGAGGCAATTGTGTGAAGCTCCAGGGCGTGAGGCGAGAGCAGCTAGAACCGAAACGGTACCTCGATTTGCCCCCAGGCCAATGCAAAATACACGCGAGCTCCGAAGCATGTGACAGACCGCGCATACAGTCAACCCGCAGAGTAAGGATGCGCGATAAGGATGCAAGGCCCTTGGACGCCCATCTCGAAGCGTTTCGAGCGGGGCGTGGCCAACAAAAGTGTCCAAGGATGGACCCAGGAAGCAAGGATGCAAGGGTACCCTTGGGAGGGATGCCTACCCTTACTCTGCGGGTCGACTGCACCACAGGTACTCACCCGTATTGCGATGCCCTGCGGACAACCATGTGATACCAACCAACAAATTCGCCGCCATGGCCGCAGTACGCTCTGGCGTGTTTTCATTCCTGTTCGTTTCCTCGGTGAATTCTGGTAGTGTTCCATGAGCGACCTCCTTCCTCGCCGCACGCATTCACACAACTTGTCCCAACTAGTTTGCTCTCCGTTACCCTTCTCGGTTTCGAGACGGCTCCAACACGGCCCAAGACCGCTTCGACTCGACACGGCCACACGGGGCCCCAGACCAGCCCAGGAAGGCCCAACGGATCACAAAAGGCGCGTTAACATTTCTCCAGAGCGCCTCCACGAAGTACCCATAGCCCACACAAATCGCTCTCAAAGATCTTCGGCTAGGCCGAACATAACGACACACCATCATGAATTATTGAAATTCCGCTCCCTCAATGGAAATAAACCGTTATAGGGGCCTACGAAGAGGGAGCTTGGGGGGAGGGTTTATTCCAATATCGTTGGTGACTCTTTTACACTGGTCCTCCTCGTCCTCCTGCTCCTGGTCCTCCTCCTCCTCCTCCTCCTCCTCCTCCTCCTCCTCTCTTCCTCCTCCTCCTCCTCCTCCCTCCTCCTCTCGGTCTCTGCTCTTCAGCGAGGCCCAGCGTCTCCAATATCCTGCTATCCGTCCCACAGATCTTTCGACCGAACCTGCTCGGGAGAGCTCGGCGGAACTATCGCGCCCAACAGCTGCCCCCAGACCCCCGACGGGCTCCCAACGGGCCACGAACATGCCCCACGAGGCCCCCAAGAGGCCCCAAAGAGGCTCCCGACAAGCCTGCAAGATGTCTTCAAGAGGGTGGGAGGCAGCAGTGGGAAGGAGGAGGGAGGAACGAGACATAAAAAGAAACCTGCGGACAAGTCAAGCCACTACCGTTAAGGCGAGGATCTGCAGTCAAGCTATTGCCATGCGTCTCGCTACATAAGGAACGCAACCCCTGTTCGCCCTCCAAGGCGCATGGGTACCAGAGAAGCGCTGCAATGACAGTGAGTAACCGACCCAAGGAACAGCGAGCCCCTTCCGAGCATGAAGAAGTGCGCCTTGCTTTTGCGTCTTGACTGCATCGCTCACCCTCACAACCCGACAGAGACAGCGAGAGAGAGAGAGAGAGAGAAACCCAGCGATGCGGACGATGTCCGGGGCAGCAGCGGCAAGCGGCTGCCCGCCCGTGCTCAAGGGGGCCCCCGAAAACGAAGGCCCCCCCCCGCGCCGAGGCGACTGATCAGTAAGAGCGGAGTGTTGACGGAGGCGGAGCGCCACGCTTAGGTCGGGCGTGTCCTCCTACAGGCGGATTTTGGACGGAACACAATAATCAAAACATGCTCAACAATGATCAAACATGCTCGACTAAACCGTCCTTCGACAATCTTTTTACTATTTTGGAATATTCCTGCTGTATGGGGACACGCCCACTAACGCCACTCGTCTGCGCACCGCGAAAAGGCCACCGCTTAGGTAGCCGACGTTGGCGTCGGGGCGTCGGCAACGTGCGATGCCGCACGCAGGGCAATCACGATCCGCAGAACGCCTGCCGGGCGTCACGCGGGGCACGGAGCGAGAACCATGGGTGAGATGGGCCAGCCTATGGTCCAGCGGGAGGCAGTGGAGCAAGAATGAGCAGGGCCTCCCTCGCGGTCGCCACGTCGACCGTCGGTGGTGGCGGAAAGGACGACCGACGAAGGGCTGCCCACGCCACCTAGGCGCTTCGAAAACGCTGTGTGAGAGGCACCACGGCGCCCGAGGGCGCCGTGGAGCACGGTAGTCAGGGAGTTATGCTGGACTTGCAAGGCCGCTGTGGAGGCGGCCAGAGCAGTGGCCCGTGCCGTCGCACGTGGCCTCTGCAGGTCCGTGGCGCGGTCGGGGCTTGCGGCAGGGGCGTGGCGGTGAGCGGTAAGCGCCCGGCTGCTGTCGCTCCTGAGAGGTGCCCGCGTGGCAGGGCGTGACGATGCGGGGTCGTCGGTTGAGGGGGAAGCCTGGGGCACGGCGGGCGGTGCCCGACTGGTGTCGGCGCCGTGCATGGTGTGTTGCTGGCTGGCGGGGGAGACGGGGCCAGTCGGACTGGGTGGGGGCGGACGCCTAGCAGGCCACGGTTCACGTCAGCGGTCTGGTGTCCAGTGCGTAGTGCCACGCTGGCTGTCGGAAGGGCCAAGGCGGTTATAGCTCGGGGAGCTGGTGGGTCGACGTCCTGCGCGAGCCACTCGGCGCAATGGTGGCCCTCGTCTCCATGGGGGCCTCCCAGGACGTTACGCCGTCGCTGGCGGTGCCTGCGTCGGCGACATGCGTAAACGTCGCCCAGTTTGGCCCGGCTACCGCGGGGCTGGCGGCTCGGATATCGCCGCTGGTCTCCTGTTGGCGCCAGGCTGGGGGAGACGGGTCGTCGTAGTCATCGAGAGAGAGCCACCGAGACCGAGGGGGTCGTCATCGCCCTCGTCGGGGAAAGGCTTGGCGTGAGCTTCCTCCCAGAGGGCGTCCAGATGAGTTGGCTCGCCCACGAGGTGAGGGCTCGCTGGTGCGGCGCCACCTCCGCCACCACTGAGTGGATTATGGTCCATGCGGCCGAGATCGGCCGCAGTGTAGCCGGCCCTACGGTGTGGGAGTGGGAGGGTGCGTTGTCGTCTGTCGTAGATGGCAACAACCGTCGTGTGGAATGTAATGGCAAAGCGGTGGCGTTACTTGGCGGCGTCTATCACGTCGCTGGGTAGATTGTGGAGGCCGACGGCTTCCGTGGCCAGGTGATCGGCGTGGCGGTTGAAAGAGAGACAGGAAAAGAGAGACAGATATCAGAAAGAGAGAGAGAGATACACACATAGAGATAAACAAGAAAGAGAGAGAGAGACATATCTCTCTCCGTTTGTTTATATAAATGAAAGAAATGGAGAGGAACTCACTTCTATCCACGTCTGCGGGGGGTACGGATACCATTGCCTGGGCCAAGGCCACTGGAGCACACACGCGCGCCACGGCGCAAGAGCAAGAAGCGCACACGAGCGGGCGCGGGCGATGCCCGGGCGGGCGATGTGCCCGCTCGATGGATGGTGAGGCCCATGCCATGCAACTCGGAGCAGTGCGGGCTGAGACTTTTTTGATTCGCGGGTCGAGAGCGCACCTCTTCCGGTCGAAGCTAAGCGGGCCGCGCGAAGCTTGAATTAACAGAGAGGGGGAGGAGGGAAAGAGCGCAGGGCGAGGCCGGCAGTGCGGGCTGAGACAGCGGCAACTCAAGAATCGGTCCCCGGACCAATCCCGGGGCCCCCGCGCGCCAGTGCTCCGAACGGCGTCCCCCGCCGTGGCAGCGGGACCCCCTCCCGAAGGCCCGCTCGCCCCCCTCCGAGTCAGACCTCAGCGCGCCCAGGTCGCCCGTATGAAGGGGCCCCAGGACACACAAGTAAATACGCACAAATAACAAGATTCCCCATCTTTCCCATATTTTCTCGGTTTTGTCCTCCCCCCCACTTCCCATATTTTCACATATTTTCCTGGGACTCGACGATTAATTGTGTCTGCGTTTTTTCTCCTCCTGCATGTAGGCAGCGCCACCAGGGCGCTCAAAGGCCGCGAGGAGGGCGCGCCGTCGGGCGGGTGGGGGCTCCAGCAGCTTGTGGTACGTCTGCTCCGAGAGGCACTGCTGGAAGATGTGGATGGACTCTTGCGAGCGCAGGTTGCAGCCGCAGCCATCAACTGGACGGCCCCGCCCCGAGACCAGCCCTGCATCGACTCGGGCGGCCGAGTCGAAATGTGCGTCGGATCGGGCCGCAGCGGCGCGAAGTTGAAAAGCGAGTCGGATCGCCCACACGGAAGTGCACAACGGCGGCATCCGTGCGAGTCTCGGGCCGCAGCAACTCGTCGGGACATCGGCATCGAGTCGGATCGGGCTGGCCAGCACCGATGTCGAATCGGATCGATCAGACGAAATAGACCTCCTCCTCCTCTTCCTCTTCCTCCTCCTCCTCCTCCTCCTCCTCCTCCTCCTCCCCCTCTCCTCCTCCGGCCCACTGGCTGCCGCCCATGCTCGCACAGCGGGCGCAAGAGCCCTGGGCGGGGGCCGCATGTGCCATGCCGCTGTCCCCCCTCACCGCACTCCCGATATCGTGCCGTGGGTGGCGCCGTCGCTCGTGCCCGAGCTCCTCCTCTTCGCGCTTCCCACTGCCCGCGCTGTGGTGGTGGAGAGGCGGGGGGGGGGTGACGGGGAGGGAGAAAGAAGATGCGATAGGAGGCCATTAAGCCGGATCATTCTGAAGAAGCCCAAGACCCAGCCAGATTAGGCCGGCTTCCGCGGGATTAAGCTGGACTGCGCCAGAGTAGGCGGGCTTACGACCACAGATATGCCAGCACCGATGCTGAACTCAACCCCCCAAGAGCTGCATCCTGAGAGGGAGCACCTGCGCCGATCCTGGCCGGGCCCCACCGTGTGCAATGGCGGGCATGCACACGATCGGCGCCCATTGTCTCGTCTCAGGAGCCCTGGGTCAAAACAAAGATGCGTCTCTCGGAGGGCCGTTTACAGTGGAGGTCAGTCTACAAGAAACCTCCCACAAGAAACCCAACCCTGAGACCCCAGGACGTCCATTGATCTTTTGGTGTCGGAACGTCACGCTCTCCATGACAAAACCATCGAAGCCCAAGAAACCCAGGGCACCCTGACGGCAAGCAAAAAAGGTTTCTTGGCATGGGTCTCCACTGTGATACTTTTGCCGGTATCCGCTGGCCGCAGAACCGCCCTGCTTTCCTTCCGCTGGCTTCCACCGCCCTTCTGCCGCCTTTTTTTTGATCCGCGGGTCGAGAGCGCACCTCTTCCGGTCGAAGCTAAGCGGGCCGCGCACAGCTTTAATTAACAGAGGGGAGAAAGACGGGCCTCACGTCAAGGCCAAGAGAGGGCAAAGCCCCGGAACCAGGCGGTGCCGAAGACGATGTGCTTGCCGCCTTCTGCCGCCTGCCGCCGGGGAACAAAAAAAGCCTCCGCGCCTGCGGTCCTCGAAGACGAGGCGGCTCCTGGAGAGCCTTTGTCTCTGGCTGGCGTCTCCCCCGACGGGGACTTGCCGTCGCTCGGACGTCCATTTCCCGTGCATTTTTCGGTTTCGTGCGTGCTTTTTTTTGCTCGATGGTCCAGGATGCTCCTCCAAGGTCCTCGCCGAGAAAAAAATACACACGTCCGAGCGATGCCAAGGGGACGAAGACGATGCGAGGACAACACGCGGGCGTGGAGACCGGCCCCCCGGTGCCGAGAACCCCGCGGCCCGCTGTCGCTGCCAGAAGCTCCGTCCTGCACCCCTCTAGTCCAGGAGGCCAGGGAGGCCCAGGAGGGAAGAGGAGGACGACATCAGGGCGGACTGGGAGGACACGGAGAGGAGGAATGAGAAGGGGCGAGGAGTATGAGGAGGAGGGGGAGGAGGAGGAATAGGAGAAGGAGGGAATGAGAAGGGAGAGGAATAGGAGGATGAGGAGAGATGATGACAAATGGCATCAGGAATCTCGCCGTCTCACTGAACTCTGGCGCCCGAACGGGGACGACGTCAAGCATGACTACCCACGGTACTGGGACTCCAAGGGAGGGAGAGGGGGGGGGACCATGGAGGATGAAGGACGAGGCGGAGAAACAGTGAGAAGCACCAAGGGTGAGGACAAATCAGACTAGGAGGTGGTGAACGAAAGAGGAGCAGAAGGGAGGAGGGGAGGGGGATGGCGGGAGGATAGAGCAGGATGAAGACCAGGAGGAGAAAACAGACGAGCACAATGACAAGGACAAGGACAAATGTAGAGTGGAGGACACACGAGAGGGAGACACTTTACAGTAAGATCAATTATCGACTCGGATACGGAGCAGGGGAACATACATGAGGATGAGGACGACGACGAGTGTGGTGGAAGAGGGGGGATGAGAAGGACGATGTAGAGGAAGGACGAAGAATCCTCGGGATGCCTGCGTAATCACCTGGCCAACATGCGCGTAAGTATTTCATCACGATGGCAATAATAACGAAGGCAATTGCAATGCCGATGATGACGCCAATCGCGACCGCCATGATCACTAACGCGTACGGGTACGATTGCATTACACCCAGATAGTGACGAATGCCCCAAAGCGTTGGATATTCATTTGTACTATCAATGTCCATGGGAGCCAGTAGGGTGCGGCATTCGCACCGATAATCAATAATGATGACGACAGCGGGGAGATGAGGTGCCTAAATGGGCGGAACATCAACACCACGAACGCCCGTCGCTCTGGCCTTGCCCGGCCCCCTGGGCCCCGCCTGGGCACGTGAGCTTGCTGAGGCGCCTCTCACGAACGATGATGTCGAAGTGGTACTGGAGGCTCTCGAAGCAGAATCTGTGCTGGCAGGGGAGGGTGCAGCAGCCCTCGACCTGTCGGTTAGGGGGGGGGGGTCCTGGTGGGAACCAGCATGCCTCCATCATGGACGAGGGCGGGAGCCTGGATTAGGTCGGGAATGTCCCCCTACAGGCAGGTATTCGAGGACAAATAAAAAGAAAAAGTCTCCCAAATAGCAAGAAACTTTAGTTTTGCCTATTTTCGAATGTTCCTCCTGTAGAGGGACAGGCCCGACTTCAGCCTAGCAAGGGAGACGAAGTGCATGAGGACAAGCCATGGGGCACACGCGAACTACCTGACATCATGCCCCTCCAACCCACGCCTTCCCATTGCGTTCATCTGTTCCCCATCATCCTGTGATGCTGGGCCCTCGTTTTGACTACGCATCGCCCGCGCCCCTCCTTCCGATTCCCCCTCCGTCCTCCTCCTTCCCCCTGCTCCTACTGCTGCTCTCCAGGTGCTACTGTCGTCACGCCCCTCCCACGTTTCGTAGCCACATGCGGAGCTCCACTAAGGGCCCCAGTGGCAAGAGTCGCATGGCGGCCGCCCCCTCGTGTCGGCACGTCCCTCGCACGGCTCGTGGCCCCACGCAGGGGGCCCACCTAAGGCCAACGCGGCAAGAGTCGCATGGCGGCTCCTTCGTTTCGGCACGCCCGTCGCATGTTTTTCGTGCCGCCGTGGGGAACTCCACCGAAGGCCCCCGTGGCAGGAGCCGCATGCGCGACCGCGCCCGTGCCGGCCCGCCCCCCCCTACCCCACACGCCTCGTGGCCGTTCGCGTGCACTGAAAAAACGGCTCCAAGAACGCCTCGGAGAGCCCACGATGAGTTCCAAGACGGCTCAAGATAGCCTCAGATGCCTCAAGATGGCTCCTAGGATGCTCCAAGAGGCCCCCAAACCGCTCCCAAGACGGCTCCAGGGGGCTTCCGATACCGCCAAGGAGGCCTCCAAGAAACCCAAACCATTCAAAAACCCAAATGGTTCCAAGATGGCCCAAGAGGGCCCCAAGAGAGGCCCGAGAGAGCCCCGAGACGGCCCCTAGAGCGCCCAAGAGCGCCCCAAGAGACAATTGTTGGGGCTCCCGAAGGACACCCCTAATTGGTAAACCCCTTTTTGATCGATGTCCTCCAATATGGCCCCAAGCGCGTCCCCAAGGCCCCAAGAGGCGCCCAGCTGACGGCCCCGAGAGGCGCCCAAGTGGCCTCCAAGAAGTTTTTCTTTTGCCCCCTCAGAGACTCTGATGGATACCGCCAGGGGCCCCCCGCCGAGCAGGTCGCGCAGAGGTCAGCCCACGTCGCTCTGCCGGCAGAACACCCTCGCGTGGGGCCGCCCCCTCGCCGATCTCGTCCACGACGCGCGCCCCCGCGCTGGCCTGGCTCCGGCAGCGCCGGGGGCGGCTTCCCCGTCTGCGCCTGCTCCCCGCGCAGACAGCGGTCTTTCCTCTTGCGCTTCGAGTCCGGCCCCCGAGCTGACGCCGCTGGGCGGGGGGCGCCCCGCGCGCGCCTTGCTGGGCCCATCCCGCCGCGGCGCCGCCCTGGCCCCACTTACTCGACAGACCGCGCGCGCGCCGCAGACCCAGGCCACGCGCAGCCGCCTCTCGTCTCGCTCCTCTGGGGGGGGGGCGCAGCCAGCGCGGGCGCGGTGCTCGCGCCGCGGTCGCCCTCCCTAGGCGAGCGGCTCCTGTCCTCTCGCCGCCCGCTCGGGCCGCCGCTGCTGCCGCTGCTGCTGCCGCTCGCTGCCGCGGCTGCTGGGGCCGCGGCCATCGCGACCATCGCGCCTGTCGCCGATGTGCTTCTCGCAGCCGTAGACCTGGCGGCCTGCTGCGCCTCGCCCCGCGCCTGGCCCACTCGCGCCTCCAGCGGGCAGATTTCCTCATCGGGCGCTGCCGGACCGACCCGCGAAGCGCCGCGGCGGCGGCCTGCGCGCCGCTTCCCATAGCTTCTTGCGCACGCGCACCGCGGCCGCTCTTTTGCCGCAGCGTGCGCGCGCGCGCGCCCGCCAGCGCCCCCTTTGCTCAACCTCGTGTAAGGTTAGCCTGACCTGGAGCTCGGGGACGCATCGCCGCCGCTGGCCTGGTGGGCGAGGGGGGGCTGCAGGCCGCTCTTCTTTCATCTTCTGGTGCCGCCGGCCCAAAGCCTGCGCTGCCCAGCTCACGCGTGCCCCCAAGTCCGTCAAGGCATCCTGCTTCCCGAAGCCGCAGTCCTCTCCGGCGCCCCGCCTAGCCATCAGGTCCACCGCCTCGCTGCCCTGCGCGACCTGCCTTTCCAGGCCCTCGAGCTGGCCCATGGCCTTCTTGTAGCGGTGCGCCTTGACGTGCTGCGCGCAGTCGGTATCCAGGCCAGCGTCAACCAGCTTCTGCCGAATCTGCCACCACAGACCCGCATGCGGACGCTTCCAGCTGAGACGCCACCGCAGCCCACGCGCCAGGCCGCCCAGGATGCCCCTGTGATCCGCGTGGATCTTGCGCGGCGGCAGCACCGCTTGAAGCGTCTTCCGGAAGGCCCAGAGCTCGGCTCGCTTCGCCGTCTTCTGGACGTGGTACTGACGCGGTAGCGGCCCCGCAGTCGCGCGCGCGGCTGGCCTTCCTCGGCGATGGCCATGGCCGCCCAACCCGCACGAGCCCAGCAGGTGGCGCCGAACTTCGACCCATCGCAGACGATGTCGCCCGTCAGAGGGTCGTCGCCCTCGATGGCGCAATAATGGTACTGATCCTCCTTGGCCGCCTGAAAACGTCAATCTGCAGAGGAGTCGTGCGCCAAAACCACGCGTCCACAACACATCGCCGACCTGCTGCCCCGCCACATGCTGCCGCTCGGGTTGCCCGCGGAGCCGCGCCTCTCGAATGCGTGGGCACTGGAAATACCCGTGGTGCGGCGTGCCCACTGCTTCCCCGCAGCCCGAGGAGGTGTCCGCGGGCGTGATGTTGCACTCTCATAGCTTGCTCATCTCCCACGAGCTGCGCAACGCCACCTTGCGCGCCGCATTCTTGGCGCGCGTCGAGAAACCCCTCGCCGCCATCTGCGCCGCCGCAGGCTGTGGCAACGGGGCGGGCGCCAGCGCCTGGTGCCCCTCCTGCTCAGTCCAACGCTGCAACAGGACCGCCTGCACTCCAGGGCGCAACAAGGCTGCCGCGTCGGAACGGCACACTTCCGTAATGTCCACCATCTCGCTCTTGCGCGTGCTGAAGGTATGCCAAATCGGCCAAGTCCACTCCGCCCTTCGCAGGGACATGATGACCGCGCCCGCTGGCCCCTTCACACGACTCCACTGCTGATGCATGCCAACCATCACCTGCCGCCTCCTCCAGGCGTCCTGTAACTGCTTTCGCAAAGCCGCCTGCGCACAGCTGCCGCTTTGGCGCGCACTGGCCGTAGCCTCTGAGACGCACTGCAGGCTACCCATTCGGTCGGTGTGCACCAAGAGGCTCGCCGCGCCCCCCGCGCCGTCGTGCACCCCGGCGTGCACGGGTGGGCCTGGTCCATGATCGTCATCCCCTGCGGCTCCCAACAACCCAACCACCTCTTGAGGCGACGCTTTAGGGAGCGGAGCTCCGCCCGGTGAAGCTCCACCGTGCGTCTGCGCGCCACCTCGCTAAGGCCGTCGCGCTCACTGAACCGAGCGCGGCGCCTCCATGCCGCCCGCTCCCAAGAGCTGCGGCACACTGCGCAGCCACCTTCTGCGAGGTCCACTTGCTGGTCCCCGCCGCCCTCCATGCCTTGGCCCTCGAACGCCTAGTTGCCACTCCGCCACATGGAGCGGTCGCGTGGCTGCCCCTGGCTTGGGGGCGGGGCTGTAGGGTGCTCAGGGAGCTGCTCCCCACCCCGCCCTGACCAACGCGCCGCCCCTCCATGCCACCGCAAACCCGCCCACGTTGCCCCACCAGCAACGGCACGCTCTCTCCTAGAGGCCCCCAAGAGGCTTCAAGAGGATTTCCGAGGCACCCAAGATGCCCCCCAGACGCTCCAAGAGGACTCAACCAAAAAGAGACATCCGAGGAGGCTCTTCAGAACGTCATTTTTTCCTCCTCCTCCTCCTCCTCCTTCTCCGCCTCCCTGTCCGCTTCTGCTCCTGATCCCTCCTCCGCCCTCCTCACTCTCCCCCTCCTCCTCCTCCTGCTCCTCCTCCACCTCCTCCTCCTCTTTCTCCTTCTCCTCCTCCTCCTCATCATCATCTTTTGCACTTCCGAGAGAAACCAGAGAATCCGAGAATCATTCAAAAGGCTTATAGCTCTTGTGTTCGCCCTCTTTCTTCTTCCTCCTCCTCATCATCCTGCTCCTCTTCCTCCTCCTCTTCCTTCTCCTCCTCCTTCGTCGTCGCCATCGGCATCGTCTTCGTGGTCTTCGTCGTCGTCGACGTCGTCGTCGTCGTTGGGTGCGTCGTCATTGACGTGGTCATCGCCGTCGTCGTCGTCGTCGTCGTCGTCGTCGTCGTCGTCGTCGTCGTCGTCGTCGTCGTCGTCTTCCTCTCTCAACCTTCTTTTCCTCCTCCTCCTCCGGCCCGTCCTCCTCCCACTCCTCCCACAAGGAGGAAGTAAAAGGAGAAGCAAGTAGGAATTAGGAGGAACAGAAGTGGATAGGCGAGGGCAGGAGGTACGCGCGAGAACCACGACAGTCAGTACGCTGCGCAAAAGTTGCTGTTTTGGCCGCGGCCGCAAGCGAAGGCGCAGGCGGCGTCCAAGGTCAGCCTGGGCGACGAGCGAACCTAATTACCTAGCGCGCGCACTAACGGCTGCCGGAGCTGCCGCCGAGGGCCGCCGGGCGGCGCCGGGGGCTGAAGGCAGAGCTGCAAGAGCTGCCAGGTGCGCCAGGCGGCTCAAGTGCAACCACCCCAGGGGCGAGACCACCAGGAAGGCAAACGAAGCTGGTACGGATACGCGAAGCGTCAAGAATGAGGAACCCTGCCTTCTTTGACCGATGCCCTCCAGGATGGCCCCGAGAGAAAGGCCCCTGGGGGCCCCCCAGAGCGCCGCAGGAAGGTCCCAAGCGAGCCCCAGCTGCTCCGAAGATGGCTCCAAGTCAGCCCCCGCATCACTCAAGAGCGTCCCAAGAGGGTCCCAAGAAACGACGGATCGAGCCAGAAAAGGGGCAATCCTAATCCGCGACACCTCCTTGTTTGAGCGATGTCCTCCAAGAGAGATCTCAAGGCCCCCAAGAGAACCCCAAAATGTACACACGAAGGCTCCAGAGGGCTTCCGGCATGCCTCCGAGAGGCCCCCAAACCGCCCCAAGACGGCTCTACGTTGCCCTGGAACCTCCCCAGCATACCCCGGAGCTCCTTCACTTCCCTGATCAAGGCAATTCGCCTGGGTATCGTTTCTGGATGGGCTGGTGGGGATACGCCAAGCGTCAAGAACTTGAAGCTGCTGAAGCCGCTGCCTGACCGGGGCAACTTGCTGAGCGTACATAGTCCGCGAGGTGAAGTGTTGAATCCTGGGTGGAGTTCCTGCGTGTCCGCGACCACGCCTTCATCCATGCGCTTTACTGGCGAACGTGATCAGGAGCCACTGGTCTGGAGATGTGCGCTTGCTCGGTGCTCGACGCAGGAAGAGGCCGATACCGACCCGCTCCGCAGCTACTTCGCTTGTTCTCGTGCTCCTCCTCCCCCTTCCTCCCCCAAGGACGCCCACTACAGGGAAGCTCCTCGATGCCCCGTGATCTGCTGCCCTTCCAAGGCCACTCGGTTTCGCGCCTCGCGCCCCGCGACGCGTGGCCTTCTCTTTGCGCCCCCGTAAGGCCCCCTCGAAGGAAAAGGCAGTTCGCGAGCCCGGGCCGCGGCGCGCGAGGTGCGATCCTCCTCGCGCACCTGCTGGGCGCCCCCGGCTCCTCCAGACTTCCACCGTACGCTGGCCCGCTCTGGAGAAGGAGGCGCACCTCGTGCTCCGTGAGGCAGATCGCGCACGTGAACACGGGCTTGTACTCCTCCGTCTGCCGCCGCAGCTGCTCGATCAGCTGCATGTTCCTGTCGTCCACGTCCTGCAGGGAGGGTCTTTGGCCACCTCGCCGTCGCTCGGGCGTCCCTTCTCCCTGTGCACAATTCGGCTCCGTGCGCGCATTTTGCTCGCAGGAGCACCTCAAAAAAAGGCTCCTCGATGGCCCCCGCCGAGAAAAAAACACCCGTCCGAGCGATACCAGGTCGCGTAACTTTGCGAATCATGACCCGCGATGCACGGCGCGCGGCTGTCTTCGCGCCCTCGCGCCGCCCGGAGAAGGAACGCAACTCTGGCCCACTCCGCGACGCGCGAAGTGTGGTTATCTTTGCGCCCCTGCATCGGGGGTTGCTCAAGGTGCCCCTAGGTGCCCCCAAGTTTCCGGTCCATTTTGGAGCCCCTGGGGCCCGCTAGGCCTTGTGAGGCGTGCTCTGGAGGCCGTGGGGGCCTCCGTGGATGTCCTGTGGGCACTTTGGGCCAGGGGCACTTCTTAGCAGTTCCCGGCTGCAGTCAAGAGAGACCTGATCTTTCATTCGTTTAGTGCGCGTTTTGTTCTCAAGCTGTTCCGCTGTAATCGTGCGGCTGTGGTGGTTGCCATCAATTCGCACGCCTGGAATAGGTACGGACAATAACTATTACAGTGCCCAACAACACATGTTGTTGGGCAGGCGGCTTTCTGTCTCAGATGGACACAGGCCGCGGCGACACCAACAGCGAGTCCTGTCCAGAATGAACAAAAACTGCTGTCGGTCTCTGTACCCATCATCTCTTGCATAGCGGTGTTCCAGAGCTCGGACCGCTTGATTTTCGTGGTCGTCGCTCGTTCGTTCGTCGCTCGTCCCCCTTCCCCCTGGCCACGGAAGGAAACTCCTGGAGGAAGGAGGCGAAAGCCTCCTGTCCCTCGCAGCTCCTTGGTGCAAGAGCCAGGGAAGGCGTGCCACTTGTTTCTCGGGGGCGGCCACGAGGAGGGCGTCCAAAGGGGGGGGCGCAAATCATGGCCGGCGGCATGTGCGCGGCCCACGCGGGGGGCCAGGGACGCAATGAAGTAGAGGCGCCACGAAATCTGGGGAGACATCATGGCCCCCGCCATAATATCCACCCTCCGCTAGTCACCACCCCCCTCCCTCTTTGGTGAACGTTTTTTATTCGGCGTTTCGACATTGAGCGAAGAGGGGGGGGGGGCTCTGGCTCCGGACCTCTGCTTAGTGCGACTGTTCGGAACCGTGCGTCATGTGGGGGAGACTGTACCTGCTCGAAACAGGCGCCCAAAAACAGCCAAGATCCACTCCGTGAGGGAGCGGAAGGGGGGGGTGCGAAGGCCCGCGCCGATCGGCAAGACAGCGAATAAAAAAAAACAAACACCTCTTTGTCGCCCCCGGGCCACTTGCTTCCGTACCCATGCCGACCGTCCCGCATCAGGCAGGCCCCTCCCCCAAAAAACTCTGGAGCTCCGCGCGGGCCCGGCGGACAGGGAGCCGCGGACGACACCGAGACGGGGGCTGTGGGCTCCACCCACCATTCCATTTCCAACAGGGGCCCAGGGACACACCAAATGAATAGACGCAGGTCCCAGGATTTCCCATGTTTTTTTTTCTCCGATGTTTTCTTGGTCATCGTCTTCCCCCCCCCCCCACTTCCCAGCATTTCCCCCCTTTTCCGGGGAGTCGCCCGCCGATGAATTGTCTCAGTGTGCGTGTTTCCCCCCGCCCACCCCTACACCTGACTTCAATTCAGCGGCGTGAGCTGATCTCGGGGTATGGCCAACAATGCAACTTTTGCTTGGGGCCTCTTCGAAAACGAGCCGTTTCCGGAGTGGTGTCCCGTGGATTTCCGTCGGTTTCAGCTCCATTTGCCCAGCGTTTCTTCATGCACCGAGTGCGACCGCACTGGTTTCGCCTGAGACATCCTCTCCGACGTGCAGATATCAGGTGAGGTTTCGGCAATTTCCTGTTGGTTCTCCGCACATGCCCTCGGTTGCATCCGATTTCTCTGGTGCTTGTTCGTAGATCGTACATCACTTGTGCACTCCAGCGAAAAAGAAACGCCAGTTCGAGTCACAATGGCTGCGGAACACAATTCTCCGATGCTGCCGAACTCCTGGCGGAGGGCAAAACATCGAAAGCAGAAGCCGTCCCCTGTCTGTGGGGGTCTCCTGGGATATGAGAAGGGAACGGGAGGGGAGGCGAACCCTGTTCTGCCAACACTCCCTGGACTTCCTCTGGCCACGTTGGCTGACGCCCGCAGGGCCCCGAAAAACGAATGCATGCGCGAGGGGGCCCGGAGCAGAGAAGGAAAGCCAAGAGCGTCATGGCTTCTCATCGTCATTGGACCGTCCCCTGCCCGAGCAAAGGACTCCTCACCGTGATGCAAACGCACGCGGTAGCAACTCCAGAGGCGTGCTGCAGCGTGCCCAGAAAGAAGACACAACGAGGAGGCTCCAGGCGTGCTCCCTGTCAGGACCGCGAGCGCTGCAGCCCTCGCCCCACACTCGAACACGGACCCAGCGTGGCGGGACCCGGCCCTCCACCCGAGCCGAGACGACGAGCCCGGTCCGCAGGGGCGGGGGAAACGACGCGGACGCCGACCTCGCCGGCACCAGCGCACCAGCGCACCAGCGCCCCGCGCTCGCCCGGGGGAGGGAACGCGGCGGGCGGCCCTCTGAGAGCCGCCGGGGGGGCTCCTCGAGCTGGGCCGCCTCTCTTCGCGCGCCGCGCCGCGCTGCGCGGACAGCTTCACCGCTGCCCCTGCCCTGTTTTTTTGTGTTCGCCTGTGTGGGGCCTCCGGTTAGGTGGGGCATATGCCCCCCTGCAGGAAGGCTTTTTCGGCGAAGAACAGCAAAACTAGTAAAAACAAATGCTCAGACATGGCCAAACATGGTCGCGACGTCGTCCCCAGACTGTTACCTAACAGCGAAGGCTGATAGGTCTCCAATGGTCTCAAAAGAAAGCATCTTGACTCCTCAAGGGGGTCTGGGCAGATGCCGGACGGGTGCCGGGGCGAATCCGCGGAAGTCGTTTTAAGGAAAAAATTACACACTTCGTGGTCTTCGAGGTCCCCGAACTCCATTCCCGGGCCAGATTTTGAATGCCCGGAGCCAACTGTAGGCCACTTCGTGCTTTTCGAGTTCCCAGAACTCCATTGCCGGGCCAGATTTTGAATGCCCGGAGCCAACTGTAGGCCACTTCGTGCTCTTCGAGTTCCCAGAACTCCATTCCCGGGCCCGACTTCGAATGCCCGGAGCCAACTGTAGGCCACTTCGTCCTCTTCGAGTTCCCAGAACTTCATTCCTGGGCATGATTTTGAATGCCCGGAGCCATCTGTAGGCCACTTCGTGTTCTTCGAAATCCCAGAACTCCATTCCCGGGCTACATTTTGAATGCTGAGGCAGGCTGAGGCTGAGGCCGAGGCTGAAGGCAGACTGAGGCTGAGGCTGAAGCAGGCTGAGGCTGAGGCTGAGGCAGGCTGAGGCCGAGGCTGAGGCAGGCTGATGCTGAGGCAGGCTGAGGCTGAGGCTGAGGCTGAGCTGAGGCTGATGATGCAGGCTGGCTGAGGCAGGCTGAGGCAGGCTGAGGCTGAGGCCGAGGCTGAAGGCAGACTGAGGCTAGGCTGAAGCAGGCTGAGGCTGAGGCAGAGGCAGGCTGAGGCTGAGGCAGGCGGATGCTGAGGCAGGCTGAGGCTGAGGCTGAGGCTGATGCAGGCTGAGGCTGAGGCAGGCTGAGGCTGATGCCGAGGCCGACGGCAGACTGAGGCTGAGGCTGAAGCAGGCTGAGGCTGAGGCAGAGGCAGGCTGAGGCTGAGGCTGAGGCAGGCTGATGCTGAGGCAGGCTGAGGCTGAGGCTGATGCTGATGCAGGCTGAGGCTGAGGCAGGCTGAGGCTGAGGCCGAGGCTGAAGGCAGACTGAGGCTGAGGCTGAAGCAGGCTGAGGCTGAGGCTGAGGCAGGCTGAGGCTGAGGCAGGCTGAGGCTGAGGCCGAGGCTGAAGGCAGACTGAGGCTGAGGCTGATGCAGGCTGAGGCTGAGGCTGAGGCAGGCTGAGGCTGAGGCCGAGACTGAAGGCAGACTGAGGCTGAGGCTGAGGCAGGCTGAGGCTGAGGCTGAGGCAGGCTGAGGCTGATGCATGCTGAGGCTGAGGCAGGCTGAGGCTGAGGCGGAGGCAGGCTGAGGCTGAGCAGGCTGAGGCTGATGCCGAGGCTGAAGGCAGACTGAGGCTGAGGCTGAAGCAGGCTGAGGCTGAGGCTGAGGCAGGCTGAGGCTGAGGCTGAGGCAGGCTGATGCTGAGGCAGGCTGAGGCTGAGGCTGAGGCAGGCTGAGGCTGAGGCTGAGGCAGGCTGAGGCTGAGGCTGAGGCAGGCTGAGGCTGAGGCTGAGGCAGGCTGATGCGGAGGCAGGCTGAGGCTGAGGCTGAGGCTGAGGCTGATGCAGGCTGAGGCTGAGGCAGGCTGAGGCTGAGGCCGAGGCCGACGGCAGACTGATGCTGAGGCTGAAGCAGGCTGAGGCTGAGGCAGAGGCAGGCTGAGGCTGAGGCTGAGGCAGGCTGAGGCTGAGGCTGAGGCAGGCTGATGCTGAGGCAGGCTGAGGCTGAGGCTGAGGCAGGCTCAGGCTGAGGCAGGCTGAGGCTGAGGCCGAGGCCGACGGCAGACTGATGCTGAGGCAGGCTGAGGCTGAGGCAGAGGCAGGCTGAGGCTGAGGCTGAAGCAGGCTGAGGCAGGCTCATGCTGAGGCAGGCTGAGGCTGAGGCTGAGGCTGATGCAGGGCGAGGCTGAGGCAGGCTGAGGCTCAGGCCGAGGCTGAAGGCAGACTGATGCTGAGGCTGAAGCAGGCTGAGGCTGAGGCTGAGGCAGGCTGAGGAAGAGGCTGAGGCTGAGGCAGGCTGAGGCTGAGGCTGTGACTGCGACTGCCGTTGCCACTGCGACTGTCATCGCGAATGCGACTACGGCCGCGAGAACAACTGGATTCTCGTCTGAATCTTAAGGGGAATGCTTCCAGATGTGCTCCTACACATCGCTGTCAGGTTGCTCTGCCGGGATATTTTTGTTTATACTCTTGAATATGTTTTTGTTTTCGCCTGTTTGGGGCCTCCCGTTAGGTCGGGCATGCCCCCCTACAGGAGGCTTTTTCGGCGAAAAACATCAAACATATTAAAAACAAATACTCAGACATGGCCAAACATGGTAGCGACGTCGTCCCCAGACTATTCCTTGACCATTCTTGCATATATGCCTTGACTATTCTTGAATATTCCTCCTGTGTGCTGGATTTTTTTCGACGATTCTTGAATTCTGATTATTTTTCGACGATTCTTGAATCATATTCCTCCTGTAGGGGGACGCGCCCGACGTCCGCCTCCCGGGAGGCCCTCGCCGCCACGGCGGCAGCGCGCCCCGAGGCTCCGGGCGGCACCGCGCGGCCCCGGGAGCGGGCGCCGCGACGAGGCCGTCGAGGCGCGCCCCGCCGTGGCGGCGAGGGCGCCCCGGGAGGCCCCCCACGCGCGAGCGACACCGAGGGCAGCGCGGCGGTCTCGGGCGCCTGCTCCTCCTCCCCCTCCTCCTCCTCCCCTCCCTCCTCCTCCCCCTCCTCCTCCTCCTCTCTACCTCCTCCTCCCTCCTCCTCCTCCTCCTCCTCCTCCCCCTCCTCCTCCTCCTCCTCCTCCTCCTCCTCCTCCTCCTCCTACCCGTCCCTCCTCCGCTCCTCTCCTCCTCCTCCTCCTCCTCCTCCTCCTCCTCCTCCTCCTCCTCCTCCTCCCCTCCTCCTCCTCCTCCTCCTCCTCCTCCTCCTCCTCCTCCCTCCTCCTCCTCAACTCCTCCTCCTCCTCCCCTCCTCCTCCTCCTCCTCCTCCTCCTCTCCTCCTCCTCTCCTCCTCCTCCTCCTCCTCCTCCTCCTCTCCTCCTACCTCCTCCTCCTCCTCCTCCCTCCTCCTCCTCCTCCTCCTCCTCCTCCTCCCTTCCTCCTCCTCCCTTCCTCCTCCTCCTCCTCCTCCTCCTCCCTCCTCCTCCTCCTCCTCCTCCCTCCTCCTCCTCCTCCTCCTCCTCCTCCTCCTTCCTCCTCCTCCTCCTCCTCCTCTCCTCCTCTCTCCTCCTCCTCCTCCTCCCTCCTCCTCCTCCTCCTCTCCTCCTCTCCTCCTCCTCCTCCTCCTCCTCCTCCTCCTCCTCCTCCTCCTCCTCCTCCTCTCCTCCTCCTCCTCCTCTCTCCTCTTCCTCCTCCTCCTCCTCCCTCCTCCTCCTCCTCCTCCTTGCCTCCTCCTCCTCCTCCTCTCCTCCTCCTCCTCTCTCCTCCTCCTCCTCCTCCTCCTCCTCCTCCTCCTCCTCCTCCTCCTCCCCAACGCAAGTGCCGCCTCGCGGCCCTCGGGCCAAGGCTCAGGTCGGGCATGTCCCCTTCACGCGAGCGAAGCCGAGGGCAGCGCGGCGGTCTTCGTCGGCGGCGGACAGGCCTCCCTTCAGCAGGCCTCCCCTTACACAAAAAGGCCTGGGGCCGAAACCGGCGGACCTGGACCCGCAAAGATGACGGCCGCGACGCCCTCTCGCGAACCGGAAACGGAAAATTCCTGAATCGACGTGTCAGGGTAGGAGGTCCATCCACCTCTGATCTTGGGCTCCTGCTCCTCCTCCGGGAGCCCCTCTTTCTGGAGAAAGGCAGCCCTCGGACCAAGGCTCATGTCGGGCATGCCCCCCTTGCAAGCGTACTTTTGGAGGACAAAGGAAATATAGTCAAAAAATGCACAGAAATAGTAGCAACGTCGTCCCCAGACTAGTTTTTGACTATTTTTGAGTGCTCCTCCTGCAGAGGGACGCGCCCGACTTGAGGCCAGGGCCACGACGCGCGAAGCGAGGTGCCTCTCCGCGCCCCTGGGGCCCGACCCGCAGGTCGGGGGGGCGACCATCGAGGCCTCGTCCACGGGGCCGGAGTACACGCAGGAGGCATCTATACACCACCACCGAGTCAAGGCCAGGGCCATCCTGGGCCCCAGGAGGGTGTGTACGCCCTCCTGGCCGAGGCCAGGAGAGTCTATACAACATCCTGGGGCCCAGGACGGCCCTGGCCTGGCACGGTGGTATAGATGCCTTCGTTTGAGAAGTAGAGCAGATGGGGTCGGAGGATGGCGCTGCATCGCCGATGCATCGGCGATGCATCGGCGACGCCGGCGTGGAGAACACCGTGCTCCGCATCGAGCCGCATCGCCGATTCGTCGCCGATGCTTAGGCGATGCGGCGCGATCCTCCTACTCTGACACCACCTGGGAGGCCTAGAGTTAAGTCGGGCCCGTCCCTCTAATCTACAGGAGGAATATTCAAAAATAGTTGAAGAATAGTCTAGGGACTATTTTGTTGAGTATTGTTTGGCCGTTTTGGAATATGTTTGGATAATTTGTAATTTTTCGTCGAACAATCCCCCTGTAGGGGTACACGCCCGACTTCAGCCTAGAGACCACGGCCGCCGCGGACCTCGCCCGCTGCAGCCCCGCGGCTCGCGGGGGCGCCCCGAAACCCAGGGGGGGCGGCTGGCTCTCCGAGGGTATAGCGCGGCCCGCCGGCCCGCCGGCCCTCGGCGGCGGCGGGGCGGTCAGGCAGTCCTCAGATGGAGCTGAGAGGGGCATGTGCGAGGCGGGGATTTATCCATATCCACCGCCTGGGAACCGACGCCCTGGTGCCCCAGCGGGCGGTGGATATGGATATATTTCGGCCGCCGGGGGCCCGAATATGTCCGTATCCACCGCCTGCCGAGTCTCCGAAAACTGACCCTCCAGGCGGTGGATATGGATAGATTCCCGCCTCGGAGAGCTGGAGCTGGGGGAGCACAGCCGAAATCT
>CAUYUJ010014689.1:0-102500 GCA_963575745.1 Prorocentrum cordatum
GATGCCCCGAGCGGCGGCGCCGCGGTTGCGAGGATGTCCCGAGCGGCGGCGCCATCCCGCCCCCCCGCCCCTCCCCCTCCAGGGCAGTGTGCTATCTGCTTGGTGTGCGCCTGTGGGGAGGCGGCGGCGCCGCGGTCGTGAGGATGTCTCGAGCGGCGGCGCCGCGGTTGTGAGGATGTGTCGAACGGCGGCGCCGCGGTTGTGAGGATGTCTCGAGCGGCGGCGCCGCGGTTGTGAGGATGTCTCGAGCGGCAGCCCAGCATTTTTCGTGTTTGGCGACGTTTCAAAAGACGATGGCGATGCTGATTGCGGTGCGGGCGATGACGATTGCGATGGCGACGCCTGCGATGCCGAATATTGCAATGCCCCCCCCCTCTCACCCCCGGCACCCGCATGTGCTATCTGCCTGGCGGGGGGCATCTTGGTCCGTAGCGGGGCCATCCTGGCCCCCTAGGAGCCATCTGGAGCCATCTGGGTCCATCTTGGAGGCATATATTTGGGTCATCTTGGCAGCCCCGTGGCTCCACAGGGCCGCCCGCGCGCCCTGGGAGGGGGGGGGCGCACAGAAACCCTGCCAGACAGCACGTGTGATTCTGACACGCCTCGACGCGCGAGGAGACGCGCCCGTCAGGGGTACAGGCCTCTGTGATGCGGCCTTCGTGCACAGACGGGCCTATATAGCTGTTTGACGCTGCGACGGGGCGCGGCTCGACGTCGGGGGCCCGAACAAACCTTCATCCACCCACTCCTCCTCATCCCTCGTCCTGTACCTAATAAACACCCCTGCCCTCCTCCCCAAATCTCCTTCTCCCTCCGTCTCCCCCTTCCATGCTCGCCCCCTCCCTGTTGTCGGCGCCTCTCCTGGGCCCAAGGGGGCCCAGGAGGGCCCAGGCGTGTGCTATCTGTCTGGCCCGCTCCCCTCCTCCTCCTCCTCTTCCTCCTCTCTCTCTCCCTCCTCCTCCTCCTCCTCCTCCTCCTCCTCGCCCTCATCCACCCCCCGGTTGTGAGGATGTCCCGAGCGGCGGCGCCGCGGTTGCGAGGATGCCCCGAGCGGCGGCGCCGCGGTTGCGAGGATGTCCCGAGCGGCGGCTCCGCGATTGCGAAGATGTCTCGAGCGGCGGCGCCGCGGTTGCGAGGATGTCTCGAGCGGCGGCGCCGCGGTTGCGAAGATGTCTCGAGCGGCGGCGCCGCGGTTGTGAGGATGTCTCGCGCGGCGGCGCCGCGGTTGTGAGGATGTCTCGAGCGGCGGCGCCATACCTTCCCCCGCCTTGCCTCCTCTTGAGCGCGTGCCATATGAAATTTCCCCTCTGTGCTGTCCCTCTGGACTGTCCTCGGGTGAGGACACGCGCTCTATCTGATATGCACAGGTTCGGGGGTCTGGGGGTCATTGTTGTGCCACGTCGTTGTTGCACGCCAACTGACCGTTAGGGAGTATAGTCTTAAAACCGCAACAACCTATGACTCCGAATTCTGGGACGCACTGGCCGTTGTTCTGTGTGCATGCGTATAATAAGAACTATGCACTCGGTCTGATGCCCATGCTGTTCTAGTTGGTAATTCAGGACACTGGAGTCTCCTTCCTTCCTCCCCTCGTCCGCCACCTCCAGATAGGATGCATTTCAGCGAGGGTGGATGCCCTAGGGGAGCGGTTGCGAATGCTCTCGAATGGCTTGGGATACGTTTCGGTTTGCTATTTGCAGAGGTTCGTCCAGCACGCGGCCAGAGAGTCCTTCCCTTTGCGGGTGGGCAGGTCCCGCTGATACTCGGCTCGTACTTGCTGTTCCTCCTATTCGTTGCCTTCGTCTGGTACGCGGCGTGGAGACTGTGCCTCTGCAAGGCGCCCAAGCCCAGCGGCCACCACTCGGTCCCCACGCTGGTCTCCATCCCACGGTCTGGTCTCCCGAGACCAAGTTTGGGAGCTCCAGCTCGTCGGATCTTGCGGTCCCATCCAAGGCGATTCCATTTCTCAAGAGAGGCGGCTACGGAAGCTACAAGCAAGCCGAGGGCAAGCTGAACACTAGGACGCCGCTATAGCATCTAAGGCTAACATATTTGCAGTGTACACGCCACCGGCAGGCGCCTCAACGACAGTCTAGATTCTAGATGCAAGTTGCAGGAGCAAGATACAAGGCAACCGAGCGACCGAGCTGTATTCAAATATCACGGCCACATTGAGGTGAAGCCAATCTACGAGCATTCCAACTGCATAACCTAGACTCATATTCGGAAACACGTCGGGGGTGAGCTTTCATGCAGGCCGATCGTGTCCAGCACGAGTTCATGCAACCTTTAGCTACCCGGAATGCAACCGAAGCGTCTGCCAGAAGCCGGTTGGGACCGATCTCAAGGAGCCGTGCATTGCATGTGCCAGATAATCAGGAATTAATCGAACAGAACGCCAAGCGCATGCGTAATACATGTTAGTTAACGGCGCATATTGATTGGGGGGAGGGGCAATGGCGTGTTACATTTGGTTATCGACGGGCATGCACAACGCAACCGACACGCGAACGATGCGCAGGCTCAAGGCACGCTAATTGTTCGTTAGAGCCGTTTCAATTGCACCCTTGGTAACGGCATGTTTCGATCAAGTGCACCTCAGAACAATTGCCAGCAATTTGAATTGCGTTCGAGAAGCCCCCACGAGAAACACAACCACAAGCTACCATGCGGCGAGCAACGAAATGGTTTCACGCGTGAGAGCCTCGGTGGTAATGGTATCCATCTGTCTACCTTTTGGTGTTGCTGCATAGCTCTGCTGTGATGCATGACTAGTTGGAGCCATTCCAACTTCGCTGTAATGAGCTTCCAAAGTGTCAATGTTGAGGACTGGTGGGGTGTTCTCCACGTGTGGACGGCGTTGGAGGTAGACGTCCAGACAGGAATCTTGCCCACGCAGCGCCCGCGCATGGCTGCTGCACGAATACGTGAAGGCTAGTATGCAACGGTGGTCGCGTCATGATGCCAACGGACTCATGCGGTTTGTTTGCTCTCCCCTCCGTCCACATCCGCGTCTTGTTCGTCCTCTCGTTCTGGACCGTCGAGCAATGAAGCATCTTGGTACAGTGTCTTTCTGTCCATTCGCGCTTCTACATCATCCGTTCTTTCTGCTCCTCGATCCTCCCTCTGCAGCCCCTCTGGAACTGGCTGCCCCGCGCTGGCTGGGTGAGTGGATTGGCCCCCGAGGATGAGTGAGGAGGACTAGGCGGAGGAGGAGGCGGAGGAGGAGGAGGAGCAGGACGGGGACGAGGACGAGGAGGATGAGGAACATGACGTAGGTTAAACGACTCGTACATATTGCACGACATGGACGTGTGTGTGTGTGTGTGTGTGTGTCCCACCGTTTTGAACGTAGGTCGCTGCGTAGACACTTTATGTATACGCGTCCTCCCCAAACAGTGCTGGCACTCAGGGGGTCTTCCTTATCGTACCTGAGGAATTGGACGGGTCTGCCGAGGTTTCATCTGGTGCCCGTTCGGTGGCTGGTCGTGCGCGGTGCGCCCCGTGCTGGGCGGGTGGCCAGGGTTCCGCCTGGTGCTCGGTTGGTGGCCGCCAGCGGGCGCTTCGTGGATCCCCCGTGCGATGGGTGGGTCCGCCGTGGTTTCGTGTGCTGCCTGTCCGTGGGCGCCGCGTTGGCGGCCGCATACGGTGCAGTACACGCGGTGCAAGAAACGTGGTGTAAGCTGATGTGTGGTGTAAGCTATGTGGCGAAAGCTACACTGCAAAAGCTACGTGCTACAAGCTCTGTGGTACAAGCTAAGCGGTGCAAGCTATACGGCCGCCCAGCGCACGAGGCGCCCACGAGGCGCCCAAGCTGTGCACTTGGCGAAACCTCGGCACACTCGACCAGCGCACGAGGCGCCCGCGGGCGGCCACGGGCGGGATCCGAAACCTCGGCGCACCCACCCAGTGGACGAGGAGCTCGCGAGATGCCCCTGGGCGGCCACAGGCAGGCACCGTGCAAAACCTCGGCACACCCACCCAGCGCACGAGGCGCCCACGGGCGGCCACGGGCGGGCGTTGGGCGAAGCCTCGGCACACCAACCGAACACGAGGCGCCCATGAGACGGCTTTGGGCGCCCACCAACCAGGCAACAGGCGAAACTTCGGCCTACCCATCCAATCCGTTCTCGGCAAGCTACGGAGACCCCGTAGTGCAAGCACTATTTTGGAGACGTCGTTTGCACCGCATGGCTTGTACCACATCTATGGCAATGTATCGATCGAAGACGCCTACGGCGAATCACTGCCGCCCCCTGCCTTTGTGGCTAATCATTTGGGCCAAGTTTGGCCACGCTATTTGACCATGCGTTTCCCCAAATGTTGTGGAAGCCCTTCGGTGAACACGTGGGGAGGAAGGTGGGGATGAAGAGATGGATGAGGAGATATCTTGGGACCTTCTTGGGTCATTATTGGGGCCTCCTGGGAGCCTCCTGGGATCCTTTCGGAGGCCTCTTTGGGGGGCCTCCTTGGGCCTCTTGGGGCCTTTGAGGGCGTTGTGGGGCCTCTTTGGCCCCCTTACGGCGTTCCCGGCCCGTCTCACGCCGTCGGAATCCGTCTTGGGAGCTTCTTTGGGTCGTCTTGGGGCCCTCACGGAGCGCTCCAGGGTCGGTTTGAAAGTAATATTAGGCGTCTTGGAGGCCTCGTGGGCCGTCTTGGGGCCCTTGAGGGGCCGTGTTGGGAGCCTCTTGAGCCGTCTTGGGGCCATCTTGAAGACCTTTTGGGCGATCTTGGGACAATCTTGGGGGTCTCTTGGGCCGTCTTGGGTCGTCGGAAAGCCGAAACAAAGCGAATACTAACATCCTTCAAAAACGCTGGGAACACACACTTACTGTTGCCTCCTTGGGCCGTCCTGGAGCCTTTTTGGGAGGCCTCTTGGGCCGTCCTTGAGGCCTCTCGGAGGCCTCGTGGGCCGTCTTGGGCCATCTTGAGGCCATCTTTGGCCGTCTGGGTGCATCTGAGCCTTTTCCTGCTGAATGGCCGACTCCACCTCGGCCATCAGGTTGCCCATCTCCGCGTTGAACTAGGCTCTGGTGATCGCCTCGTTCGCGTTCGTGTACCGCGGGTCCCCGTCGCTCGACGCAGTTCTGGAAGGAGGGTGCTTCGGCCGCGGGCGAACGCCCGCCGACGCGTTCGGAGGTGGCTTCGGCGGAGGCCCGGCGGGGGCCGCCGGTGACCTGACAGCCATGGCCTTCGAGCGGGTCTGGCAGAACCGGTTCTCGCGGGATTGTGGCGGCTCGTAAGGCATCTCATTCTTGACTTGTTCGATGGTCTTCTCGATCTTCCGGCGGCCCCTCCTGGCTTGATTTAGGGCGGATTTAGGTTGAGTCGGTTGAGTGTTTTTGTGTTTTGATGCCGACGACGATTGTAATGATGGTGGTTATCAAATCGTAGTGCTGATGGTGGTGGCGATGGTGATGGTGATGATGGTGGTGCTCATCACATCCAGAATCACCATCATCACCATCACCATCATGACCATCACAACCGCCCGCACCATACCATCATCACCATCCCCATCGTCATCATCATCATCACCATCATCACCATCCATACCATCAGTATCGCCATCACCATCGTCATCATCATCATCATCATCATCAGTAGGACTTGGCTCAAGCGGACGGCGGACGACGACATTATTAAATAATGTCGTCGTCCGCTGGGGCGGTTTCCCCGAGCCCTCCAGCCTCGTCGCCCCGTCTTTTTTCGAGGGCAGCTTCGCCGAGCCATGCTTCTTCTTCGAGGGCAGCTGCTTCGCCGAGCCCTGCGTCTTCTTCTTCGAGGGCAGCTTCGCCGAGCCCTGCTTCTTCTTCGAGGGCAGCAGCTTCGCCGAGTTCGAGTCCGAGCCCTGCGGCCGCGTCGAGGGCAGCTTCGCCAAGCCGTGGCAGCTGCAACAGCTCGGACGAAGAATCGGCCGTGGCAGTTGCAACAACTGCCGTGGCCGCTGCCGACGCAGCGGGCTCCGAAGAGGACAGCGGCTCCAACAGCGGCTCCGAAGAGGACAGCGGTTCCGAAGAGGACAGCGCCCCGAGCAAAGTAGTCGAGAAGTTCTCGCCTTCGTTGTCCATGACCCTGGAGGAGCACGTCGCCAGTCACGACTACCCAAAGCACGTCTCCACCTGCGGCGCTGGCAAATTTTGGAAGAACAAGGATAAATGGAGCTCCTCGATGTCTGCGACGAATCCAGTAACACTGAAGAGTGAAACTTGGATAGGCTGCGTTGGTGGTAGATTTGCAGTCTGCTTGTTCTGCTCGGCGTTCAAGGGCGCTCGCTGCTATTCCACCATCGGCCAGGGACCCGCGAGTTTCCAACGCAAGGAAAACCTCGTGCGCCATGCACAGTGCGAGGAGCACCAGGCAGCAGAAGCGGCGTGGAAAGAGCGGTTTCGAGCGGAAGGTGCGCGCCAGGGTCTCCCCGTGTCTGCGTTCTCCACAACGGCTGCATCAGTTGCAGCAGCTTCAACAGCCGTGGCGCTTGCGCCCGCCGTCGTCCGCAACGCCGACCAGCGCCCTGGTTGCCGCGCAGCGGTCGCCACCCGTGCAATGTTGGAGACAACCAGTTCCTTCAGTTGATTCGACGCGTGGCGGGATGCGTTCGTTGGGGGCGACCGCCAAGTTTTGGAGTCTAGTCGGCAGCGCCGAAGGCTGGTGACCGCCATGGCTCAGCACGAGAAAATCATCACGCAGAGAATCCTCAAACATTTTTTTTTTTTTTGTTTTCCTCTCCTTCCCCCTCGTTTGGCTGCGGACGGCCTCGACCGCGCGTGCCAGGTCGAAATAGGCACCGCGCTGTGGTCGATCCCGAAGGCTGTGGACTTCCTCCCAAGCTACGGTCTCAAGGCAGGCTGGCTGGAACAGCTTGGCCCCAGAGGGCCCTGGATCGTGGATCGGGTGATCGGGATGCGGGAGTTCCCGCGGGGCATGAACTGCGACGGCAAGGCGCCCATGCTGGAGGAGTGCGTCCGTCGCGCGTGCCAGACGGCAGGCGGGGAGCTGGACGGGGACTTGCACAAGCATGTGCGACAGGAGACTCGGGCATGGCGCAGCGATGGGGCGGATCTAAGTGCACCCCTGGCTGCAACAGCTACGTTCCCTGGGCTGGCGTTTCACGCGTGGTTCGAGTCTCACTCGCCCCAGAAGGTTCTGGCCAATTCGATGAAAGGAGACAGCGAGATAACGGCCACGGACGAGCTGCTGGTAACGGGTAAGAAGCCGCCAAGTCTGGCCAAGTTCCTGACTACCTCCACCGTGTTCCGCAACACACTCGGGGAGCAGCAACTGGTGGGCGACGGCGCTGCGTTCGTCAAAAACTTCGGCTGGGCCCCCCGGCGCTTCAACAGTCGGGCGAGGCCCTTAGCGCGGGAAAGTCGGCGTTGGGAAGTCGTTTTCGAGGCGCTCGGAGCGGAGTCCCAGGGGAATGACAAAGATCGGCGCATTCTCGCCCGGCATATTCTGGCAGGGCTCGGGGGCGAGACAGTTCGCGCCTGCTCCTGGGGGGGTTGCTGGCCGACTTGAGCGCGGAGCACCACTCCTGGGTCGCCACCGGAGACAAGGGCAACCCCGACGCTGCCAGCGTTCAATCCAGGGCCGCCGCTTTCCTCTCCAAGCTGGATACATTGTTCGTCCTGGGGGATATTCTGGCCATCCCCGACACGTTTACTGACGCCGCCCTCAAGTTTCTGAAGGCCACGAAGCGGTTCGCGTGCGGCACTGGCGTCCAGACCGTTGGTATCGGCGATTGGATCACGGAGCCCCGAGCCCGCGAAGCCGTCCACGCGGCTCTTCGACGAGCGCAGGGGATCGCGGCCAATGTGAAGGAGAACATGAAGCTATATCGGCCAGAGCATTCTTGGTTGCGCACCTTTACAGCCTTTCGCTTGCCTTCCCCCCTGTCCCTGTCTGCAACAGCAGAGCATGCAACAGAAGCCGAGGCCTGTTTGAAGCGCATCTGCCAGGCGGCAGACCTCCCCGAGAAGAAGGCAATCTCCCAGCTGCGGCAAATGTCGAGGTGCATCATCGAGACGGGGGCACCGCGCGGCAGGCTTGGGGCCGCGCTGTGGTGGGGTGGCCCGAGCTCCCCAGCGGCCGTCGCCTCGCGGAGCTCTTCCTTGTGTGGAAAACGAGCACGGGCAACTTGGAGAGGCGATTCCGCCGTTTCTCGGAGGTGCATTGCCCCGAGAGGGCGCGGCTCCTCGACGTGTCCGTCGAGGAGTGCACGCTCGTGGACCAGGCGCCCTCCAGCAGGTTGCTGCGCACGTGGCTGGGCGACAACGACGAGAGCAGCTCTGCCGCCAGTCGTTGGTACAGGCATGTGCTCAAGCTACATGAGGTCGCGCAGGGGAAGATCGTGCCGCTGGGGAGGGCCGAGAGGCGCGACAAGGGAAGCACGCGGGAGCCCGGGGCAGCGCGTCGGACAGAGGTAGGCTTCGGGCGCAGGCGAGCAGCTGCCGTCGACGCCATGGCGGCCGCTTCCCCGAGCAAACGCGCCCGCCTTCTCGCGGAGGGCGCCCCCGATCTCGCCGCGCTGGCTCAGGGGGCGGCCCAGGCGAGCGGCGCCGATCCAGTCGGGCCCGCTGCAAAAGTCGTCGCCGCCGTCGCCAAGCGGGAGGCCAAGATCCGAGAGCGCAATCTTGGAGGGGCGAAGGCCGCCGCCAAGGCCAGGAGTACCCGAGAGAAGAAGGTCCTGCGCAGTGCCAGGCCAGCTGCGGGCCGCGACGCTTACTTGCCCCCCCCCCGCGCCCCGCTGGGCCCATGCTGGCCGGCGTGGTAGATGGGGGCGCTCGCAACAAGGCGCAGCGCTTGCGTTTCAATGTGTTTCAGGACCCGGTGGACTTCCTGGACTATCTTGGCAGTCATGCGGCCCAGGGAAAGAAGTAGGGGAACGTAGTCTTGGCGCCAACAGCTGGCACCGACTATTGCGTCGCCGCCCAGATCGTAGCAGCGTTCACGGGAGCTTTTTTATATTATTATTATATATATACATATATATATATATGTGTATATATATATATATATCTATATATTCTTCCTTCACAACGCCGACTGACTTTGCACGGGAGGATTCTCCAAAAGGCATCCAGTACACGGAGAAGCTTCGGAACTCGAGCAAGAGCTACCACGCGGCTGTAACAGAGGCTCTCGCGGAAGACCTGCCTACACTGCCCCATGTTTTGCGAGTGCTTGCCCAGGCGCCGAGTGGGTGTGTGATCTATTACAAGAGCCCCAGGAATATCTGCATGTTCTTCAAAAAGCAGGCCAATCCCCGCCTGGCGCAGCGAACTTGCGTGCCGTGCCGCTCGGGAGCAGAAACGGGCGTCGACAGAGCCGTCAAACAGCTCTACAACAGCCCGAGGAACTGGGTTCTGCGTTTCGACGCGACGGTTGAAGCACTGTGCCCGGGCCCCCAAAGGCCGCGCATAGTTTGTTGTCATAAATGAGCGCCGCCCCAACGTCGTTTCGACCTTACCTCCCCCCTGCGCCCCTCAGTGGGCGCCGCTGCCGCGGGCGGCGCTGCCCGCCGCTGGGGACCTGAATGTCGCCGATGGGGGGGGGGGGCTGCCGTTGCCCGTGGCGGCGGTTGTCGGCGGCGAGGGTGGGAGGGCGGGGGTGGGAAGCATCGGGCGCCCAGGGCCGCCCTCAGGAGGAGGGGGATGAGGGGGGTGATGGGGCTGAAGGAGGAGGGGGGAGCAGGACGAGGCAGGAGCAGCGACGAGGCCGTCTTCCCCGCTGCAACAGCCGCTGCAACAGCCGCTGCAACAGCCGCTGCAACAGCCGCTGCAACAGCCGCTGCAACAGCCGCTGCAACAGCCGCTGCAACAGCCGCCGCAACAGCCGCCGCAACAGCCGCTGCAACAGCCGCTGCAACAGCCGCTGCAACAGCCGCTGCAACAGCCGCTGCAACAGCCGCCGCAACAGCCGCCGCAACAGCCGCCGCAACAGCCGCTGCAACAGCCGCTGCAACAGCCGCTGCAACAGCCGCTGCAACAGCCGCTGCAACAGCCGCTGCAGTAGTAGAGCACACCCAGCTTTCCTGCAGCGCAAGCACCTCGGCTCAAGGCATTTCTTGCAGCGCCTGCAGGCTGCCATGCCAGAAATGGGGCGCAAGGGCAAGGGCAAAGGGCGCCAGGTCAGACCAGGCAAATCTGGGCTAGCTGTAGTACCCCCCCCCCTGTCTGATGAGAGCTCCCATGGAGCTCTAACATGCCATGGTAGAGCCCCCATGGGGCTCTAACGTGGCAGGTTAGAGGATGTTAGAGCTACATTGGAGCTCTAACATGCCATGTTCGAGCTCACCTGGAGCTCTAACATGGCATGCTACATGATGTTAGAGCTCACAGGGAGCTCTAACATGCCATGTTAGAGATCCTTGGGGGCTCTAACATGGCATGTTAGAGCTCCCTGGTGAGCCTAACATGGCATGCTAGAGGTGATAGACGCTCATTGGAGCTCTAACATACCATGTTAGAGCTCCCATGGATTTCTAACATGGCATGCTAGGAAGATGTTAGAGCTCCCATCTTCAGGTCGGCACCTGGGAGTACTTGCTCAACCAGCGCAAAGGCTTGCGGAGCCAGAGGGAGCGGTGCGAGTTGAATATAAAGTTAGCGCGTCAGGAGGGCGAACACGATGAGGCGTTGGATCATGAGCGCCGCCTGCGCTGGGTCCAACATAAGCAGCGGCAGTTGGACAATGACGGCATGATGATCTTCGACCGTCCAGGAGTCTGGGAGGGCCAGGAGAGACCCCACGGATGCCTGGACGCGACCGCACGCAGGCAGTTGAGCGATGAGGAGATCAGGTGGAACATTCAGATGATAGACTGGGGGCGTCGGAACCCGCCAGGGGCGACTGGGATCGAAGACTGTGTATGGTACCACTGGGATCTGCAGCGGCGGGTGAGGCAGCAGCGGCGCCTGTCAAACGCCCAGAGTCGCCAGAGAGAGGCGTCGCCGCGCCAGCGCCAGTTGGCTGCAACAGCGTCATCAAGCGGGCGGCGAGAGGCAGCAACAGCTCGTGAGGGTGCAGGCGCTAGTGGCCCGCCGATGGCGGCGAGGAGCGGGCTCAGGCTGACGGAGCTTCCGTCGGAGGCCGACAGAACGCGGGCCCAGGTCGAGCAGTCGGGTGATCCGCACCACACGATTGTGATCTCCGACAGCGACTCCCCCCGAGAGGCTGGTGACCGTACCCGCAGAGGCAGAGAGCGCACCCGCAGCACGGCGCGGGATGCTCCTGTCACGGCACGGACACGGCCAGAAAGCCATGCACGGCGCGGGATGGGTGCTCCTCTCACATCTCCGCTTCGGCAGGAGGAGGATGATTGGAGACAAAGGACTCCGTGGGCCAAGCACGCGCCAGCGAAGAGGGTCAGTGACACGCCCGCGGAGGGCCAGCCTCTTCCGAAACGGATGCCCTCCCGCCCGCCACGGCCAATCGATTTATCGGGCAGGGCCGTGCCGCCGCCGCCGCCGCCGATGACGAGAGAGCAGTTGCGACAAGAGGCGGACCACTACAAGCCCGAGCCAGAGCGAGCGCGGCAGGAACACATGGAGGCTGAGCGGCGCCAGCTCTTATCCCAGGCTCCACGTGGGTCAGCCACACGGGCGGCGACGGTTTCTGCCACCATGAAGCACAGCGAGGAGCCGATCGAGCGCGGGAAACTTCTTAAGCGGCAGGCGGAACAAACGACGAATGCCCGCATCGCTGCAAGAGCCGTGTCAGCCTCCCCACTACGTGCAAAGGTCGGTCAGACGGCGGAGCAGTCCAAAGGTTACCAGTCGCCGAGCAGAGCAAGCCGAAGCGCCTTTCACCCTTTGTTTTGTCGTCCCCGCACGAGGCCATTCCCGTGTTCCACAAGGACTGGACGCTGGTCGAGGGTGCATGGTCGGACCCCGACAAGCTCGTTCTGGAATTAAAGCTGCGGGCAGAGAGGAACAATATGATACGTGAGTACCTCCTAGCCGGCTTCCCCGTGTGGCACCCGAGCTCGGGATGCTCCATGTGGCCTCTGGTGCGGTCGCACGACTTCTGCACCTGCCACCCCATCCAAGCTGTAACAGCGGAAGCGGGCCCTGGCTGCGTCGTGAAGGAGGCGTCCACCGTGCAGAAAGGAGACATCGTCTTCTGCCTGGTGCAACCGCAGCACCAACACTACGCGCACATTGTGATCAAGGCAGAATGGGACTTCCACAGGCGCCAGTACAAGTACTGGATCGGCGGCATCAGGCAGAACATCAATGGCTATTGTTTCAGGGAGCACATCTTCGGGATCCTCGTGGACGTGCAGGTGCAGTACCATGGCAACTACTACAGTCGCCCGTACTCAAAAACGCTGTACGACAGAGTCGCGCCCATTTATTACACGCACCCTGACGAGGCAAAGCAACTCTGTGTCCTCGGTGGGACCAGCCCGCGTCTGGGAGCAGCTGACAGCTTGCGCAGACTGTCACAGTATATCGCGGGGCCTCTCCGAGCGGGCTTCTGGTAGACTGCAACAGTCGACTGCGACGCGCCAGTTCTGGTTTAGGCATTGCTTCTGTCAGCGCCTGTTTTGGCCGACCTGCACAGATGCGCCTCTCGGATGAGCCCTGCCTTCCGCTATGCAACAGATACGCACACAATTTGAGTACGCGGCACCCTCGCACACATTTCGAGTGGGGTTGTGGGCAGCTAGCATGCCTGAACACCGCAAGTTCTCGAGCGCCTGACCCAGTCGGCGAAGTGCTTCCAGTCGCGTCGGGTGGTGACTGTCTGTCAGATACCGTTCGGCGCAGGTGACCTGAAGTTTGCCTTATACTGTAACAGTGGCACGCCTGTGCGGCCGCCCGCATACGCTTTGACGCTGTGCGGACTGGGTTTGTCTTGCGGTTTTCCTTGATGCTGAGCCGGCTTGGCTGCACGACTGAGGTGTGTGCGTGTGTGCTTGTATATGATTAGCACACACATATCAACACGACGTACATGTATTGTGCGTGGTATTGTCCTCTCGCGCGTCTCATCTTAGGAGCGTGCCACTCGTTTTGACTTACTCAGGGGGATGGCAGTGGTGAGGGGAATGGGAAGGGGCTGGGATGGGGACGGTTGTGCGGAATCGGCAGAGTCTTTGTGGCCAGCGCTCCGCTGCAACAGCAGAACACATTCCGAGTGGGGTTGTGGGCGGCTAGCATGACTGAACACCGCAAGTTCTCGAGCGCCTGACCCAGTCGGCGAAGTGCTTCCAGTCGCGTCGGGTGGTGACTGTCTGTCAGATACCCTTCGGCGCGGGTGACCTGAAGTTTGCCTTATACTGTAACAAGGCACGCCTGTGCGGCCGCCCGCATACGCTTTGACGCTGTGCGGACTGGGTTTGTCTTGCGGTTTTCCTTGATGCTGCGCCGGCTTGGCTGCGCGACTGAGGTGTGCGTGTGTGCTTGTATATGATTAGCACACATATCAACACGAAGTACATGTATTGTGTGTGGTATTGTCCTCTCGCGCGTCTCATCTTAGGAGCGTGCCACTCGTTCAGGGACCCTGGCATCCAGCTCGCTGGCCTCAGGTTGCCAGTTGACTTACTCAGGGGGATGGCAGTGGCGAGGGGAATGGGAAGGGGCTGGGACGGGGGCGGTTGCGCGGAATCGGCAGAGTCTTTGTGGCCAGCGCTCCGCTGCAACAGCGCCTCCGTTCGGCGTGCCGCCGTTGTCGTGCTGGAGGCAGGTACTGTGTAGTTTCCCTTTCAAGCTCTCCCCAGAGGAGCGCCGCCCCCCCGTCTCTCGGCCTGCAGAAGCCTGTCCACTTGGCTCCTAGTGATAGGCATGCGGGTGTGCGCCCGGGTTCGATAGGGCCAGGCATCGTAGGAACAGCTGTTTATGCAGAGAAGCGTGAGAACAAAACGGCGAGCTTCTCCGACTCGTCTCCTTTCGCAGTCTGCTGCGCCTCAGCTGCAACAGCTCCTGCGCCCCCCCGCCCCCCAGGCCCCTGGTGGCGGGCGGCGCTGCCGCGGGCGGCCGCGGCGCCCCCGCAGGCCCACGCGGGGGAACCAGGATGACGATGACGAGGAGGACGAGGCTAGGAGGAGGAGCAGGAGGAGGAGTCCAGGCGGGAGGAGGGGGGTGGAGCGCACCACGCTCTGAGCTAGGGTGCCCGCGAGAGCATCTGTTACTGGCGCGAGTGGGAATGGGCACAGGATAGGACTCTGCGCATGTGCTGCGCATGGCTGGAACAGCGAGCGCAGGCGCCCCCGTGCATCCCTGAGCTCAGAGATGAGGAGAAAGACGCCCATATTCAGATCCACTGCATTCCTTATTATGCAGATTGTCTCACTCTCCAGGCCGCTAGGCGCTAGGCGCTTGGATGCTTGGGCTGCCTGGTTCGAATTGTTCTAGCCTCTAGCCTTCGGCTTTCTGGTGCCCAGTACCTCCCTGGTCGCCACCAGCTGGGCGCAGCAAGCGAGGAGGAAGAGGCCGCCAGAGAGGGCCCTAGGCCCCTAGGGCACCACGCCCGGGACCCCGCAGAGCCCCGAGCACCCCCGCAGATCCGCGACAGGATTCGCATCCTTACATCATCTTGGCATGTTGGCCCAAGCTAGTTCCCCATGGCTGGGGCAAGAACCATGGGGGATCCTTTATTCAGCACCTCATCCCAGGGTCTCCCAGCGCGGACTCGCAGTCGGTGTCTGCCTGCCTTCTGCGAGACATGTTCGGCGGCTCGGACGACGAGGCCACTGAAGGTATGGCGCTCTATGTTGAAGCCAGAGTTGCCGTGGACGTTCGGACCGTGGCCGCCGCCGCTGCGAGTCCGCAACAAGCCAACCAGGGAGGTTTTGCAGCGGGCGCGGGCGCCGCTGGTCGCGCCCGCAGAGCAGCGCGAGATCCAGACAGCATCGCTTCCTCCAGAGATAAGGGCTTGCAAGAGCCGTCGGCATCGCCTCCAGAGATCAGGGCCTGCGAGATCCAGACAGCATCGCCCTCTCCAGCACAGGTGCATCCAGCATCAGCATCGTCGCTTCCTCCAGGGAGCGTCGGAGACGGCGGGGCAGCTCAAGGTCAAGGTCAAGGTCATGGCCAATGACACCATCAGCGCTGGTGGCATGGGCAATGGGAACAATGACACATTTTCGTTCATCACAGATCGCCTGGGGCTCGACCTTTCACGCGGGGGACCGCCTACCGACGCTGTCGAGGGCCGAGCAGGATGCGGCGACGGTGGCGACAAGGCCTGGAGTTCGGAGCCCGAGGGCCTTTGCAGGGGTCGATGGCGGCGGCGCATTTCAGTTCGCGAAGGTCGCCTGTTTCGACGACAACGGCAAAAGAGTGACAGCGCCTGCCAGGCGTCGCATGCGCTCGCGCAGCCGAGAGACGCGGCTTAAGATGATGTGGGAAGGCGCCCGGGAGGACGCTCGACAGGTGCTTAGTGATTGTCGCGGCATGCAATCGATGTTTGTACACCAGCCCCTCGTCGACATCGACGTTGGTCTAGTGATGAAGCGCGCGCGGCACCTCCACGATCGTACCATCGCCTCTGGGCGCTCCGTCTACATCGGCACGACGAGCGACCCTTCATGGCGATGGAATGGAGGATGGGGGTGGCGAGGAAACGACCGAAGCTTCATGCGCGGGCACAAGCTCAGCTACGATGAGATGCAAGTGGTCGCGTCTTTCCCCGACAAACAATGCGGAGAGGTTGAGAAGCATGTGATCGCGCACTTCCCCCGCGCTGACAGCAAGGTCGCGTCGCAGCAGGGGCTTGCGGTCAGGCGCTGCGCATGCAGCTTCCTATATGTCTGTAGGACATTATGAGCGCCATTTGCGAAGCTGCCCAGCTCCGCTGTCTTGTGCGTGCAGTGGCCACTACCCAGACGTGGTACGTGGTGGGGGCGACTGAGGCTGCGATGCAGAAGCGACAGAATCGCCAGTACGGCGCAGCAGCCGCTGCAACCGCCGCTGCAACAGCCGCTACAATAGCCGCTGCAACAGCGCAACAGCCGATGCAACAGCCGCTGCAACAGCCGCTGCAACAGCCGCTGCAACAGCCGCTGCAACAGCCGCTGTAACAGCCGCTGCAGTAGTAGAGGAGCTCAACCCAGAAACTGGCGAGCGTGAGGACGATCCCCCGTTTCGACCTCACCTCTGGCTGGGACGACTGAGGCTGCGATGCAGAAGTGGCAGGATCGCCAGTACGCTGCAACAGCCGCTGCAACAGCCGCTGTAACAGCCGCTGCAACAGCCGCTGCACCAGCCGCTGCACCAGCCGCTGCACCAGCCGCTGCACCAGCCGCTGCACCAGCCGCTGCAACAGCCGCTGCAACAGCCTCTGCAACAGCCGCTGCAACAGCCGCTGCAACAGCCGCTGCAACAGCCGCTGCAACAGCCGCTGCAACAGCCGCTGCAACAGCCGCTGCAACAGCCGCTGCAACAGCCGCTGCAACAGCCGCTGCAGCAGCCGCTGCAGCAGCCGCTGCAGCAGCCGCTGCAACAGCCGCTGCAACAGCCGCTGCAACAGCCGCTGCAACAGCCGCTGCGACAGCCGCTGCAGTAGTAGAGCACACCCAGCTTTCCTGTAGCGCAAGCACCTCGGCTCACGGCATGTCTTGCAGCGCCTGCAGGCTGCCATGCCAGAAATGGGGGGCAGCGCAGGGGGGTGGCTCCTGGCCCATGTCCAGAAACCGTCACCATTGACCGTGACAACACTGGACGCATTGATGCTCCATGGCTACAAGTTAAGGGGTACGTTTCGAAGACGAGTGGAGAAGCTAATGAGCCCTGGCGGCATTGTTCACCGTGCGACAAATGGGCAGCTCCGACGCACCAGATTTCGCAGGACCACATCAAGAATGTAAAGACTAAGTATCTCTGGGTCCATGATGCTTGTCCACAGGGTTCTGATGAGGACAAGACCGCATGGTGCTCTACCATCATGAGCACTGTGGAGCTCCACTCGAGCTACGCCAAGAAGCGGGAAGACGATGAAGCGGAGGACTGGAGGTCGACGAGGAAGGCCAAGGTCAAGGCCAGAGAGGGCAGAGGAGAGCAATGGCAAAGTGAAGGCCATCAGCAAGAAGCTGGAACAGCTGCAGGAGCTCTAAACAACTGGAAAAGCTGGAACAGCTCAAGAGCTGCGTCATCAGGAGCTGCAACAGCAGGAGCTGATACAGGAGGAGCACAGCAGTGGCAGCAGCAGGACGGGCTAACCACCGTTATCACCACGATGCTCAATTTCTTGACCAACGCACAGAACAAGGACGAGAAGATGGATGAGATTCTTGCTCTCCTGCGGGCACACTGACAGATGCTCACGGATCTCATGCGGGCACAGGACAACCTGCAGAAGAAAGTCGAGGAGCTCGATCAGAAAGTGGAGGAGCTCAAGCAGAAGGACAAACAGCAGCACCAGTGAGCTCAGCAGCAGGACAAGTGACCTCGCATGGGCGTCTGGTAGCCGATGCCGGAGGCGTGCAGCCTGGCTCGCGTGCTGGCTCTTTCGCCGCGCTGACGCGGTGCAGGTGGCTCTGGAATATGGCTCCTGATGTTTTGGAAGGCTCTGGATTTGTTCGCAAATTGGGTATGCTCCTTATGGCCACCACAGCGCCCACCTGTCGGAGCCCCACCTCGCGCTCGATCCTCGACTACTTCGTTTTGGGAGCAGGTGTTGCTATATTGATTTCAGGCGCTGACTTCGTGCGTCCACGGAGTTCTAACATATCATTTTAGAGCTCCCGCGGAGCTCTAACATACGATGTTTGAGCTCCATTGGGGCTCTACCATAATCTAACATGCTATGTATGTTAGAGCTCCACTGGAGCTCTAACATGCCATGTTAGAGCTTCCAGGGAGCTCTAATATAATCTAACGTGCTATGTTAGAGCTCCGTGGGAGCTCCAACATGCAATGTTCGAGCTCCCTGGGAGGTCTAACATGCAAGGCTAGAGGTGCCATGGGGTTCCCTGGCATCACATGGTTCAGCTCCCAGGGAGCTATATATAACATGACATGTTAGAGGTCCCACGGAGTTCTAACATACGATGTTAGAACTCCCAAGGAGCTCCAGCATACTCTAACTTGCTATGTTAACTAACAGCATGTTAGAGTTGCCTCCCATACTCGATGGGATCTCTAACATAGCATGTTAGAGCTCCCATCGAGCCGTCCCCCCCGCCGTCGTCGTCGTCGTCGTCGTGGTCGTCGTCCCATTGGGCACGTCCGCATGCCGTCCCCCCGCCATCGTCGTCGTCGTTGTCGTGATGATGATGATGGTGATGATGGTGGTGATGATGGTGATGGATGATGGTGATGATGGTGATGGAGATGAGGTTGATTGTATATATACGATCGGACAGTCGCCATTCGAAATTATCATTATCATCGTCATAAACATCGTCATCATCACAGTCAGAAAAACACGACATCGTCATAATCACAATCAAAACAACATCAAACAACAGGAAATACCATAATCACATCAAAATCATAGGAAACATCAACCTAGACCAGCCCTAATCCCAGCCAGTCGAGGGGGCCGCTTCCGACGAGGAGGCCGGGAGCTCTAACATGCCATGATAGAGTTCCCACGGAGCTCTAACATACCATGTTAGAGCTCCCAGTGAGCTCTAACATACTCTAACATGCTATGTTAGAGCTCCGTTGGAGCTCTAACAAGCCATGTTAGAGCTCCCTGGGAGCTCTAACATAGCATGCTTGGAGCATGTTAGAGCTTACACCACGGAGACCTATAACATGCCATGTTAGAGCTCCCAGGGAGTGCTAACATACTCTAACATTGCTATGCCTAGAGCTCCGTTGGAGCTCGGTATGTTAGAGTCCCAGGCAGAGCTCTCAATAATAAGAGCTCTTTAACGTAGCATGTTAGAGCTCCCTGTTTTTCTTCTCCTCCTTTCTTTAGCTTAACACGCTATGTTCGAGCTCTCTGGTCGCTCTAACCTACCCGCCGCCACCGCTGCCGCCGTGTTAGAGCTCCCACAGAGCTCTAACATGCGATGTTAGCGCTCCCAGGGAGCTCTAACATAATCTAACATGTTTCGTAGAGCTCCATTTGGAGCTCTAATGGAGCTCTAACATACGATGTTAGAGCTCCCGGGGAGCTCTAACATACTCTAACATGCTATGGTAGAGCTCCGTTGGCGCTCTGTTAGAGCTCCCTGGGAGTGTCAACATAACATGTTAGAACTTCCTGGAGCTCTATCATGCCATGTTCGAGCTCCTCATATGCTAGGTTAGAGGTGCCAGGGAGTTCCCTGGGAGCTATAACATGACATGTTAGAGGTCCCACGGGGTTCTAACATACGGTGTTAGAGCCCCCACGGAGCTCTAACATACGATGTTAGAGCTCCCTGGGAGCTCTAACATAATATAACATGCTATGTTAGAGCTCCATTGGAGCTCTAACATTCGATGTTAGAGCTCCCAGGGAGCTCTAACATGCGATGTTAGAGCTCTCACGGGGCTCTAACATACCATGTTAGAGCTCCCAGGGAGCTCTAACATACTCTAACTTTCTATGTTAGAGCTCCCTGGGGGCTTTAACCCGCCGCCGCCGCCGCCGCCGCCTCCCCTTAACCATTTCACAATCGATTGCGCAACGGTTAAGACCCCCCCCCTCTCGCCAGGGGCGGGTGGGCTTAACCGCGTCGCAATCGATTGCGCAACGGTTGAGGCCCCCTTCCTGGCGAGAGGGGGGGTGGGCCTCAACCGCTTCACAATTGATTGCGCAACGGTTGAGGCCCCCCCCCCTCTTCCCCCCCCCCCCCCCACCAGGGGGTGGGGGGGAGAGGCGTTTAACCGATTGCGCGACGATGCGAAACGGTTAAGGCTTCCGCCCCCCCCCCCCCTCTGGGACCAAGGGGGGGGGGGGGCTTTTGTACCAGCGAGATATGGGGTCTTAACCGCTAGGATCGATCGCGGAACGGTTAATGACCCCCTCCTCTCGCCGAGGGGGGGGGGGGGGGGGGGCTTTTTTTTTTTTTTTTATCTTCAGCTTATCTTCGGTTTCTATGACCGTTTCACAATCGATCTTGCGCAACGGTTTAAGGCCCCCCCCCCCCCCCCCCCCCCCCCCCCCCCCCCCCCCCCCCTCTTCCTTCCCCCCATTGGACGACGAGGGGGGTGCCTTGACCGTTTGTTTTACCACAATCGATCGACGCAAGGGCTTTAAGACCCCCCCCCCTGGGAGAGGGCGGGGGCCTTAACCGTTTCGCCAATTTCGATCGCCCAGCGTTAAGGCCCCCCCCTGCGCGAGAGGGGGGCGGGATTAAAAGTTCTGGACCGAAATAGATTGAGAAGAGGCGTAAAGGGGCGCGAGGACAGCAAAAGCAGGCGGCAAGGCGGAAGCGGAAAAATGACGAGGGGAAAGGACATGGTGATTGAAGGATGAGGACTCCTCTCCTACCACTACGCATCAGTGACCGACTCCACAATCGATTGCGCAAACGGTTAAGGCACCCCCCCCCATGGCGAGCGAGGGGGGTCTAACCGTTCGCGCAATCGAATCCGCGCAGCGTGTTTAAGCGGTGTTTGCGGAGCGGCGGCGGCGGCGGCGGCGGGTGTTGTGGCGCTTGACGCTTCACAATCGATGCCGCAACGAGTTAAGGCCCCCCCCTGGCGAGAGGGGGGGCCTTAACCGTTGCGCAATCGATTGCGAAACGGTTAAGGGGCGGCGGCGGCGGAGCGCCGAACCGTTTCACAGTCGACTGTGCAACGGTTAAGACCCCCCTGGCGAGTGGGGGGTCTTAACCGTTGCGCAATCGATTGTAAAGCGGTTATGTGGCGGCGGCGGCGGCGGGTAGGTTAGAGCTCCCAGGGAGCTCCAACATGGTATGTTACAGCTCCAGGGGGCTCTAACATGGCATGTTAGAGCGCCCAGGGAGCTCTAACATGGCATGCTAGAGTTCTCACGGGGTTCTAACATAGCATGTTAGAGTATGTTAGAGCTCCCTGGGGGCTCTAACATCGTATGTTACAGCTCCGTGGGAGGTCTAACATATCGTGTTAGAGCTCCCAGGGAGCTCTAACATGCCATGGTCGAGGTCCACGGGAGCTCTAACATAGCATGTTTGAGCTCCACGGGAGCTCTAACATCCTATGTTAGAGCTCCCAGGGAGATCGAACATAGCTTGTTCGAGCTCCCTGGAGCTCTTCTAAAATACCATGTTAGAGCTCCCTTGGAGCTCTAACATGCCATGTTAGAGCTCCCTGGGGGCTCTACCATGCGAGGGAAATCGATCAACGAAGGGGGGTCCCTCAAATCGCCCTGCCCCTCGGGAACCCACAAAATAATAGCCTCCTGGGCCCCTCTTGGTTCCATTTATCAGATCACCCAGCTTTCCTGTAGCGCAGGCACCTCGGCCCAAGGCATTTCTTGCAGCGCCTGCAGGCTGCCATGTCAGAAATGTGGCCAGCGCAGGGAGGCCTGGCCCATGCCCAGAAACCGTCATCATGGACCCTGACACTGGGCCCATTGATGCGCCATGGCTAGAAGTTCGCGAGTACGTTTCGAAGAAGAGTGGAGAACCTAAGGAGCCCTGGTGGTTTTGTTTACCGCGCGAGAAATGGGCAGCCCCGACGCACCAGATTTCGGCGGACCACATCAAGAATGTAAAGAATAAGCATCTCTGGTGGCATAATGCTTGTCCACAGGGTTCTGATGAGGAGAAGGCCGCATGGTGCTCTAAGGTCATGAACGCTGCGGTGCCCCACTCGAGCTACGCCCTGAAGCGGAGAAACAGATGAAGTGGATGATTGGAGGTCGTCGAAGAAGCCCGCGCTCAAGGGCAGAGAGAGCAGAGAGCAATGGCAAAGTGAAGGCCATCAGCAAGAAGCTGGAACAGCTGCAGGAGAGAACACTTGGAAAAAGCTGGAACAGCTCAAGAGCTGCGTCATCAGGAGCTGCAGCAGCAGGAGCTGCAACAGCAGGAGCACAGCAGTGGCAGCAGACGCTTACGCAGCAGCAGCAGCAGGACGGGCTAACCACCGTTATCACCTCGATGCTCAATTTCTGGACCAACGCTTTTCCAAACCTTATGGCACAGAACAACATGGCCGAGAAGATGGATCAGATTCTGGACCTCCTGCGGGCACAGGGACAGGCGCTCCAGGACCTGCATAAGAAAGTCGAGGAGCTCGATCAGAAAGTGGAGGAGCCCAAGCAGCAGGAAAAGAATGAGGACCAGTGAGCTCAGCAGCAGGACAAGTGACCTCGCATGGGCGTCTGGTAGCCGATGCCGGAGGCGTGCAGCCTGGCTCGCATGCTGGCCCCTTCGCCGCGCTCACGCGGTGCGCCCGTGCAGCGGGCCAACGAACTCGAACGAATAACAGATATATGGGGTTCTGCATTTAGTAGGACTGAAAAAATGAGTGCGTTGAATATTGGGATCTCCTCTTGACGCCCTGAGGGGCGAGGAATTTCTGGCAATCTCTCTTGAGGCCCTGTGGGGAGATGGAATTTCTGGGATCTCCTCTTGAGGCCCTTAGGGTGGTTATATGATGTTAGAGCTCCAGGGAGCTGTAACATGACATGTTCGAGCTCCAACGGAGCTCTGTCATAGCATGTTGTTAGATTATGTTAGAGTTCCCCGGGAGATCTAACATAGCATGCTAGATGATGTGAGAGTTCCCTGGGGGGCTCTAACATCGCATGTTAGAGCTCCAAGGGAGCCCTACCATAGCATGTTAGATTATGTTAGAGCTCCCTGGGAGCTCTAACATCGCATGTTAGAGCTCCGTGGGAGCTCTAACATGTCATGTTAGAGCTCCCTGGGAGCTCTGACCTCGCATGTTAGAGCTCCGTGGGGCATCGAAGATGTCAGGGCAGATGCCAGATGAAGAAACCAAACTACCATGATAGGCTGCTCTACCATGAGAAACCCAGCTACCATAATATACCAAACTACCATGAGAAGCCAAGCTACCCTAAGAAGCCCAGCTACCATAATAAACCAAACTACCATAAGAAACCAAGCTACCATACGAAGAAGGGTGACCGAGTGACCTCACGCGGGCCGCTGCCTGCGGCAGTAGCTTCTCACGCGGGCAGCGTTGTCGTATAAGTCTTCTCACAGCGGCGTGCCGCCGCATTCCCTTGTCACAGTCCCCATCAGGCTTCTCGCAGCAGCCTCGCGCAATTTTGCTGAGGCCTTCCTGTGCTGGCTCATCCTTGGGCCCCCCAGTAGGCTCTTCCAATGATCATCCTGGCCCTGGCCTGGAGTCTTCCAGTTTCCTGGCCCGCGCCATCTGATTGTACGGAGTCTCGCTTGGCTCGAGAAGTTGTTGGCGAGTTTGCTCTATCGGGGGCCTGCCGCCTTTCTTTCCGATGGCCCCGAAGGTTTTGAACCTCTGTGACAAGAGCGAAATCGCGGCGCACCGCGCTCGCGGCCATGAATCGATCTCCCCTCAGGCGCTGGCGGGGCTCAACGAGAAGCGCGTCTTCATATTGCCAGGAGCGGGTACTTTCTCGGTGAAGAGCTCGCCAGCACGGGACGGATGCATGATGAAAGTCGGCGGTGCGTGGAGGGCGGTGAAGCTTTCCTCCTCCCCCTCTTCCCCCTCCCCCCCCCCCCCCCCCCCCCCCCTCCCCCTCTTCCCCCTCCCCCCCCCCCCCCCCTCCCCACCTTCTAGTTCTAATTCAGAAGTCCCTGAATCCCCTCCGCCCCCGACCCCCGACCACGCCCCAGGGGGCAAGGCCGCCCCGCGAGGGCGGGGGGGGCCGCGCCCTATCCATGTTTCACCGTGGTCGAAGGCAGGGCCCCACCCCCATGTTTCACCGTGGTCGAAGACAGGGCCCCACCCCTGTGCCCCCGCTTTTCAAGGGGGAAGCCTTCGTTATCGAGGTCGAGGACAGGGCAATGGTGCGTGCGAGGGCGCGGCCGCGTTCGGACATGTTTCTTCATTTATGTGCGCTCAAAAGGAGGGGGGTGGGGGGCCGATGGGACGACGACGGCGGCGACGACGACGACGACGACGACGACGACGGCGGGGGGGGCGGCCCGATGGGGGCTCTAACATGCTACGTTAGAGCTCCCATCGAGCCCTAACATAGCATGTTCGAGTTCACAACCCTCACATCGAAATCTAACATAACACGTTCGAGCTCCCAAGGAGCTCTTACATAGCATGTTAGAGTTCCATTGGGGCTCTAACAACATGCCAAGAGATCCATTAGCCCCAAGGGATCTCCAACAACATCCTATTGTAGAGCTCAAGGCCAACATACCATGTTAGAACTCCCTGGGGGCTCTAACATGCCATGTTAGAGCCCCCACGGAGCTCTAACATATCGTGTAAGAGCTCCCAGGGAGCTCTAACATACTCGAACATGCGATGTTAGAGCTCTGTTGGAGCTCTAACATGCTATGTTAGAGCTCCCTGGGAGCTCTAGCATAACATGTTTGAGCATGTTAGAGCTCACACGGGGCTCTAACCTACCATGTTAGAGCTCCCAGGGAGCTCCCACGGAGCTTTAACATGATATGTTAAAGCTCCGCTGGGGCTCGGTATCTTAGAGCTCCCAGGGGCTCATAACATGGGAGCTCTAAATGCATGTTAGAGCTCCCTGGGAGCTCTAACTGCATGTTAGAGCTCCCTGGTAGCTCTAACCTACCCGCCGCCGCCGCCGCCTCAGAGCTCCCACGGAGCTCTAACAAACGATGGTAGAGCTCCCAGGGAGCTCTAACATAATCCAACATGCCATGATAGAGCTCCAAGGGATCTCTGATTTCCTACGTTAGAGCTCAAGGCTAACATACCATGCTAGAACTCCTTGGGAGCTCTAACATGCCATGTTAGAGCTCCCATGGAGCTCTAACATGCCATGTTAGGACTCCCAGGGAGCTCTAACAGACTCGAACATGCTATGCTAGAGCTCAGTTGGAGCTCGAACAAGCCATGTTAGAGCTCCCACGGAGCTCTAACATACCATGTTGGAGCTCCCAGGGAGCTCCCACTGAGCTCTAACCTGCTATGTTAAAGCTCCGTTGGAGCTCGGTATTTTAGAGCTCCTTGAGCTCTAACGTGCTATGTTAGAGCTCCCTGGTAGCTCTAACGTACCCGCCGCCGCCGCCGCCGCCTCAGAGCTCCCTGGGAGCTCTAACATCGTATGTTAGAGCTCCCAGGGAGCTCTAACATAATCTAACATACGATGTTAGAGCTCCCAGAGAGCTCTAACATACTCGAACATGCTATGTTAGAGCTCTGTTGGAGCTCTAACATGCTATGTCAGAGCTTCCTGGGAGCTCTAACATAGCATGTTAGAGCATGTTAGAGCTCCCACGGAGCTCGAACATACCATGTTAGAGCTCCCAGGGAGCTCCCACGGAGCTCTAACATGATATGTTAAAGCTCCGTTGGAGCTCGGCATGTTAGATCTCCCAGGGATCTCTAGCATGGGAGCTCTAACATGGCATGTTAGAGCTCCCAGGGAGCTCTAACATACTCGAACATGCTATGTTAGAACTCCCTGGGAGCTCTAACAAGCCATGTTAGAGAGCTCCCAGGGAGCTCTCACATACTCGAACATGCTTTGTTAGAGCTCCGTTGGAGCTCTAACAAGCCATGTTAGAGCTCCCACGGAGCTCTAACATACCATGTTCGAGCTCCCACGGAGCTCTAACATGCCATGTTAGAGCTCCCAGGGAGCTCTAACATACTCGAACATGCTATGTTAGAGCTCCGTTGGAGCTCTAACAAGCCATGTTAGAGCTCCCACGGAGCTCTAACATACCATGTTAGAGCTCCCAGGGAGCTCCCACTGAGCTCTAACATGCTATGTTAAAGCTCCGTTGGAGCTTGGTAATTTAGAGCTCCCAGGGAGCTCTAACATGGGAGCTCGAATATAGCATGTTAGAGCTCCCTGGGATCTCTAACATGCTATGTTAGAGCTCCCTGGTAGCTCTAACCTACCCGCCGCCGCCGCCGCCGCCTCAGAGCTCCCACGGAGCTCTAACATGCGATGTTAGAGCTCCCAGGGAGCTTTAACATAATCTAACATACGATGTTAGAGCTCCCAGGGAGCTCTAACATGCGATCGGATTCTCGGGCCCTGGCTGTCGACCCCCGTCGGGAGGGCCGAGTGGTCGAGGGGCCTCCCGACGGAGGGCCCTCGCAGATGAGTCATCGCGCGGCGCCCCCCGACGGTCCGACGGTCTCCCCCGTGGCCGGTGGCCCATGGCCCGTGACCCGTCGTCGTCGTCACCGTCCGTCGGCGTCGCTGCCTCAGCCTCAGCCGTCTGCAGTGCGAAGGTCCAGTGTTTCGGCTGTATTCCTCCTCAGCCTGAGCAGGCGACCCCCCCCCGCCTCGGACTCAAGCGTCGACGCTCGCCGCGATGGCCGCGATGGCAGCATCTGGGCCGTCGACGACGATTCGCATCCAGCTCCAGCTTCGCGTGACCATCAATGGAGATGGAGTCGTGGTGGGCGGTGTGACCATCAATGGAGATGGAGTCGTGGTGGGCGGCGGCGGCGACGACCAGCGCGCCCCGGGGGCCGCCGCCGTGTTCCAGCATGCGGTTCATGTGCCAGCTGCTGGTGGTGGTGGCGCTGCGGCCGCAGGCCCTGTGGGCGCCGCTGCAGCTCCGGGTGGCGCAGGGGCCGCACTCCCACTCCCACCCCCAGCACTTCCTGTCGCTGCCGCTGGGCAGCCTCCTCCTGTCGCTGTGCAGCCTGGGCAGCCTGGGCTGCCTCCACCGGCACCAGCGGGGCAAGCCTTGGAGGTGCCCGAGGGGTCTGAGGCCAACGACTTCGGCTGGCCAGCCACTGCGCCGTGGATCGCACCGCACTTCCGCCGGATCTTGCCCCTCGCGGCTGGCGCGCTCGGGTACCACAGCAGCCACGTGATGGCCCGCTATCGCAGCGTTGACATCTGCACCGTATGCGGCGGCTTCTCTGAGCGTGTATGTTCCAGGAAGCTCTGCGCGCCCTGTTCAGGGATCCGCAGTGATCACTATGGCAGGCGCAACCTTCTTCACATGCGCGTCGGCCACCACCCCAAAACTAACCGCGATTTTGCGGGGCTGCTAGCGTGGTGAGGGCCCGCCACGCGCCGCGCGTTGGAGTAGATGGGGGGAGGGGGGGGGGAGATGGGGGCGAGGCGATATGATCAGAGATTTTGACGACCGCGACGACGACCGTGACGACGACGACGACGCGACGACGACCCGACCCGACTCGCCCTTAATCCTTAGGCCTCATCTGCATTCTGTGCCCTGCAGGACGCCGCCCCCGCGGCTGCTTCCACGGTCCGTCGGCCCGATGCCACGCGCGCGCTCCATGCGAGGCCGCGCGAGCTGCAGCATGCGCGCCGTCTCATCCCCCGCCCCGCAGCGCGCCCCCCCCCCCCCACTGGCACCACTGGACGTTTGCGCAAGTGTCGGGCTTATGCCGATCGGATCAACGCCCCATGGCTCCAGGGCCCCCCAGGCCCCCCCCCCCCGACTACATGAATTATCCGACGCTGTCCGCCGCGAGGGCGGGGGGGGAGGGGGGGCGCGCTGTAGCTGTTCTCTGTTCTAGCGGCTAGCGCAGTCAGTCGAAACCTTCGGCCTGGCAGCGAATCTCGAAAGAATAACAGATTTATGGGGTTCTGGATCTACTAGGACTCAAAAAATGAGTGCGTTGAAGATTGGGATCTCCTCTTGACGCCCTGAGGGGCGAGGAATTTCTGGCAATCTCTCTTGAGGCCCTGTGGGGAGATAGAATTTCTGGGATCTCCTCTTGAGGCCCTTAGGGTAGTTAGAATTTCTTGGTGCCGTTGGGGTCTTGCAAAATCTCTGGGCCCACCCATCAAGAGCTGGTAGGCCATCTGGGGAGAACTCGACAGGCTCTTGGCGCCCTCGCTCGCTGAAAATGCATTAATCTTCGCATTGCTTCGAGGGAATGGGCGACTTCCGACATCCGTGAGTTCGTCTAGAATTGGTTGCGGCTATTTTCGCTCTGCTTCCTATCCGCCCTCTGGACGTTCCATCGGCTACAACGGCCCCTGTTATTCCATCATTGCCCAATTCCATTCCCACCACGGCTCCAGCCCGACCTGCAACAGGCGCGCGAGGTGGAACGGCCAGCCCGCAGCTGAACCAGCCCGCCTGAGCGCGATGAGCGGCTTCGCGGCGCAGCCGTTCAAGGACTTCTGGGCCGACAGGGTTTTCCCCCTCATCGAGACTGGCTTCAAACGGCTTCTCAAGACCATTCCGAAGCGCGTCGCTTAGAGGGCCGAGAAGCCGGAGCGGGAGAAGCCAGACAAGTCGCAGGCGGACCATTCGAAAAATATCTCGAAGAAGGACAGGAGAGAACTCCATTGCAGGAGAAGCTCGTCAGGATCATCGAAGAGTGTAACGAGAAGGGCGAGCGCAGGATTGCCGATCTGAACCTGGCGCATACCGCGCCCATCGACAACAGTTTCCTGGAGGAGAATATCACGGTGGGCAAGGTGGAGAACGTGGCTGCGGACATGTTCACGTCGAACGTGCCGACGGACGACGCGGCTGAAACAGCGAACGACACTCTTGAGGGCGCTGGCGACGTCGAGTGCACAGCCCAGGGTAACCCACAGCGGCGCATCGTGGAGACGCTAAGCCAGGTCAAGGGTGGCAGGCGTTGGAACATCCCGAAGCAGGTTGAGAAAGGGTTCGAGATCCCCATCGTGATCACCAACGTGAACCCGACCGCTGTACCCGAGATCGGCAAGTTCAAGCGTTTGGGCAGTGACGTCGTGGTCAACGCTGTCTGGCTGGCCTACTACTGGGCAAAAGAGGAAGGCACCTGGCAGGCCGTAGAAGCGGTGGAGGACTTGATTCTGGATTGGCCCTTCGATTTCGCGCTGATCCCGGGGCGCGCGGCTGAGGAGGTCGAGGAGAACAAGTCCTAGTGGTCTGTCAACCAGAGATCCCGCAACGAGCGCCTGCGCGATTTCCTCGGGGTCGAGAACCAGAACCTCATGCGCATCGTGGCACGTGCGGCGGACATCTTGAAGAGCGGCGGGCCAGGTGGCGGGAACCCCTCGGCAGAGAAGGTGCAGGCGTGGTTGGAGAAAAACATAAAGTGGGGACTTATGCACTGCCCCAGCCTGAGGACCGTCAAGACGCGCATGATCAACTGGCTCGCTCTCGAAAAGTGCCCGGGGGCATTGCTGCTTTTAGATGCCGCCGTGAACCGTTGGGGGCGAGACAATCTGCTGGACAGGCCCACACAGCTTGGGACGATCATCGCGAAGACGGACGCTACCTCGCTGGGGTACGTCTTGGAAAGCTTGTACACGCTGATGTGGCGGAAGAGCGTGAAGGACCCGTACAGCGCCTCCACCATCGGCCAGGTAGTGGCCGAGATCTTGTGGGCGAAGAAGTACGTGGCGAACTTTCTGAAACAGTGCCCAGACTTGTTCAAAGGGAGCACTGGCTGCAACAGCACTGAAACAACAGACACACAGGAGAACGCCGCCGAGAGAACAGTCATGGGCATGGCGAGGCAATACCTCGACTCGCCGCTCAAGTTCTTCGAGAAGACTGCGGGGCCTGACAAGGACCCGACCAGGGTGCAGTCACTGCCGACCGAGGCGCTGCGCCTGGCGATGAAACGCTTCCTTGAAATAGGCCAGGACTTCTACAAGCAGGAGATCTCTGGCGCCCTCACCCAGCCGTGCGCCGAGCGCTACAACATGGACAAGTTCCACAGGAGCGTGCGAGTGAACAAGAGGTTCCTCGAGAAGTTCCAGATCGCGCACGACTCCCTCGTGGGGAACCCCCAGGAACCGTCAGAGCAAAAGCCGGCAGACAGCGACGCGGTCGGTGCTGCAACAGCGGGCGGCGCTGGAACAGCGGAGGCGGCCTCCGAGGACAAGAAGAATATCGACGTCTCCCCGAGCGACGTGAATAACTGCAAGGCGCTGTTCGTCATGATCACGGCGGAGGGCAGCGCCATGGATACCCGCGCTTCGGTTACTAAGACACGCCTATACCAGAACCTCACAGATAATGCATCAGTGATGGGCTTCTGCGATGTCAAGAATGCGAAGTTGCTCTGCGTCTTCGAGGGGCAAGGCTTCACGCGCCGTGAGCCCGCGCTGGGCGAATTGGATGTCACGCGCTACCTGAAGTCCCTGGAACCGCTGATGGTCGGTGGACGGGACGCGCTGTGGGTGCTGACGGGCCGCGCGCAGTCGAACCTCCCGAAGATCCGGAAGATCCTCGCCGCAAACAAGTTCCGCACGGTCACATACTACCTCGCCTACAACACGAAGCAGATGCAGCAGTGCGGCCACTTCCAGAGGCAGCGAGGCCTTGCGAACTCGCGCTCGCACGAGGTCATGTTGCTCTGCTACAAGGGGAGGAAGCCGAAGCAATTGGCCAAGATCAGGCAGTTCGTGGACGCGGGCAGCCCCCTCTTCAACGAAGTGATGAGGAACGTGGTTGTCCTGCCGCAGAAGAGCCACGCCCTCGTGCCCAAGCAGGTTCGGGAGACCAGCTTGGCCAGCATGGTCGGCCAGTGCGTCGCCGAGGTGGAGGCCGAGGAGCGAGAGAAGCTGGGGTACTGCCACTCTCTCCAGGAGGACGAGGGCGCTGATTGTGGCGCCGAGGCGCGCGGCGAAGCTGCAGCAGCCGTCCGCCCCGAGAAGGCCCTCGCGACTGCGGCCGTGAAGAAGTGGAAGCTCTACCGCCAGCTCACGGGAACGGAGGTGCCGTGGTTCCCGCACGACAACGACATCGAGCTCCTCAAGGAGCTCTGCCACGAGGCGGGGAAGCCCAGGCGGGTGTACTTCGGCACGCCTGCGGGCGGCGCAGGCATGCACGGCTGCATCGAGAGCGGGCGCAGTGTGTTGGCCTTGACTTTGGACGACCACCACGCGAAGGTGCTCAGGCCGTTTCTCGTGGAGCGTGCCGTCGAGGCCATGCTCGGGAGCAGCGCCATGGCGTTCGTGAACGAGGACCTGCTTGCACGCTCTGCGCAGTTGCGCCTGACAAAGGAGGGCCCGAAGGAGGGCCCGAAGGATGGGAAGACGGACGACAACAAGAAGGAGGGCAAGAAGGAGGACAAGAAGAAGGACAAGACGGATACTAAGAAGAAGGACAAGAAGGATGAAAAGAAGAAGGGTAAGAAGGGTAAGAAGCGCGACGCCGACGCGTCCTCGACCTCAGACTCCTCGTCCCCAGACGACTCCTCGGCCTCGAAGAAGAAGAAGCCGAAGACCGGCTGAAACAGAGCACAGGCTTGAGCACAGGCTGCAACAGAATTCGACAGCTCCGACGCAGGAGCCAGCCCGCGCGCTCCTGTTCCCGTGGAGCTGCCGCTTGTTTGATTTTGGACTGCAACAGTCGCGCGCTGGCGGCGTCGCCTCCGTTCTCGTAATGGGACGCGCGCCACGTTCTGGCCTGTGCAGTACGCGGCACCTTGCGTGCAGATAGGAACATAGTCCTCCGTCATCCCTTCGTCGCCATCCGTCGCACTTGGCCCACGGCGCAGGCAAGGCGCAGAGTCAGAATGCTTACCTTTCCAAAGGGTGCCCTTGCATCCTACGCTTTCCGTTCCGAAGCTGGGGAGCTGGATAAACAACAGATACCATGCCGCCAAGGCCTTTGCATCCTTGCGGCGCTCTGTAGGGGCGGGCCAGGATGGGGATGCAGCAGGGCAGGGGAGACACGGGATTATTTGAGGGGCGCCCCGGGAGCAGCTCTAGAAATGCCACGCTGGGTCTCGCTACATGGGCGGGGGGCGCAGATGAAGAGGGGTCGGATGAGCAGGAAGAGGAAGGCGAGGATGATGAGGAGGAGATCTTTTCAGATCCTGCTCGAGTGGGGGGCTGCCGTCGGCAAAGGCAGTGCAAGCTTCGTCTCCGCGCCGCTTGGACAGTCGCAGGGGCCCGTCCCATCTCGGGGCTCCGAGGTGAGTTTGAAGCAGCTTTCCTGTGCAGCGCCAGTTGTTCGGTTTCTCGGATGCGAAAGAGTGGCGGGCGATCATTTCCTCGGGGGCACTGGGGGCAGTCGGACAGGGGGGGGGGGGGGGGGCGGGATTGATGGGGGAAGCATTCAGAGCGCGTCTGGCCCAGTGGGATTGCCAAGAGATTTCAACGCCAGGAGGGTGCTGGAGCAGAGCCGAGTCCGAGGAGACGATGGTGTGTGCGAGGACATATGGGGCCATATTCTAACGCATTGTAGGTATACGCACTGACGACTGAAAGTGACAGCATCATAGCTGTGTTGTACATGAACGCGTCGTTGGGCTGGGACTCCATGTTCGATTGCAACAACGCGTTGTGTACACAAGAACCCCCGAGGCGTCCCAGGGGGGTCATCTACTGTGAACCCTGCGAGGGCACACCTTTAGTCAAAGGTGGCCATCTCGACTGGTTAGCGCCAGTGCATGGCCTGGGCGATGCCCCCATGCGGCGGCGCGAGACGCTTGCGATTTGGCTAGTTGAGCAGGGGTGCCGCAAGTCGCTGGTGGAGCCATGCCTGCGGGCGAAGCATAACGCTGGACGTCGCCTGGAGCCGTTCATTCTCATAGAGGTGGACGATCTGATCGTCTCCAGTTTCCATGAGAGAGCTCAGGAGCTCAAAGCTAGGGTGACGACGCGCTTCCTCTTCGGCAAGTGACCACAGGGGGGCAGACTGCGCGGGCAGGCGCAAAAAGCATCGCGCAGACAAGATCACGCCAGACTGAAAGCAATCCATACAATAACAGTTATCTCCCGTGCCCCTGGACAAGCGCCGCGGAGCAGGGCCATCCAGTCTGCTGAGAGCAGATTACATAAGATCGCAACGTCCCATGATAGCTCAGATTCAATGGGTAGCCTGAGAGAGTCGCCCCGATGTCGCCGGAGACGCATCGCCGCAGGCAGCAGCATTACCTTTGCCGAGCGTGGAGGACACTGTGATGCGCGTCAAGATATGTCGACATTTAATAGCGACGGCGGCCCAACATCCGTCCATCTGGCCAGTCGACGCGGGGGGCATGGCTTTCAGATGCAGGAGGGCCAGGAACGGCAAGGAGAGGAGCTGCGCAGGGAGCATGGGCGGCTGTGGTGGTGGAAGGAGGGACCAAGAGCAAAAAGAAAGCAAGGGTGAGCATCCTTTTCTCGGAGATCGAACGGCTTCGTCGCGCTGTAGTTTCGACGGCGGCTGCCGAAACTCTGGCGCTGCCCCCAGCACTGGCAGAGGCACAATGGTTTGGTGTAGAGAGACCGAAGTGTTTCGACACTTTGCACCCTTCCACTTCCGCGCTGGTGCCCGCCTGTCAGTTGAGCGAAGCGGCGTCAACGGTATCAGTTGTAGGCGCCGAGTCAGTGTTTGATGCCCCCAGGAGGAATTGCGCCAGCTCCAGGGCCGACCGGAGAAACGCAGTGGAATTAATTGGCCCTCGTTCGAGATTCCACGAGCGCGGTAGGCTGAACCATTCGCTGGCCGCCTCGCTCCCGGACCTCCGCGGACCCCGCGACAAAAGCAGACCTTGCCAAGTGCTGCCCGGCGTTCCCCGGCGCTCCCAGACATCCTCTGCCGATGGGGCCATGCGTCTCACGCATTGGGGGGGGGGGGGGGGCATCTAGTAAGAAGCTCGATGAATCAGGCGCTGAATTCTAGGTCGAGAGGAGCGTCGAGAGAATCGCTGCAGGAATTGGGGGGGGGGGGGGGGCGGGGGCCCAAGAGCCTGGCGACGAAAGCGCGCGGGGGGAAGGATGAGAGGGATGCGCCAAAGGCAGGCGGAATACAGGAATACGAGAGGAGAGCACAGAGGGAAGCAGTTGGAGAGAGGAGAGAGAGAGAGAGAGAGAGAGGAGAGAGAGGGAGGGGGAAGAGAGAGAGAGAGAACAAAAAAAAGAAATAAATATAGAGAAGAGAGAGAGAGAGAGAGAGAGAGAGAGAGAGAGAGAGAGAGAGAGAAAGAAGAGGGATGAGAGAGAGAGAGAGAGAGAGAGAGAGAGAGAGAGAGAGAGAATGCGGCAGAGAGAGAGAGGGATACATAGAGAAAGAGAGAGGGGGATACATATATATATATATGTATATAGAGGAGAGAGAGAGAGAGATAACCAAACAAAAGAGATAGGGAGAGAGAGAGAGAGAGAGGGAGAGAGAGAGAGAGAGAGGGAGAGAGAGAGAGAGAGAGAGAGAAAAAGAGAGAGAGAGAGAGAGAGAAAGAGAGAGAGGAGGGAGAGAGAGAGAGAGAGAGAGAGAGAGAGACCGGACAAGTAGGCGGACCAGGGTCCGTCCGCGAGGCGCACTGCGGTGCGACAACCCGCAAAACACTATTTGCGGCGGTGCAGCCTTAAGATACGAGGGCGGGCAACAGACCCCCTCCCCCGGCGCATTGCGTCTGAAGCTACGGACGGCGGACAGACTGTGATGATCACGTGTCAGACCGCGTGACGAAGAAGGCCCCAACAAGAAAGGCGACGTGCGGACACGTGGCTAGGCGGCTTGGCAGGCCGCCAGTTGGGCGCTCGGCCGCAGCGCGGCGCGCAGGGACGGGGCACCCCCCGCCCCCACGCCCTGACACCGTGGACGCGGGGCCACGCGTGCACACGGGCAGGCAGAATGGCGGAGATTAGCGCGGGGCTCCAGGCGGAGCGCCGCGGAGCGATGACAGCATAGCATGGAGGGTGAGTGGCGGCGCAGCACCATCGGGCGGGGGTGTAAGCAGCTCGGCGAAGGCACGACCGGCGCGGTGGAGGCGCTGGAGCAAAGGGCCTTGACGGGCTTGGGCAGCGGCAAGGTCGGCGGCGAGAGCTGCGCACCTCTGCTGGAGAGCGGCCGTAGACTGGGACAGCTCGGCTTCGCGGTCGGTGAGGGGCGGCTGCTCTGTGCCCGCGGTCGCGGGCCTCGCGGCGGGGGCGAGGTCATCGGTGCGCCTGGCCAGGTGGTGGACCAGCGCGGTGCGGCGGTCCGTGCGCTGGCGGCCGTCGCCGTGGCGAGGCGACTGGAGGGCGTCGCGCGGTCCCAGGGCTGAAGCCGCTGGGGCCACGCCCCATGAGGACGGAGGAGCCGCAGCCTCGCAGCCTGCAACAGTAGGAGCGTGGACGGGGCGCGACGGCCTAACTGGCTCAGTGCCCTGCGGGGGGGCTGAAGCCGCCCCCACGGGCTGGCGCTGGTGGGGGGAAGGGGTTGGTGGCACGGGGGGAACAATCATGATGCCGTGCGAGGGCTCAGAGGTCGGCCGCGTGACCGGGTGGCGACTCGATGAAGCGGCATCGTCGGCAGCGTGGGGTGTCGGCGGGACGTCGTCTATGCTGCCACCCAATCCGAGGGGATCATAAAAGTCCTCGTCGGCGTCTTGGAGGTGAGCGACGTCATCATGTGGGTGCGGTGCCGCTCTCGGTGGCGGAGTCGAGGTGGGCGTCGTGCGGATGCCCGACGGGGCAAGGTTGGCGCTGGCTGGCCCGTCGCCCAGGAAGTCTAGTCCCCCGCCGAAGCCGAACGGGTCGTCCTCCTGTTCGTCGTACATCGCGCGTTGGGCCTCGGCCCAGAGCTCGTCCGGGTTCTGCGGGATGTCTGGTCCAGCCGCGGGTGGTGCCTGGTCCGACAGCAGGGGGTTCGGTTCCATTTTACTGAGTTCAGCCGCTGTAAACCCAGCCCTGCGGTGTGGGAATGGCAGAGTACGGTGTCTGCGCTCGTAGATGGCGACAGCGACCCCGTGAAGCACGGTCGCTTGGCGATGTCGTGTTTTGGCAGCTTCAACGATGTCGTCGGGGAGGTTGTGCGTGCGTGCCGCCGCTGTGGCAAGGGCGTCGGCCTGACGGTTGAACTCCTCCGCGATGGGCCCGATGAGCCCAAGGTCGATGCCCAGGTCTCCCAGGTGGCTGGCGACTTTTTCGACGCGAAACATGTCGGGCTTGGCCATGACACATCGGTGAATCATTGCCCAGAGCTCCGCGTGCGTGCCCTGCGGCGCTGGATGTCCGTCGATGATGCTTTGGAACCCATCGACCACCGCCTGGTTGTCCACGAAGACGTGCACGGGCCGTTCGGCACACGCCGTAAGGTGGACGATGGCAAGGGTCTCCGCAACCTGGGCGTTCTGCGTTAGGCCGTGAACGCGTGCACTGTAGTTCATGCGGTGGTCGATGCCGTAGTAGACGCCGTAGCCCGCTCGTGCTAGGAGTGGGATGGCTTGGTTGGTGCACGCACCGTCCGTGGCAGCATAGACCCATGTCCATCCAGTGTCGTTGTCAAGGTAGGTGGTGTAGGTGTCCTGGGCTGAAGCCGCAGGATCACCCTCAGGGGGGGGCCGCGGGATGGGCTGTGGCAGCGGGTCCCTCGCGAGGTCGGCCTGCAGGTCGAGGAGGGCTGGGTCTTCGTCGAAGAGCCCGCAGTGTCTTGTGTGCGGCGGAAGACGGGCCCACTGGTCGTCACTGATGAGGGTGGTGAGAGGAACTCTTTCTCGGGCCCAGCACTTACAGTCGCGGACAGTGTGCTCCTGAGTTTCCTCTTCCTCGTCGCAGTAGCGGCACATGGGGCTGGGGTCTGCCGACGTGTTGGATCGGGATCGTCGCTGTTGGGTGTGGTCCCCGCCCGACAGGTAGTTCAGGAGGAGCGCCAGCTGCCAGGCAGTGCATTTGGCTGCTCCTTTGGTTCGCGCGAGCCACGTGCTGGCGAAGAGGTCAAGGCCCTGTCTGACCGAGGCGAGGTAGCCAAGGTCGTGTCGCCGTGGCTTGATCTTCCGCAGAAATGCCCTGCGTTGCGAGGCCCGCAGCATGTGCAGGAAGGCGTTTTGGGGTAGATTCAGCCAGCTGATCGGGCAGCCCCAGTCATCGTACATAATGCCAAATGTGGGCCAGGTCCATCGGAGCTGCTGGAGTGACTGGACGAGTCGCCCGACGGGTCCTCCACCAAACAGGGTCTGGACGTGGTGATGAAGGTCTCTGGCGAGCCCGCAGAGTGTGGCGTCGCGGTTAACCTGCCGCCGCAGACACAGGAATGCTTCACGCTGCGTGATGGCGTCGATCTCAAGGGCGTGTCCCGGCACGCACACGGCCATGAGAGTCCAGAACTCGACCCACTTGTTCCCCTTGGGGCGGATAGCCGCCTTGAGGGCGTGGTTGTAGGCAGTCTTGGCTGGGCCTGATGGTGCTTGGATGTCGGTGCCCGTGGTGCAGACGCTGGCGGCCAGGGATCGGACGTGCCGCGCCTTTATAAGCATCGGCGACGGGAGCTTGCCAATGCGCGGCAGGCGGATAGTCGCCCTCCGCACACGGGCGTCTGCGGTGGCCGTGAGGTTAAGCGCGGCTGGAGCCGGCGCTGCCTCGGCGTTGATGTAACTCCCGACGAGCTTGAAGGAATCGACCACTCGGAGGGGGCGATCCGCCAGTGTGAGCTGGGTGACGGCGGCGTGCAGCTCATCGGTGAGCGCCCACCCTGCCACTTTACCAGGGTGAATGCGTTGACCGGAGAATCGGTCAAACTTGGCGGTTTCGTCGAGAGATTTCTGCAGCTCAGGAGCGGTGTGGGTAGTGGAGTTGCTGTCGTCAACGAAGGTAGTGCTGAGTGATCGAGGAACGTATCGGTGCTGCCTCTTTGTCCACACGCACATGAGCAGCTTGATGTCATCCAGGGACCACGAGCTGCCCTGGAGGTGACCGTTTGTCCTGGCCAGGTCCCTGGAGTACGCTCCGTTCATGCGGATGTAGCGTTTGTGGTGTCTGTAGAAGTTTCGGCGGACAGTAACGATGTCTTGTGGGCACCCCGCGTGCAGCGCAAGGTTTAGACAGATGTCCGTGATGAGGTAGTCGAAGCACTTCTGTCGGTCAAGGGCTGCTCCAGCTAAGGGGAGGAGTAAAGTCCTGGCGTGTTCAATGCGCAGGGCGAGAGAAGTGCTGACATCCCCAATGGTGGCTTTGGGAACGGCGCCGAAGCTCGTGGCATGGGTCCATCCTTGCCGCCAGGTCGTGAGGCTACGGTAGGCCGGCGCCTCCCACGCATACATCCACACGGAAAGAACCGAGAGAAGCCGTTGGTCCGTCGGGAGTTCCCCTCGGCCTTTTCGGAGGCACGGGTTTGGCACGTGCAGGAGGGGCTCGGGGATGGTGCCAGTGCGTTGCATAGCACGTAAGACGCTGGCGAAGAGGCGAAGGATGTCGTCGGGTAACTCCTTTGCCTCCTTGGTCGTCCAGCCGTCGAGTCCCCCCGCGCGGCGCGGTGAACGGGTGCGAATGAAGTGGATGAGTAGGTCGTCGGTAAGGTGGAAGGGGGCTGCTGGTGATGGCGTAGGCAGCTCTTGGCGGCATTCATCGTAGAAGTCCGCCCACGTCGGCATAGCTTCGGCGTCATGGCCCGCGCGAGCGCGGTACGTGCCCAGGATGGGCTCCCAGGTGTCGACCATAAGCTTGAGCATGTCTTTGGTGTTGGCAACGATAGCGTTGGCGGGGAGGGCGTCGGGGACCTGGGCTGGTAGTGGGCCACGTATGGGGCCGTCGTCGTTGTCCGTGTCGGGCGAGCTACCGTCGCCGGGGCTGAAGCCGCCGGCGTCGGTGTCGGCGTCACTGTCGTCCGTGCTAGCTTGGTCAGGGTTGAAGGCGGTGATGTCGCAGTGGAGCTGTGCATCGTCGGGAGTGGTAGGCGTGCGGAGATACGCCGTGGGCGAGCAGTCGGCAGCCCGTGCGTATATGGCCGCCTTTCGCCCGCTTGGCTCGCGGACGCCCTCAGACCAGATCTTGATGCGTTCAGCTTTGGCTCGGTTTGCACGTCGCGCCAGCTCCGAGTCTAGATTTTGGATCAGACGATCGAGCTGCTCTCCGCGTGGCGCTGGCACGTCGGGGGTCCAGGCGTCAGGAAAAGCCAGGAGGGCCGTGGGGCGCAGCTTGTGGCAGAGAAGGCGGGCCGCGGCCCACGTGCAGTCGATGCGTTGCGCCAGGTGCGGCGGGATAGCACGGCAGTCTATATGATGGTGCAGTCCGATGAAGCGAAGCTCGCAAAGTTGCCGATGGAGCTTGCGAAGGCGGTTCATGTGAATCGTGGAAGCTCCGTAGGTGGGAAAGGCGCGGGGGACGGCGGGTCGCTCCTCGAACGTGGGTGTGAGCCCGTGCATGGTAGGGGCCTTCTTTTTTGGGTGGTCTGGCGGTGGGGGCGGCAGGTCCCGCAGCCGGGTGAGATGGTACTCATGGCTGGCCTCGTTTGCCAGGGCGAACATGCGTTCCACATCGTCGCGTGCGTCAGCCTGCTCCATGCGGTCGTGGTATCGTCCGGCGATGTGGGTCCCTAGTGCCTGGAGTTCGTGGTCCTCATGAGCTCCGTCGTTTGGAGGGTATGGCGTGGGGGCCAAAAGGCGTGGGGCCGTGTGATCGAGGCGGCTTAGGTCGAGTGTGACCTGCAGGCCAACATGGGACTTCGCTGGCAAGTCACGCAGATAGCAGAAGTCGGTGACAAGGGATCGCGCAGCTTGGTTGGCGATGACATAGTCGATGCGCGAAGTGCGGGGGCACTTGGTGACGCGGTCCCAGTCAGGGATATTGCCATATGTGTGCATGGTGTGGTCTGGTGTGCCTTCAGCGACGTTGGACCATCCGTGCTGCATCATGTGCAGCAGGTGTGGATTGTCGTCGATGTTCGTGTTGGCGTCCATACAAATGAAATACGGGGCTGAGCCGACCCTCGCGGCGGCGCAATCAGCAAGCCGAAATATATCGGTGCTGTCCCCTCCAGCGACCCCGTAGAGGCTCGCAATGTAGATCCCAGCGGGACCGTGGTTGTTTCGTCGCCGCCTGCGGCGGTGCTGGGTGCAGAGCGGGAGGAAGACCTCGTGCCATCGTTTCTTGGCCTTGAGGGTGGCGATACAGGTCGCAATGTCGTCGACGGTGGAGTCGACGATGGCGTCCTTAGAGAGGATGGCAACCCCGCCCGAGGCGCCGGTGTTGCCCTCGACCGTGTGGTCCGTGCCACCGTGGGCAGCTTTGCGCTGGGCACGCGCCAGGTCCAGGTCAGGTCCCAGACTGGCCTGGTATCCTCCGTGGTGTGGATTGGCGGCGTTGGTGGCGATGGCTTGCCTGGTAGTCTTGGCATGACGGGTCTCCTGCAGCGCTATGACCGCGGCGTTGTGGTCGACACCTAGGGCGGTAATGGTTGGCCAGTTCGCTGGAAGGCTCGTGATGTTGAGGCTGACGAGATGGATGGAGCGACCTGGCCCATCTCCGTCGGTGGAGCTGGGGTTAGCACGCCCCGCGCGGTGGAGGGCGGCCTGGCCGTCACCCAGGTAGGAGGCCTGGCCACAGTGGGAGCCCATGGCGTCGCAGCAGATTGGCTTGGACGGGGCTGAAGCCGCCGTCGGGCCAAAAGTGTAGGCAAGGCATGGTCGACGCTGCGCCGGGGGGGGTTCATAAACATCTGCAAAAATGCTTCGAAAAAACCTCCTCACTCCTGCACCGTGGGGGGCGGAGGGAGGAGAGGTGAGACGGCGGCAGGGGGAGAGGGAGGCGACTCCGCGATCCATCCTGCCGAGCGCGAGAGCAAAAGCAAACCAGCGGCGGCAGCGCGGCGCGGCAGCGGCGCAGCGCGCGCGCGAATACTGCGCACGCGACACCGCTGGTCCGTCCTGCGGCGGCGCGCCCGCCCCGTCAGTGCCGTGATGAGCAGCATCAGCTGGAACAGCTTGTTCGTGTGCGCCCTCCGCGCTCGCCTCGGGCGGTGGGCCCTGTGGCTGCGGCGGCGCCCGCCCTGCCAGCGCGTCAGCCACCAGCTGGGCGTGGCGAGCGGCGCGGTCGGTGGCCTGGCGCTGGGCCTCGTCCATGCCCGCTGCCGCGAGGCTCGCGTTGCGGACAGGGCTGACTCCACGCGGGGCCGCCGCTGCCGCGGCAGCGGCAGAGGTGGCGGGGGCGCCGCCGTGGCTCTGAGGAGACAGCGGTGAGCCGCCGCCGAAGCCCGCCGCGAGGTCCTTGACGGAGTACTTGTGCTTGTAGGGGTCGAAGGTCGGCGCCTCGTCGGGGGCGACGACGCGGGTGAGCGGTGGCAGCTCCTGGTCCGTGGACGGCGTCGGCTCGAGGTCGACCTCGTTAGGGTCTTTGGCGCCGGCACCGAAACGTGGCACCACCTCGGGGGCTTGGGCGTCAGCCTGAGTCTCGCGGGGCGGCGAGCTCGTGGAACTCCCAGGGGGCTTGCGCGAGCTGTGGCGGCTGCTGGGCCGGCTGCGCGGGACGCGCCCGCCCGTGTGGCGGTCACGTGGCGAGGCCGCCTGGGCGTTGGCGCGCGCAGAGTCCGCCCTGCTCGGGGAGCGGATCGGCGCTGCGCTGGGTGCTGGGCTGGGCGGGCGGGAGCCGCCTGTGCCGCCCGCCGCCGAGGCTGCAGCCTGGTCAGGGTCGGCGGCGTCAGGCCGGGGGCTGACGCGGTGGGCACTACCCTCGCTGTGCCGCGGGGAGGCGCTGTGGTGTGCCTGGGTGTGCGTGAGGACGAGCGGGACGAGCGGCTGCCGCTCGCGCTCAGGGGGGGCGGGCTTTGCCTGGGCAGGGCGCTGCGCTGCGGCCACGTTTGGCGGGGGCGTGTGTTGGCGCGGTTGCCAGGCGCGCACGTTCGCCTCGCGCCATCCTGCGGGGCGCCCTGTCCTGCCGCGGCTTGGCGCAGCCCCCTGGGCTGAAGCCGCAGGGGGTGCCGCTGCGGACTGGTTGCTGGCGGTGCTGTCGTGGCGGCCTGGGTAATGGCCCCAGGCACGCGTGGACCCTGGCGCGGGCGAGGTGGCCCGTGGGGGAGCCTGCGCGAGTGCGCGCGGGTAGCCGACGACCGCTGGGTGCACCCTGGCGTGGGGGACGTGGCCGTAGCTGGAGGCGGCTGCCCCTGCCGCCGCGGGCCTGGCACCAATGGGGCCACGGTGGTAGGCGGCGCCTCCGCCGTACACCGCTCTGTCGCCTGTCGGGACGCGCGCGGGAGAGCGGTTGCGTGGCGTGCTCGGCTGACCTGCGTCGCGTTGGTCGCGCTGCTGGGTGCGCTGCTGGCGCTGCTGGTAGCGCTGTTGGTCGGCTCTCGAGAGCGGGCGGGTGTCGGGGAGGATGGGCGGCACGTCGGGCCGCCGCCAGCCCTGGTAGACGTGCTCGAAGGCGTGGTCTGGGTAAGTCTCCCCGTCAGGTGAGTAGCGCCGTACATGCTCCACGAAGTCAATGTTCTGCGGCTCGGGGAGCACCGTGATGTTCACAGCCCGCTGGTGCGCTGGTCCATAGAGACAGAAGCTACCACGGTTGCTGCGGTCGTGGTTCAACTCGGCTTCGGTCGTGGCACGACTCACCATGGCGTCACAGAGGCGCATGTCGTAGTCGAGAGCTTGAGGCCCAGGGCCGCCCTCGGCATCCCAGTACAGTACCACATCCCGCCAGCGCGTGCGGGTAGTGTGGATGCGCTCGGCGATAGACTCGCAGACGGTCCTGACTGTGACACGATCCCTGTACATGTTGGTGATGGCTAGGGAGTAAGGTCGGCGCACCGCTTTGTTGAAGATGAAATCCTCCTTGAGGGCCTGGTGCGGGCCGAAGAGCACGTAGCCTTCCTTCCACAGCGGTTGGTCGGGAGACGGGTCTTCAGGCATCCCCGTCCCTGTGAACCCTGGTGGCCGCCTCGTGCCGTCGGGCAATCCCTGCTTGGGGACGCGACGCGGCCTCGGTGGTAGATACCATTGGCCCTGGTATCCTGCTTGGCCTGGTTGCGGAGGCCCCCCCCCGGGGCCTGAAGGCGCTCGGGGAGGATCCATGAGGTCGTGTTGGGCTGGCGCGTTGCCGTATTGGCGGGCGAGGATGTGCGGAGGCATCCCTGTGGCACGGACGTCGAACAGGCTGTGCGGACGAGGCGGATGTGGGCATCTGCTGGAGAGGCAGCATGTGTCGGCGGCCCTGTCGTCGGTGCTGTACACGCACGTCCAGCTGTTGCAAGAGTAGTCCGTGGACCAGTCCATAGGTGCACGCAGTCCGCTGAGGGAGCAGTCAGGGCACGTCGGTTGGCCCGAGGTGCCGAGCTGCGTGTTGCGGCGGGCAGCACAATATTGGCAGCATTGGAATCGGCACTCGTCGTCTGGGTGGGGTCGGGGTCGATCCCACAAAGGCCAGACGTCGGCGAACCAGGACTGGCCTGTAGTGCGGACCGCCTCCGCGGGGAGGCGAGCGTCGTCAGCATGGCGCTGGATCCACTGGGGCCCCAGGTCCGCTGCGATCATGACCGTGCGCCAAGTGTCGTCCGCCTTGACGTGGACTTGGGTCGGTGCCCAGAGCCTGGCGGTGGTGTCGCCGTGGTCGTGGTGAAGGATGACCCAGCCATCGCGACCCGCAGCCGCAGTGTCAGTGACGCGGTGGCCCACAACGGTCGCCCCCCACGGTAGGTGGGCGCCATCGTGATGCTCGCCTGGGTCGAGCCAGACCTCGACGCCAGGGGCGTTCACACGGGACCGCACATCGCGGACGTGGAAGGCGAGGACGTGGTAGGCGGTCGGCTCCTCTTCCGTCTCGATGTGCTCCCACGTATCGATGTCGCTGCTGTCAGAGGCGGAGTTGCCGCCGCTCTGCCGTGACGAACGTGAGGCGGAGCGCCGTGAGCGAGCATGGCCTCGGGCGAGGGCGGCGGCCGCGCTGATAAGGGACGGCGTACGGCGGTCGTCGGCTCCCGATGCCGTCGGTGAGCGGTCTGGACTGTGTCCCGAGGCGGCACCTGGCTGAGAGGTGTGCGATGGGCCAGACGCGGCCCCAGGGCTGGAGCCGCTGGGGCGCGGCGCTCGTACGTCAGACTGCCACCGCTCGGGTACAGCCTGCGCCGTGGCAGTGTACACCAGGTCGATCAGTGGCTGCGGGTCCAGCTGGAGCTTGCGAAGCGAGGCACGCGGACGGGGCTGGTTGGGGTCGGCCCTGGTGGCTGCTTCGGTGTCGTAGTGCTGTGTAGCCCATGCTCGCGCTGCCTCTGGCGAGTATAGTGCCTGTGGCGGTGGCCACGCTGCCGCGGTGTCCAGCCGGCGCCAGATCTTTGCCCCCTGGTCGCGGGCTTCAGCCGCCTCGCGGAGGTCTGGGTGATCGAAGCCGGCAATGTGGAGGGCGTGCGTGCAGTCGCCCATGCCACAGGTGTGCGGGAGGGCACGGCACCTGGAGGCAGCTTCGGTGGGGGCACACCAGTCCATGCGGATGAGGAGGCCCAGGACCCGTGGGTAAATGAGGCGCGCTCCGTGAGCTTCCCCGTTCACGAAGTTGTGCCAGTTTTCACCGCGCGGCGGTTTGGTAGCCTCACACATCCAGAGCGCGATGGGTCCCCAGGCGAGGGTGTCGTCTTCGAGGCTGCGGGGCGGGTGAGGCGGCACCGCGTACCACGCGGCCAGCGACGGGTGCACACCCACGTACGTGCGGTCGACATTTGTGGCGGTTCGGCCCTTCGCTTCACGGCGGGGGCCCGGCAGGAGGTGACCTCCGTTGAAAGCAAGACGGGCCGCAAGGTCGCCGCGGGTCCCGTGCCAGAAGACCGTGGGCGTGTCAGTGGTAGGAGCACGGAGGTCCCACGTGAGGTAGGGGAAGATCGTCTCGCCTGAGTTCCCGCCCGAGTCTTCCAGCACCCAAGTGAGTCGGTTCGGGGGCCTCTGCATGATGTCAGTCCACGGCGCCAGCGCTTGGAGCGTTGGGTCATGGGTGAATCGAGGATGGTCGTGGAGTCGCAGGGCGTCTTCGATGTCCTCCGTGGTCACGCCACTGTTACCAAGCGCAAAGCCGTTCTGGTACAGGGAGGTGAGGATGCTCGTCGGCGGGACGGGGACCGCTGGGTCGCGCTGGATGGTGCTGCGTAAGTTGCGCGTCGGTGGCCAGAGGGCTGGGTGGGGCGTACCAGGGCCTGAAGGCGCCTGGGGCCTAGCGGGTGATGCGTAGCGTGCTCGCCGTCGTGGTGGTTGGGTGTCCATGTCGGAAGAGGAACCACGGGCGTTGCTTGCATCCGCTTCGTCGTCGGGCGCTCCGTGCACGCCGTCGCCGTCGAGGGTGCGCTCACGTGCTTCGCTTGCCTCGGCGTCGGTGGCCTGAGCTGCGTCGGCTTCGTGAGTCGGCGGGTTGCCAGAGGCCGCGCCGCTTGTGGGGCCGTCTCGCGGGGACGGGCTGGTCGACCGTGGCGTGACAGACGAGGCTCGCGATACCGCGGCAGTGACTTCAACAATGGCGGCGGTGGTGGCGGTGGTGACATCGGCGACTGCGGCGGCAACTGCAGCGGCGTAGTGTTCCTGTAGCAGCGGGTGTCGAAGGGGATGCACGTGCTGGCTCTCGGGGTCGTCGGGATGCGTGCGCGGAAGCGTGTATGGGGCCTCATCGCGCGGGCTCCTGATCGGTTGGCAACAGCGGAGGCACCACTGGGCCGTGGGTGAGTCCAGGACGCGCGCACAGATGCGGGCTCCTACGTGTCCGACGGCTCCTTGAGCGAGAAGTTTGGCGCCGACCAGGAGGAGACCGCAAACCACTCCGCCTGTGGCGATAGCTCCGAGTTTGCCGCTGGCCCATTTCAGGGCGCCCCAGAGGCCAGACCCGACTGCGCTGGCTCCGCCCGAGACAGTGTCCCTGAGTTTGGCGCTGGTCCACCTGAGAAGACCCCACAGGGCGGCCGCGGCGTCGTATGCTATTGTGCGTCGGGGCGTAGTGGACACGGATGGGCCTGGTGCCGCAGCTTCACGGCGTCGTCGCTGCCGGTAGCTGGGGTCTCGGCTCGGTGTCGGCAGGTACCCGTCGATCTGGTCCTGGTACGGCATGGCTACCAAGATGGCGTACGTGACCGCGAAGAGGCAGATGAGACAGCCGCAGCGTCGAGAGGCCGCTGCGCTGTGCGGGGCCTCATGGGAGCCGCTGGCGTCGGGGTCCGCGTCCTCGATGGGATCGTTGTCGAGGCCAGCCTGCCAGTGGTCGACGGGGCTGGAGTTGGAGTCAGTCGAGTTAGCTCGGCGGACAAGGGTGCGGGACGGGGTCCTGCCACCTGAGGTCTGAAGACGCCCAGGTCCAGCCAATGCTGCAGCGGGGCTGAAGCCGCCACTGCGCGGGCTGGTGGGAGCTGGCGGTGCGGTGGCATGGCCTGGCTCGTCGGCGGCGGTGGCACCTTCGGCGTCGCTGAGCTGTGCGCTGGGGTCGGCCTGGGCCGAGTTGTTGGGCGCACTGCTGCGCGACCGGGAGCGCCCTGTGTGGGGATCGCTGTCACGGTCACGCTGGGCAGCGTCGCTTGGCGGTGGCGTGCCGTCGGGGTCCTGGGTTTCCGTGTCGTGGATGGAGTCGTTCTGGCTATCGTCCGACACGTGGAACGAGTCCAGGGATATGTTGCTGATATCGCTGGCAGCTGCGTGCTGGAGCAGAAGCGGTTCAGCGTCGGCCGCGGGCTGGTCACACGCGGCGTTTTGGGCGGGGGGGCCAGCGGGCGGTGGTAGGTTTAGCGGTTCCATCGGTGCCGCGGCGAGCTCCGCCTCGACAAGCGGCTGCAGGTCTGGCGGGTGGTGCGAGATCGCATCCACGAGATACGCCAGGGCGTCTTGGTCGGGCGGAGGGAGGCCTCTTGGCAGCAAGGCGTGGGCCCGTGAGAGGTATGGCGGCAGTGGTGCCGCGAAAGCCTCAGGGCCGACGAGCTGGGCACGAGCGCCCTGGTATTCCAGAAGGAGGCCAAGGTAGCGGGTGGGGTACTCGTGGCTGCCCTGAATACGAGTGAGGTTGCGGTTGGTGCGCTGTCTGTCGGGGCCCGCTCTGTGCCAGATATCCTCGCACATGTCGACCGCGGTGCGGTGGCGCAGGGCGTCGTTTTTCTCCGCGGAGTCCTCCTGGAAAAGGTGGTCGTACTGTGGCAGATGGAGCGTCGCCAGGACGTGCGGGACGCAGTCCTCGAGCCATGCCCAGTAAACGTCCTGATGGTCCTCCCCTGGTGCCCACGCCGCGGCGCACGGGATGAGCCGTGCTCGGATGTTCATCATGTGCCAGAAGGCGGGGTCCTCATCAGGTTCACCCCTGGCGCACAGAGGGGAAGCGGGACTCTCTGTGTTGCTGGTCGTCAGGCCGTGTGCGTGGGTGCTAAGCACGGCCATCATCAGCAGCCCACATAGCGCGTTGGGCTCCACGGTGGTGCACAGGTAGGGCACGAGGAGCCAGATGGCTCGCAGCGAGGCGCCTGTGGTCTGTGGGGGCCACGGTGGAGCCGTCTGCGGCGCTGGCTCATCGGCGTGGTTTCCAGCGTGGCACGACCCACCGCTGTCAGTAATGTCGAAGCTGTCAGGTCGGCACGCTGTGGGGGTGCGACACTCTGGAGGGTACACGGTGCGACGTACGGCGGCAGGCGCCGTGGTCGGTGGTAACTCTCGCAGGTGGTCGTGCGCGGCGTGCGTTGCCTCATGCGGGGGCGGTGGCAGCCAGGGCACTGCAGCGGGGCTGAAGCCGCCACTGCGTGCCTGGGCCTTGCTAGCGGCCCTGTCGAGGATATGCTGCACGACGGTCGTGGACAAGCTGATGACAGGGTGCCATCGAGGATATGCTGTACGACGGTCGACCGCAGGCGTCGTATTGAGTGATGGTAGCCCTCGTAGCTGAACTTGCATGCGGTGCGAGGCGTGGCCGGAGGACGCAGGAGTCAGCTCAGCTGCGGCAAAATCGGCGGTCGACTGCGATGCATGTGTCGTAGTTGACGAGGGCGTGCTCGTAGGAGACGTGCTGGTACTCGGCGTAGGCATAGTAGTAGCCGTCGAAGTCCCAGGGGGGCAGCGCGTGGGGCAGGGCCCCTGGTGCTGCTCAGGCCAGGCGCTCGCGGGGGCGCCCAGCAGCCCGGTGCCGCACGGACCAGCGGCGGCGGTGCTGTTCACGATCGGGTCCAAAATGGCGCTGTGATCGTATTTGTAGATGCTGTCATCGTAAAGGTAGAAGTACGTCCTACGCTCCGCATGTCGCAGGAAAGCCTCTCCTCCGTGCTGGGGCGCACCGCCTGAAGACGGGTGTGCTCCAGCCAGCGAGGGGAGGGCCAGGCCGCAGGCGAGGCGCCGCATGATGGCGAGGCCTGGCGGGCGGCGCGAGCGATGAGCCGAAAGCTGCGTGGCAGCACACGTCCTCATACACCCCTGAATGCTCATGTACATCGCTACAATCACGCCCCCTGCAAGACTACGGGTGTCCCTACACCAGAGAGCTTGCGCGTGCTGCTGCCAAAACAGACATGAGGTAACAAGAAAGAGATACGACGCGAAGAGGGGAGCGGTGCCTCTGAAGGCGCTTCCTCGGAGGGCTGAGGCGGGCTCTCTGAGGCACCTTCAATACGGGTCCTGGGTGGCCCGACCCTTGTCCTTGCCTTTGTCGGCCCCTGGGGGCCCCGTCCCTGGGGTGGCCTGGCCTGGCTGGTCGGTCGCACTGCAGGCTGCCGCGGGCTCGGCGGCCGCTGCGGCTTCCTCCTTCTTAACTTCCAGAGTGGCCGCTTGTGGCAGGTGGATGGTGCCTCCCGTGAGGTGCCCGAGGAGGGTCTGGATGTCGCCGCGCAGTGCAGCGGCGTCGGCGGTTGCCGTCTGTTGCTGGGTGACGACGGTGGCAAGCCCCCGTTCCAGCCCTGAAACGTGCTCCGTGAGTGTGGCCTGGGAGGAGAGAACGCCCGCAAGCTGCATCTGCATGTTATCCACCGTGGTGGCTAGTAGCTCGTGCTGCTGTTCCATGTGCTGGATGCGGGTCGTGGCAGCATCGGGCGGTTTAGAGGCCGATGCGAAGCGCTCGCCGAAGGTGTTGAGTTCGTGGGAGGCCTCGCTGTATTCATCGCCTGATGAGAGGATCTCGACGTCAACGACGTCACCTGGTACTTCGGCGGCTGTGGCAGCGGCGCCTTCGGTGTGGCCCCCTCCTTCCGCCGCGGCCGTGCCAAGCCAGGGGTCGTGGCCACCTGGTCCTGGGGCGGCCGTCGGTTCAGCGGCTCCGTCCGTGCCGTGAGGGGGCGCAGAAGAGCTGCGGCCTGGGGCGCGGGGTGGCCTTGCGGGCGGCGTGGCGTCACGTTTCCCGCTGGAGGGAGCGGTGGCGCTTGGCTAAAGGCTCCTCCTTGGGGGTCAGGAGCGGTGCGACGCCCTTGCCTTTGGGCGTGGCAGTCATGAGGTCGTGGAGGTAGGGGCTCTGGGCCGCTTTGGTGAGGAGTGTGCCGGTGGCGGGGCTGAAGCCGCCACCACCGGCTGGCGGCGTCGCAGGCTCTGTGATGGTGGTAGGCGTGACGATGGTAACGTTGTCCCGCTTCGGCGCCACCTCAGCCAGCGGGGCCTCGGCGATGCTCCACGGGATGGAGCACCCCGCGACCTGCACCGTATAGGTGAGTGGGGGCCGATGGGCGCGCACTAGGGCAAACTGGGCCGCAGTGGCTGGGTCCCAGGCGGCGTGGTAGACCTCGCAGTCCCATTTGACGGACGGGCCCGTGAGAGTCTTGGCGAGCTGGGTCAGCGTGGCGTGGCGTGACGCAATGCCAGTGATGCGGTAGCGCGTCTTGGCGAGGGTGGCCTCGCAGCCGCGGATGCTGACAGCGGCGGCCTTGGCGACGTCAGACCCCCGCGGAACACGGATCCCCAGCAGGCCTGACTTGCCGTGCCTGACGACTCCCAGGGCCTTGAGCTCCACCGACTTCTGGAACGCGTCTGCCATCGTGATGGGCTGGTCCTCAGGGAACCACACGGTCTGATACTTGTCGGCGGTGGGCTCGTCTGCACCTACGTTGCTGAGGTCGTAGGTGGCACCGAGTTGCCCTGATCCCGCCAGGACCTTGTCGACCGCTTGGAGACTGACGCCGAAGGTGGCAGCCAGGGACCTCTTTCCGACGCCCGATCCAAACCTGCCTAGGCTTTTGCAGGGTTCGAGGATGGTGACGGCTTTAAAGTTGCCGTGGAAGAGGGCCTTGAAGGTGTCCTGGAGCTGGCCGTCGAGCTCCTGGCGGCGAGCGTCTTTCTTGGACTCCTTGTGCTTTTGGCGCGCCTTGTCCTGTGGAGCGGAGTCGCCTCGAAAAGGGCCCTTGGCGCGTGGACCACCATTCACGGGGGCACCTCCCGAGAACTGGTCCTCGAAGGCCTGGTGCATGGAGGGGACTGCGGCAATGGCCTCGGTCTCGTGTATGGTCGCCCGAATCCAGCAGACGTGGTCGGCGGGGTCGATGGTGGCGACGGCTACCTTTTCCGTGCAGGCGACCTCCTTGGTGCCCAGCTGGTACACGATCACGGGGACGTGCGTGTGGACCACTTTGGGCGCCTTGGGGTGGCGCTTCAGGACGGGGACGGCGAGCTCGGTACCGACGTAGTTGTCGTTTTTCGGGCCCATGACAGCAATCGCGAGCTGGCCCGTGGCTCGCTTGCCCTGCCCGAGGTGGTGTTGCAGCAGCCGTTCGCCACTCTCGAAGTCGTGGAGGCTGATGCTGGGCTTGTACGTCTTGCCGTCGTCAGGCGAGGTGGGTTCGGCAAGAACAGGGACCTTCCAAAAGGCAGGGTCCAAGGCAATGAATTGGGTGTCCGCAGCCTGAAGACGTGCGGAGCCCGATGGTGGGTGCGATGTGTCACCGCCAGTGCGCTTAGGCTTGCTGCGCTGGTAGTGGTCGAGCGTGTAGCTGATCTGGTTGGCGGCGCACATGCGGATAAGGGCGCTGCCAAGCTTCTTCGTGTTGGACTTGTGCATGTCGTACTTTGCCTGGAGCTCGTCCGCGTTCAGTTCGGCTAGCCCGTTATAGGCGGCCGTGGGGCGGTCAGACCCCGCTTGCCTGAACGCTGCGATGCAGTCTTGCTTGCGTTGAAGGAGGGACCCTTCAGCAGCAGGGCGCGTGGGGCGGGAGCTCGGAGGCAGCTTTGAAGAGCGACGGCGCTCCGGCTTCTTGGGGGCCATTGCTGCGGGCACTCTGGTGCGGAGAGGTGACGCGAATCAGTAGGGTCCTGCTGGGACCCTTCCGGTCTCGCGAGGCCTGGGAGTCTGACTCCGAGGCGGGGCGCTTCGCGTCGTGGCTGCGGTCTGAGTGCGGAGCACTCTCGAGCCGAGACTAGAGAGAGAGAGAGAGAGAGAGAGAGAGAGAGAGAGAGAGAGAGAGAGAGAAAAAGGGAGGGAGACAGAGACCGCCCCGAATCAGGGAGGAAAGGAACGCGCGTGGTTCCACGACTCGCACGCCTGAACCAGGCTGGGCCTCTCTCGCCTCCTCCCGGCTTAGATTCGCATTGTGTAGACCCGCTGCCCCTGGGGAGTCTAGGCAGGCTTGTCTGGAATGGTTCTCGCAGCGGATCTTCACCTCCGCACTCGCTTTCCGTGGCCTGCTAGGCTTTCTGGGCCCGTGAATGTGGGCGTGCTGTTCTGTTTAGTTTACTGAGAGATGTCGCCCCCTATCTCCTCTCCCCCGCAGTGACCTGCGATGCCGCCCGGTGATCCAATCGATTTCGACGCTTGGGATCGAGGGTCTGACATTGGGCCCTTTCGGCGCTGAGGGTTCGAAATGCCCGTTCGTGGCCCCCCTCTTTGGCTATTGTGCCTCTCGGGCCGTATCGGGGGCCTATTGGCATCTAGGGGGTGTTCTTTGTGCCCCCATTGGAGCTTCCTGGGTGCCTTCATGATTTTGGTTTGGGCTATCATGAGGATCTAGGCGCGGTCTCGGGGCGACCCGAGGCATTATTCTGCTGTCTTCGTGGCCTCCTCGGCCCCGTTGGCCCCGTCTCGGGGCCCTCCTGGCTTCCAGAAATGGCGCGTGACGCGCCCCGGGAGCTCCCGGGATCCCCTGGGCATTCCCGGGGGTACTCGGGAAATTGGATGTCCGAGCTCTTATGAATGTCTATCGGATCCTGGACGCAGCAGCAACGCAGCCGCGAACCTTGGGGCGCCCCTTGTTGCGCCAAGGGCACGGTGGCGGATGAGACAATGCAATGTGCACCGCGCGGCGTGCATCGCATAGCGCAACCGCGCGCACCGCGTAGCTTTCACCGCATGGCTCCGTTGCCATTTTGTTTCAAGCAATTTGGGTTCAATCCCCACTTGCGCACCGCTCGGGGTCGAAAGGGGGCGAGAGCCCTATAGCCTGTCTGGCTCAGTGGCGCCGCCCTCGCGCGTCGGGCCTGGGGCGGGGGGGGGGGCGCGCGCGCGGCGGGCGGGCGCGCGGGCGCGAGGGTCCCCCCTCCCCCCCCCTCCGTCTCCGATGCCCCTCCTTGCTGGCGGCCTGGCGCTGCCCGCTGGGGGGCGTTGGTGCAGCTGCAGAGCGGCCCGCTGAGCGGCCCGGCCGGCGGTGCTCAGAGGCTCTGCGCCGGCGGGCGCAGGCTTGCAGGGTGCCAGCCGCGAGCGCGCCCGGATGGGTGAGCGCGGCGGCCGTGGCGGCTGGGGCGCGTCGACGGCGGGGGCCCCTGGCCCTCGCGCGGCCGGCGGCTGCGGGGCCCGACGGCGGGGGCCCCAGCCGTGCGAGCCCCGTGCGCGAGATGCGGGGGGGCGCGCAGGTCCTGCTCGGCGAGCTGGCGGGCGGCGGGGCTGAGGCCAAGGCTGCCCATCAGGCGTCGGGAGTTTGGCGAGTGCCGAGGCGCTTCGCCAAGGCGCCGCCCATGCGGCCCCGCGAAGGGCGCAGCCAGCGCCTCGGCCGATTCGCCGCCCTGGGGGGCGGGGGAGATGCGGGCGAGGACGAGCCCCCGTTCGAGGTCGATGGCGAGGGCGGCATCGGGCCGCGCGCGGCGGCAGCGGGCGCGGCGGCGACAGGCGACGTCGGCGACGGCGCGCCGCTGGCGGGTGCCGCGGCGAGGGCCGGGGAGGAGCAGAGGCAGCTAGATCGCGAGAAGTCCGGTCGCTGGCGACGGGCGCGCGCTGGTGGGAAGGCTTCGAGGAGCTGTTGGGCAGCAACGTCAACTGGGTGGCCGCGAAGGTCGATGGCGAAGTTCACGGTGAAGCGGCGGCCCAGGGCGCGCGGGCGGAGACGCCGGGCACGCAGCAAGAGGCCAAAGGTAGAAGCCCGGAGCTCCATGGGGACGTCGTCGAGCTTTTGTGGGACGGCGCGACGCTGCCGCCGCTGGTCGAGGGGCCGCGAGAGGGCGTTGAGGTGCCCCTCGAAGCGGAGGCCGCGGACCCGGAGGACGACGAGCGCGGCTCCTCCGAGGGCGGCGGCACGCGCGCGGGCGAGACGGGCGGCGAGGAGGAGTGCGTCGACAAGGGCATGTTGCCGTTGCCGTGGTCTTGCGGGGGCCGCGTGCATGGGCCCTCGCGGCGACGCCCGCGGCCTCCGCCGCGCGCGGGCGATCGGCGACGGGCGGCGGAGTTCATCGCCAGGCGCTGGCGGGAACAGATGTTGCACAAGCTGGAGGGCGAGCTGGGGCGCGGGCGGGAGGAGCGCGCGCGGCCGCGGGAGGAGCGCCGGCCCGCCCTGCCGGCTAGGGCTCGCGCGGCCCGGGCGGCCAAGAGGGCCGTGTGATATGCGAGAGTTGGCTACTTGCTCGGCTGACTACATAAGATCCCGCGGGGGCATATGAACCGCGCGCCTTCGCGCGTTGAGGCGGGGTGCGTGGTTTGCGTGAAACCGCAAAAAGCTTGCGCCAGATAGCTTGCGCGGCACAACTAGGACCGCGCGTCGTGTGCCGCGTGCATTCCACCGCGCACCTTGCACACCCGCAGCGCAGCAACTTCCCGCGCGGGGCCCGCGCTTGCACGCGCACGCACGCGCGCACGCGCGCACTGCCCGCGCGCACGAACGCACGCACGCACACACGCACGCATACATACACACAGACGTTTACACACGCACGCACGCACGCGCACACACACACACAAACACACACACACACACGCACACACGCACTCGCACTCGCACTCGCACACTCACACGCACACACAAACACAAACACCCATACGCACACGCAGACGCACGTGCACACGCACACACACACACACAAGCACACACGCACGCACGGACACGCGCATGCACGCAGGCACACGCGCACGCACACATACGCATACGCGCACACACGCACACACGCGCGCACGTACACACGCACACACGCACGCACACGCACGCGCACACGCACACTCGCAATCCCACGCCCGCGCGCGCACACGCACGCGCACGCACGCGCGCATTCGCACACACACCCACGCACGCACGCACGCACGCACACTCACACACACGCGGACGCACGCACCTATACACACTCAAACGCAAACCAAAACCGCACGCACACACACACACACACACACACACACACACACAGACACTGCGGCCTCAGGTCCAATCCGCCAATGTGTCTAGCTGCGAGGGCAAGGGGCTTCGTGCGTGCTCATACAGTCAGCTCTAAACCTTTTGGGGCCATTTGGCTCTTGGGGGCATTTTTGGGTCTCTAAGGGGCCTCCAGGCGGTCCCGGGGGTCATCTTAAGGCTCGAGATGCAAATTCGTGTTCTGGTTTCCTGGGGGCCTCGTCCGCCTTTTCCACCCTCTCCCCCCAGTCGCGCGCGGACTGAACGTATGTTTTTGCAGTTGCCTCGTCCGCACCCCTCGTCCGCACCCCTCGTCCGCACCCCTCTCATGCCCAAGCCTCTGGCGCCTTGGATAAACATGCAGGGGAAATGCGTCACAGCTTGGTCCCACGCAGCGCCGCGCTGGGCAGCAGGACGCACATAGTGGAAAAAAGCCCACGGCGGCGGAGATCTGGGCACCCCGCCGCCCCCGTCCCTGAAGAGCTGCCGGCTTCCGCCGCGCACCAGCAGCGCGCCCTCCACCCGCTTCTGCCCACCGCTCCTGCTGCTGATGTGGATCCTCCTTTTCCTCCTCCTCCTCGTCCTTCTCCTCTCCTCCTCCTCCTCGCGAGACCAGTACTTGTGAGAGGTGTTTTTCGGCTCCCGACTCAGACATCCACAGGAATTTGCTTTGCAGATGCAATGAAGGAGGTAACGCGATTTAATAATCAGAACATTTTGTGCCCGAGGCTGTTGCATGTCAAGAGGCATTTGCGTGCTTCTGGAACAGGGGTTCATTGCCATCGCAGTGGACACGATTTTCGCCACCCCAGGACTGCGAAGACTGGAGTTGTGTTCGCCTGCAGTGTGATCGGCTCGCCAGTGGATGCATCGGACATGACACCGGAGAGCAACCATTGCATTGTCTTGGCGACGTCTCAAGGCGGGAGGACACCCACGACCCGAGACTACGACGGGTAGGCTTGGCGATCTGCATGGTGTCCTCCTTCCGTCCATTTACTATCGGGGCATGTGTACTCGGTGGGTTACCAGGTGAGCACGCAGCGCTTGAGTTGGCCGTGAGATGGCCATTTGGGAAGTTGGCGTATGCCACGGACTGCGTAGAGGTGGCCCGCGGATGGTGGGCCCAACTGCATCGGCGACCGAGCGGTCAGAATGTGGAATATGGAAACATATCAAGCGGAGTTTAGATGAGCAGGGCAGAGCGGCAACGGACATCACGGTGCTTCAGGTGCCATCGCACTTGGAGGCGCAAGAGGTACGCAGGCGAAGATTACCGAGCTGGCTGGTCGAAGGCAATGTTGCAGTGGATCTGCTTGCAGGCAAGGCTGCAGCACAGGTCCGTGTGGCCGCGCACGGGAGGGCCGAGCTGGTCCAAGCGGAGCGCAAGGCTATGCTGGTGCGACACAGGCTGCTACGAGTTGCTCTGCTCAACATTCGATCGGAGCAGGAACGGAAGAAGGCTGCCGCGCAGGAGAGAGCGCGGCAGAGTGGCGACGGTGGTCATGATGCAGTTCCTCTTCCTCCTCCGCGTCCTCCTGCGCCGAGTATTCTTGTTCGCTTCGCGACTGGCCATGTCCTGGACGAATCGGGAAGAAGATGTGCGCGCTGTAAGGGTTCGGCCACCACTACTTCCTTGACGCAATTTGTCCAGAGTCCAGTTAGGAGGGGTTGTCGTCTTCATTTCGCTGGAGGTTGGGCCCACCCCTCGCATGCCCTAACATTCCACCACGGTTTGTGCCTGTGTTTCAGCAAAGTTCGCGGGTTCTTCGGGCAAGCCCCAGTTCTTCGGGCAAGCCCCGCTAAGAGGCTTTGCGGAGGAGTGCCAGTTCCCTGTTGTAAAGGGCGCCTCGGCATAGTAACGCTCCCAGGGGACCCCGGGGAGCCCGGTCGGCTTGGTCTCCAGGGCTACGTATCCTGGCGGCTCAGCATGGCCAATTTTTCAAGCCTTGTGGCGTCGCGAGGCGTCCGCTGTCAGCCTTCCTCCTCATCCTCCTCCTCCTCCGCCTCCTCCTCCTCCTCTTCCTCCTCCTCCCCCCCCCTCCTCCCCCTCCTCCTCCTCCTCCTTCTCTTCCCCTTCCTGCCCCCCCATCAGTGTCATCATATTCCTTCTCCTTTTTCCTCTCCTCATCCGTCTCCTCCTCCACCTCTTCCCCCCTCATCCGTATTGTTCGAGTTACCGCGTTCCCGTGCCCCGCCCGCCTCGCCCACATGAAATACGCGGTTTCCTTCCCCCACCATCCCCCCCTCCCTTCCCGCCCCCTCCCCCGGCACTCTTGCCTTATTGTGGCCTCGTTTGCCATGTGAGCCCCTGATGAGTCCTATGGGCCCCATGTGCTTTATGTGCCCTACGAGCCCTCTAAGCCCTATGAGCCATATGAGGCCTATGAGCCCTTATGAACCCTTATGAGCCCTATGAGCCCTATGAGCCCTATGGGCCCCTTATGAGCCCTTATGAGCACAATGAGCCCTATGCGCCCTATGAGCCCTATGAGCCCTATGAGCCCTATGAGCCACATGGGCCCTATGAGCCCTCTGAGCCTTATGAGCCCGATGAGCCCGATGACCCCGATGAGCCCGATGAGCCCCATGAGCCCTATGAGCCCTATGAGCCATGTGAGCCATGTGAGCCCTATGAGCATTATGAGCCCCAGGAGCCCGATGAGCCCTATGAGCCTTATGAGCCCGATGGGCCCTATGAGCCCTGTGAGCCCTATGAGCCCTATGAATCATATGGGCCCTATGAGTCCCATGAGCCCTATGAGCCCTATGGGCCCTATGAGCCCGATGAGCCCTCTGAGCCCTCTGAGCCCTCCGAGCTCTCTGAGCCCTCTGAGCCCTCTGAGCCCTGTGAGCCCTATGAGCCTTAGAGCCGCATGAGCCCTACGAGCCCTATGGGCCCAATGAGCCCTACGAGCCCTATGAGCCCTCTGAGCCCTATGAGCCCTATGAGCCCGATGAGCCCGATGAGCCTTATGAGCCCTATGATCCCTATAAGCCCTATGAGCCCTTTGAGCCCTATGAACCCTACGAGCCTTATGAGCCCTATGAGCCCTATGAGCCCTTTTGAGCCCTATGGGCCCTGTGAGCCCTATCAGCCCTATGAGCCCTATGAGCCCTACGAGCCCTATGAGCCCGATGAGCTCCATGCGCCTTATGAGCCCTTTGAGCCCTATGAGCCCGACGAGCCCTATGAGCCCCACGACCCTTTAAAGCCCTATGAGCCCGATGAGCCTTATGAGCCCTATGAGCCTTATGAGCCCTATGTGCCCTATGAGCCTTATGAGCCCTATGAGCCCTTTGAGCCCTATGAACCCTACGAGCCCTATGAGCCCCATGAGCCCCATGAGGACTATGAGCCCTATGAGTCCCTTGAGCCCCACGAGCCCGATGATCCCTATCAGCCCTGAGAGTCCCATGAGCCCTATGAGCCCTCTGAGCACAATGAGCCCTATGAGCCCTATGAGCCCTATGCGTTGCTCCTGCCTTCTTGTGGCGTCGTGTGCAACGTGGCTCGTGGCAATGATTTTGGGCGATTTTGTTTTGTTTGTTCGTTTTTGAACAGATTCAAAAGATTGTTGAAGATTTTGATGCGTTTTGAAAGTTTTGGTGCGTTTTTAGCTAATGCAGCTGATGTTTGACGACACTTGCGCGTTTCGAACATTTTGATGCGTTAGTAGCACATTCAAATTATGTTAGCAGGTTTTCTACGTTTTGAAGATTTTGGTGCGTGTTCAGCAAATTCACATGGTTTTTGAAGAGTTTGGCGCGTTTTGAACATTTTGATGCGTTCGCTGCAAATTCAAATGATGTTAGAAGATTGTGTAGCGTGTTCAGCAACTTCAGATGAATTTTGAAGATTTTCTACGTTTTGAAGATTTTGGTGCGTTCTCAGTAAATTCATATGGAGTTTGAAGACTTTGGCGCGTTTTGAACATTTTGATGCGGTTTCAGCAAATCCAGATGATGTTTGAAGATTTTGTAGCGTTTTCAGCAACTTCAAATGGTTTTTTGAAGATTTTCTACGTTTTGAAGATGTTGGTGCGTTTTCCATAAATTCGTATGGTTTTTGCAGACTTTGGACCATTTTGAACATTGTGATGCGTTTTCAGCCAATTCAAATATTGTTAGCAGTTTTTTGCAGCGTTTTGAAGATTTTGGTGCGTGTTCAGCAAGCCCAAATGGTTTTTGAAGATTTTGGCGCGTTTTGAACATTTGGATGCGTTTTCAGCAACTTCACATGATCTTAGACGATTGTATAGCGTTTTGCAGATTTCTGTGTTTTTTTAAAAAAGTCGATCGTTTTGTGTGTGTGTGTGTTTCGGCGCCGCTCGGCAGTGCTCGGTGGTTGCTCGGTGGTTGCTCGGTGGTTGCTCGGTGGTGCTCGGTGGTTGCTCGGTGGTTGCTCGGTGGTGCTCGGTGGTTGCTCGGTGGTTGCTCGGTGGTGCTCGGTGGTTGCTCGGTGGTTGCTCGGTGGTGCTCGGTGGTTGCTCGGCGGTTCGCTGCGCGAGGTTTGCCAGGGCGAGCATTTTTCGTATAACTATTAGTTTTTCAATGGGATCCCGCCAAAAATGCAACTTTCTGCTCAAACGCATCGACATGCGTGGAAATCTGCAGAAATGTATAAAACAAACTTTCTAAATGCATGAAAACGTGTTGACATTCACGAACTTCCTTAGAATTCTTCGAATTCTTGAACACACTAGAATTCATAGAAGTTTATTGAAATTAATGGAAATTGATCGAAATACATTGAAGTTCATCGGGATTCATCGAAACGCTTTGGAACGCATGTAAATGCGCGAGAACAGCTGAAAACACATTCAGAAATCATGACAATTATTAGTATCGAAGGAAACGCATGAATTTCATTGTGTTGGCTGGAACCTGGTGAAATTTTCCGGAAACGCATGAAAACGCATGGAGGTCATTGCTTCCCTTATAAACTGATGGGAATCATTTGTTTCAACGAGAACGCGTGTCCTCGCACTGATTCCTCTTTAGGCAGTCCCGGAGTCCCCCCATAGGAGTTCCCCCCATAGGAGCCCCAGACAGGAAGTCCTTTCATAGGAGTCCCCCATTAGAGTCCCTTTAGGAGTTTCCCATACAAGTCGCCCACACGAGTGTTCAATAAGAGTCCTCCAAGTTCGAGTTCCCCGCAGGGTTCCCACCATAGGGGCCTCCGATAAGAGTCCCCCCATAGGAGTCCCGCATCGCAGTCCTCCATAGGAGCCCCCGCAGCAGTTCCCTTTACGAATCCCCCAGAGGAGTCCCCCACAGGAGTTTCTCATGAGTCTCCCATAGGAGTCCCCTTTTTAGGAGTCCCCCATAGATGCCTCCCATAGGAGGCCCCCAGAAGAGTCGGCCCATAGAAATCCTCCTTGGGAGGTCTCCATAAGACTCCCCCATGGGAGTCCGCCAGAGGGGGCCCCATGGGAGTCCCCCACAGGAGCCCCCTCTTGGAGCCCCGCAGGAGTCCCCCACAGGAGCCCCCTTTAGGAGCCCTCCAAAGATGCACCCCATAGGAGTCCCCCATAAGAGTCGGCCCATAGGAATCCTCCATGGGAGGTCTCCATAGGACTCCCCCATGGGAGTCCGCCAGAGGGGGCCCCATGGGAGTCCCCCACAGGAGCCCCCTATAGGAGCCCCGCAGGAGTCCCCCACAGGAGTCCCCTATAGCGCGGCTGAGCGCGGCCGAACCCTGGCCAGTCAACCCCGAGAAATGGTCTGAAACACCCGGGTCCGGGGTTCCACAAGATAACTTGTGCGTCGCTGGATGGCCGGGGGCGCCGTCGAGCTGCCCGGGGTCCTGGACATCGTGCATTGTCTGAGTCTCCGTGAGCTTCGGGCCAGTTCCCCAGGGCAGTGCGGGACGCATCGCGCAGCTGCCAGCGCTGCCAGGGCCATGGGGGGACAGTCGCCGTCAAGATGCGCGACAACAACAATAGCAGTAACAACGTTCTCACAGCATACTCGTTGTCGCTTTGGTTGGCTCGCGCCGCCCCGCCAGCCCAATTCAGGCTGGCTCGCGCCAGTCCCGCCTGCCCAAACTTCCCAGGCCCGCGCCGGCCGCCCCAAATAGCGCGCCAAATATATGCGTCTGGAGCCACAAGGTTCTCGTGGCCTTGCCTCTACTCCTTATCCCCCTCCTCCTCTTCCCCCCCCTCCCCCCCCCCTCCTCCTCCTCCCCCCTCCTTGCCAGACAGTCAGGCTCGAGGTCAATGTTCGCGTTGCGCTCCATGCCCGGGCACGGGCGGGCACGGCTTGTGCTGCCAGCTTCAGCTGTGGACTTTCTCTTCGCACCTTCCGCTGCAATCCGGAGGGTCGTCGTTGTGGCCCCGATGATTGTGCGTCCGCATTCCGCGGCCATCAGAATTGGGGCAAGGCTGCTCCTGTGCGCGCTGGCCGCGCGCATCCGCGCGGTAGATCGCGCGGCGCGTCGTGGCGACGCGGGGTGCGAGTGCAGCAGCGGCGCGCGCCGTTGCAGCGGCCCGCGCCACAGTGGGTTGCGCCGCCGGAAATCCGAACGCGGCCGCGGATTGCGCCGCTGGAGTGGCGGCGGGTGCACGGAAAGCACCGCTGGAGTCGCGAACGCGGCAGAGGCGACCGCCGCTTGGCGCGCGGAAGGTGCAGAGGAGGTCACCGCTTCAGGTGTGGACGGAGCGACAGATATTGCCGTTGGACCGTCGAGCGTTGCAGTGGATTCCACCAGTTGAGCTGCGCGCGCAGCAGCTTGTCAGTATTCCTGTAATCACATCGGAATTGTTCCGCGCGTGGGTTTCCTCGACGCCTGATGGGCAAGTGTGCGATCGCTGCTGTCGGGGAGACGGGGGCATCGGCCGCTGGTGGGCCGGGGCCGCAGCGCGCCTACGGCCGCGATCGCCCGCCCTTGTCCTGTTTTAGTGATGCCGCCGAGGATCCCTTCCCCGATGAACGCGGCGGCGGCCTCGGGGGCCGCGGCCGCTGGCCCCTCGGTGGGCTGCGGCGCCGAGGCGCCCTTTACAAGTTCCCCTTGTCCAAGTTTCGGGAGGAGTACCTCGATAGGCTCGCAAAGGGACCTCCACCCGAAGGCCAAAGAGCTCAGGGGTGTAGATGCTCGAGCAATGGCTTGAGCGGAGGATCTATATTCTTTTCGCTACGCGAAGGCTGTAAGTCCTGTAGGTTCTCCTCCTCGTCCTCCTCCTCCTCCTCCTACATTGCGCGGACTCTAGTTACGAGCCCCCCATCCTCCTCGTCCTCCTCCTCCTCGTTCTCCTCCTCATACCCCTCCTCCTCCTCCTCCTCCTCCTCGCTCGCTCCCTAAACGCTTGGGTTCGTGGCCTACATTCTAGGATGGGGTGAGAAATAGCGGGACTGGGAAAGAGTCCTCGCCCTTGCCCGTCTCGAATAACGCGTCGTGCAGAAGTCGGGGGAGGGGAGGGGAGGGGAACCACGGCAGCGTAGCCGCAGGCACCCCGAGCTGCGGGCACAGCGTCTGGAGGGCCAGACCTCCAGGAAGGCGGGCCATCACGATATGGGCAGCACCATAACGCAAGGGCACTCAGTCTTGCCGGCATCGGTTGGGGCCCACATAATCGCGCACCATATGGAGTCCGGCATCGTACGGATCAAGAGGAGTAACATAGCAGAGGACATCAGGGGGGATGTCGGTGGCATGGTCGGCGTGATCAGCACGCGCGTGTTCGTGCTTGTGCCACGCCTCAGACACAACAGCCCCCGCAAGCAAGGCACACAGAGGCGATGGGCACTGCTTGGCGCCCGTGGTGTCCCACCCTCCCTGCTCGCTTCGTCCGCGCAACGTGTGGTGCGCATGGCTGCGGTCACACCGTCCACGCGCGCGCATGCAATCAAGAGCACGCTCCAAGGCTGGGGTATGGACACCGCACAAGCACGTGGGGTTCAGAGCCACTCCTCCGAACATGCACTGATCAATAATTATTAGGCGCACTTGTGGCTGAGTGGCAAGCATCTTGACCTCTGGCAACCTCCACGGGCTCGGCACCTCAGGCACCGCCTCACATATCGCTGGGTGTCCCATGATAGCCGTAACCCATTGCTTCAAGGACAAGAAGAGAAACTCAATGCACGTGCGCAGCCAAAAGTTGCCTACAGCTACTTGTACACCCTCCCTCTCCGAGATATGCCCAAGCCCCCACGGTTCTTGTTGAGACCTCAAGTGCCTCGGGGGCTTCCCGTCACCAGGGATCGGCATGTGCCTCGCCGCGCTCCACGTTTCATATGGAGGCCAGCAGATTATAGCACAAATGTGTCCCTGCACAAGCATCGCTGTCCACCTGCCCGTCACATCAGCTCGCGAGATCCTCCCTTCAACCTCGCTGTGTGCTATATCAACGGACAACACAACAATGCGCAATGGGAACGATACCATCATGCGCTCGACGTGGTCCTGTACGTCACCCGGGCGACTCTGCCCAGAAAACAGGTGGAGAACATAGAGGAGGTGCTGACGTGGGGGCGGGCGTATAATGATGGCCGCCTGGGCCGCATGAGGTGGAACCTGGGGGGGCCCAGGAGGAGGAGGAGGGGGAGGATGGGGGAGCCCAACAGCAGGGGCAGGGGCCGGGCACAATACAGGCCCAACGACTCGGACAGGCCGCCGCTCCGCATGCGTATCAGCCAAACCTCGTGCACGCAGGGCCGACATATGTTCCCGGGCTTCCAAGCGCGCCAATCCTAAGTGCTCGAGGAGGGGGCGGGCCGGATGCGCGCGCACAGTCCTAAGGCATTTCGGACACCTGTGCAAGTGCTTAATGACCCGCTCAATCGTGCGAAAGTCTTTCATGCATGCCTGGCATACTGGATGGTCAACAAGCTTCCAAGGCTCCTCTTGCGAAGGATGGTACTTGGCACGATGTATCGCTAGAGTCCGTGCTGTCGCAAATGCCTTACTGCATTGCGCGCACGAGAACTGCGGAGGGGGGGGCGGGTCCGGCGACGCCTCAAGAGTGCGCCGCACGAGTGCGAACTGTCCTTGAAGCTCCGTCCCTTCCAGACCTGATGCAATACGCCTTTGCCATTGCAACATGAGGTAATGGTCCTTCCAATATCGCCGGGCCTTCTCCGTAGCAGTGGCTACGGCTGCTAAGAAGGCGCGAGGTGCCGCGCGGGCTTCCTGAAGCCAATCCCTACTGGGGCCCCGGGTGTCCTGGTAGCTATCTAACCACCAGAAGTCGGCCTTCAGCAAGGCTGTCCACGCGTCTTCCGAATTCCAGACGACATCGACGAAGACACGCAAAGCCTGGGGTCCTTGACGGAGAAAACGGGCGAGGTATCTTAACCTAGCTACAGTGACAACGTCTTGCCAAGGCAGACGTTCCGCGCGCCAAGGAGATCAGTATGTACCACACGTGCGACAGCAGAGTTAGCGTCGCCAACGTGAAAGGCGGTACGGTACATACGCGCGTGCGCCGTGCTGACCTTTGTCCTCAAGGTGCGGTTCAAAGGGGTTCAGGTAGGGGCAGCGTGAAAAAGGTGAGTGGATGCAAGGGCCTCAGCGTATGTTACCTTGGAGGCGTCAGAAAGCTGGGAGCGAGGGGCCATGGCACTATTGATGGGCTTCAAGGCCGCGCGCGTGGCGCCGCATCGTGCCACTACTTCCTCTGCCATGGAACCGGTATCCATGATCCTCGCTCCTAACACCTTGTGCGACCGAATCACACGACTGCTGAAGTTGTAATGTGCAGAGACCAGCATCGGGAGGGGTTCCCCGTCCAAGGCAGCTCTCGCTTTTTGGGCCCCGGGGCCCCTGAAGTGCAGGAGGGCGACATTTTTTTGAAAGTTGACAATGAGCCCGTGCCTACACACAGCAACATAAAATGCCTCCGCAATCACGATCATCTCAGGGATCAGGTTCAGGGCAAGCTTGGCTTGGTGCGCCGCCGTGGTGTCGTCAACAAAGGAAACGGCGGCACGCATTTTGTCAAGATCCGCCTCCTGGGAACAACGATGCTCAATGTCGCCGTAACCTAAATCCCACCCCAAACCCAAGATGAGAAGGAGTTCATCGAAAGTCCGTTGAACTGAGGAGTGGACGAGATTGAAAGCGTCAGTGGCCATGATGGCACCAGGTCGCGTGCCTGTCTGGGGCCTTGCATACGTGCGCGCGCGTGAGTTTCCAGATGCCTCCCGTTTGGGCCTCCTGGATCACCGCGAGAAGGTGGGCAGAATCAACCTTGTCAACAAACACGGGTCTCTGTTGCACCTGCAATCTGGCAGCCTGCATCAGCAATGGTGGCATGGGCAACGAAGCGATGACTTCATCTATGTCGTCGGTGCAAGTGGGCAGGGTCATGGCGTACTGACGAATAGTGGTGTAAAAAGCTTGCTTCAGATCGTAACACAAAAGCCCCGCTGATCTCTTAAGGTGCGCAGCTGCTGCTTGGAACATGCGGAGCGTGTGCAAAGCCATGTCAGCCCCCCTACCCGGCAACCCCCCCGTTTGCTCTTGCTGGAGCGCCGCGCTGCTTGTGGAAACGATGGTGGCACTTGCAGATCGTGTTACCGAGAAGGATGTTCCGCTGCGATTCTTTGACGCGCGGATCGCCTTTGCTTTTGAAGAAGAAGGCGACCCGCGCATCCTTGTAGCCTATAGGCTCCTTGGTGGCAAAGGAGACCTCAGCTAAGAGGGGGGTCGCTAGGCGCGCGAAGGCTCGATTGGGCAGCCCTACACAGATCTCCAACCATGCCGTCGGGGCCGTGCATCTTCCTTGGAGGCATCCTAGCGATGATGGGTTCGAGGTCGAATTTCGTAGGAATGACTGCGAGGTCCCTCGGGGTCTCTGGGGCCAGAACTGGGCCCTCGTTGTTGTGAGCATCTACCACCTGCACGACGTCGAGCATGGGAGCGTTCTCGACCTCCGCAAAGTACGACTGCATGTGTTGATCAACCTGCTCCTGCGTGCCTAATGGTTCCCTATCATCACCTACGTACTGCGGGAAAGCCATTTGCTTGGGGTTGGGCTTGCCGCCGAACCTCAAGAGGAGATGCAGGGCCTGCCATTTAGATGCGTGCATTCGGGCATCAGCACAAACGACAATATGTTTGGCTTGCTCTTCGAGAAAGGCGGTGCGCTCTTGCTCCAGGCACTGTAGCAATACCATCTCAGAATGCGTCAGAAAGTCCAGCAGTACAACAGGGAACGAGAACAAGCCTGCAAAGGTGTGGTGAACGGATTTGGCACGTTGGTTCATTCTGGCAGCCAGGCCCGCCCACGGTGCCTCCGCATATTCCTGCTGCAACTGGGCGAGATCACCGATCAACACTCGGCTGGCAAAGGCTCGCAAAACCTGGGCGGCATCAGGCGTGACTTCAAAACGGGTCTTGCGTAAGACTCTCTGGACGCCACGTCTCCAGGTGACCAGTGCATGGGTCTGCTTCGACAGGAAGGGCTTTCGCGGTCGCCTCGCATCGACTCCAAAAGCTTTTTGAGCCGCGTCCAGCAATTGGCGATTGAGGTGGTCATAGTGGTCGTTTATGTTGGTGCCCCATGGGTCGGGCTCCAAGCGGTCCAGCTCCTGGGCGAAGGCTCGCTTGGCGCCATCGTCCGAGAGCTTTTCTGCCTGTCAAGCTTCCTATTGGGGGTCTTGAGCCTTTTACGGGTCTCTAACCAGGCAAGCTCAGCAAATACCGGAATATGATCATCCACCGGCATGAGGGGGTCGAAGCTCCGATCTACCCATGTGCGTACCGCTCGGCCAAACAGCGCCTGCGGTGCCATAACGTAGTCGATGCGATGTGCGGCCCCTTTCTTCTGAGCGCTTTCCTGAGGGGGCCTCCATGTCCAGGCGTCAGCTGCGTGTGGCAACAGTGTGTTTACGACGTAACGCTCATGCGAAATGGCATGCCCATGCAAGGTCTCTCCTACGCTATCTTGCTGCTGGCAAAAACCCTCCCCGCCCACATAGCGCGACTGCGCTGACCCTAACCTGCCATTAGCGTCGATGAACAGCAAATCGCACGATAAGTTCTGGGTGTCAGCATCCAACTGCGTCCAGATCCCCTGCTGCTCTTGCAGGGGGCGCCGGCCATGGGGAGCGTGCGCGACCATTACTACCAAATTTATGGCTGGCGCCGCTACCCGACATATCAGCAATCGGTCTCTCATGGCCAGGACCTTGACATTGCGAGGTGCGAGGGAGAGCTTCTGCCCCTGACAGCGAGCGTATGGGACGGATGTGTTCACCCACATCTCAAGTCCGGGTTGACCTGCAATCGAGCACGTGGAGACAACGAAGAATTGTCCTGAGGTTTGGCCGCCTTTGGAGTCCAGGCCTCCTGGATCCCAGCGATCAGCACCCCCGTTTTGGCAAACTGCTCTCGTACAGCTCTGGTGCGCATGACCCGCTTCTTGGTTAGCCGTCCCGTGCCCGGGGTTACACTCATGCTTTTAGCATTATACTGCACAACCTTAAAGGACACCCCCATCTCAGCTGCATCGCTGACGTGGTCAGGGGGGAGGTGGGATGGCAACGCGTGTGTCGGGGGCGCGGCAGCCACGAGCAGCTGCTGCTGTCTGCTTGGGTATGCCTGCTGGATGGCGTTTGGCGCTCGCCGTAGCCATTCCCACTCAAGTTCTTTGCAATATGACGTGCACCATACTACATCTTCCGGAAATCGGCACGCGTCAAGTTGCTTGCGAAGCGTGCTGCGCGCTGCCCAGTCGCACAGGTCATTCCAGGGGATCGAGTCGTGGCCGTGAACATGCTGGATAGAGAGATCTTTGTTCTGGCGTGCGAGATCCCAGAAAACGTGCACCAACCTTGCAAGAAGGTCCTGAGGGTCTGGGTACGAGACACCGCAAAGATGCCCTACAACAGCCATGGAATCAGAATGGATGACAGCTGGCGCGCCATCAGCTGTGCACAAGAGATAGATGAGAGCCCATAGCACCCCCACGTACTCTGCCGTAGTGCTGCTGTACCGGGACAGATTCGGCGGCAGAGTAAGGCAATTTGGGAAAGAAACGAGTTCCAATAACCCTTGAAACATAACCCCTCAGCATCCTCTCCCAAAACACAAAGCGCCCAGCTTGCAATCTCCGGGTGCCCCTCCTTGTGGGATCCATCGGTAAATATGTGTACTCGCTTGCGTCCGTCGCGACGGACTGGTACTGATGTCAATGCAACTCGCGTGCTGTCAGGGACGGCAAGCCTCCCTGACGGGTACAGGTCGTCATCGAGCGTCGTCGCTCGACCTGCCTGGGCTCCACCCGCATCCCCAAAGTCAGCAAGCAACTTAAGAGGAGGCATGCTGGTCGCGGCTCCTTGCGAAACGTGCACGGGGTGCGCAAGCATGACAGCAAGGACGTCAGGAGAGGGAGCGAGAGGACAGAAGATGGAAGGCACCTCCTCACTGCCGAGGGGATGCCCTCCCGTGTGGGCATCGTGGGCCTCAATCTGCACCATCCCAGCGGATGAACTGGTGCACCCGAACTGCACGGGTGGCCCGGTACACCCAAATGGACCGCCGCCCTGCGCCCCGAGGTCTGACTGGCCAGTGCTATCCCTCAAACCCAAGGCATCGTTGGCAACAGCCGCCGCGGCGGAGGCAGAAACAGAGGAGGCGAGGGGGGTAGGCTGTAATGAATTGCAAAATGTGTCGGGACTGCAGATAGCTTGCTGCCAGCTGTCGCCAGTCCTCGTGCACGTTGGAGCCGTCTCGCCACGGCTCGAAAAAGCTGTTGAAAAGGAGGAGCGAAAGCTGGCTCCCTGGTGGCACTCGTGCTGTTGCGCCCGGGAGCCTGCATTGCAGGCGCGCGCGCGAGATTCAGGCGCTACGTCTCCCAGCACCTGCGAATTTTCAGCAGGACTGGGACCGGGGATAGCTTGCTGCCAGCCATCTTCGGTCCTCGTGCATTATGGGGCCGATTCCAAAAGGCTCGCAGCGGGAGGTGAAAAAGAATGGACATCCTGGTATTCACTGTTGAATACCTGGGCCCTTAATGCATGGACACGCGTATGAGACTCAGAGGCTGCTGACCCCAGCACCAAGTCATCGGTCCGATCAGGAAGGGGGGGTGGCCGCGCAGGCCCGCACTTTAAAATCGACTTGGGCTCACTCCCCGAGCTCTCGTCGTTGGTGCTAGAGCGCGCGACGGCACGTCCAGAATGGCAGATGTGAGACTGGCCCCACCTCACACTTCGCCCGTCACCTGCCCCTGAACGAGTTTGGAGTCCTTGCGCGGTGGGCTCCCCATGCCGCTCGACGGATAGGAGGGATCCGCGGCCGCACAGAGCCGCTCGGGCAGGGCCTCGTCCGAGGGGGGATCCTGCGACGCGATCGTGACAGGGCCCGGCAGCCTTGGGTCTTCCTGAGTGCAGCACGTCTCCGTCGGCGGCACTGGCGAGCTGGGGACCGGCACAGCCTGGGTGAGGCTCGCGGCCTGGGTCGGTGGCGGCGGCGGCTGCTGCGGCGGCCACGCCGTCTGAGGCGAGTGCCCCGGCGTCGAAAACCCTCCCGGAGTCATGTGAGGCCCCAGGGGCGTGGGAGGCGACGCCTGGGCAGCTGGGATCTGGCTGGTGGGAGTCCCCGGCGCCGCTGCGGTTACAGGCGTCGGGGGCGCCGCGGGCGGGGCTTCGTCCTCGGTGATCGGGCTCTGCGCGGCATCCAAGGGCATAGCCCCATTCGCAGGTGCCGGAGGCGCCGCTGCCATGGGAGCTGCCCCTGAGGGCGCCCCCGGAGCCGCCACCTGTGCCGCCGTGCCAGGCGCCGCCATGAAGAACCGCGGGGGCGGCTGCTGCGGCGTCGCTGCCACTCCCGCTGGGGTAAACCCCGTCATCGGCTGAGGCGGGGGGGGCACGCAGGTGTGTCCCTTGCCGTCGCCCTTGGCCCGTGCTATGGCCTCTGCCTGCATCTGCATCGCCTGCTGCTGTATCGTCTGCTGCTGCATCGCCTGCTGCTGTAGCGCCTGCTGCTGCATCGCCTCCGTCGTCATGGTAGGCTGCGGCATCATAGGGGGCATCGCCTGCGGCTGCATCACAGGCCGGGGCAGCATCGCAGGCTGCTGCATCAACTGCGGCTGCACCGGTTGCTGCATCATGAATTTGGCCATCTGCTGCAGACAGGTGTCCGTCTGGCGCTGGTGGCCTGGAGGCTCTGCACCATGCTGATCAATACGCCAACTTGATCGGGACTCCTCCTCCTCCTCCTCCTCCTCCTACTCCTACTCCTACTCCTACTCCTACTCCTACTCCTACTCCTACTCCTACTCCTCCTACTCCTCCTCCTCCCCCCTGTTCTTTTCGTGCCTCCGAGAGGTGCCGGTCTTGCGCGAGTGCTTCGGGAGCGACCAGCCGCGTGCCGGCGCGGACACGTCGTGTGCCCCCAGCCCCGAGGCCACCGCTGGGGCTTGCCGCGTCGCGCGCGACCCGCGGGCCCTCGCGCCGCTTTGCGGGCTCAGCGCTGGCGAGGGCGAGGGGGGCGGGAAGGGGGAGCTGTGGTCATCGCCCCCCTTGCGGCCACGGCTTCGGCACTGCTCTCGACTCAGAGGCGTAAGGAGCACAGGTCTTTGGGTGTGGCGGGTCGGAGAGGCCCCAAAGTTCTTGCGCAAGTAATTATCATTTCCGATTGGGGCGATGGAGGGCATGAGGGCCACAGTTTGTCGCAACGGTCGGGGGCTGGCAGTTGGTCCAAGGCTGTCCTAACGCTGTCGATGCCCACCCCGCCAGAAAATTGGGCCGGAAGCCTACGGAGCGTCCCACCTCTTGTGTACGCACATTTGCCGAATTTGGCATACTTTTTCCTCCAGATTCCCCCGTCGTCTGGATCCGATGGAACATTTCGGAGAGCCCTGGACGCGCAACGCCCGCCTGACGCCTGACCGTGGATGTCGAACGCGATTCCCACGGCAATGATACTGCTTTTAATTCGTTGAACCCGTTACGTCCGTTACGAGGTGATCTTCCATTCCATTTACCGATAACGAACGTACGGCGGGGGGGGCCTACAAGTGTGGTGCCGTGGTCATCGTCGCCGTCGCCGCCGCCGTCGCCGTCGCCGTCCTCGTCGTCGTCGTCGTCCTCCTCCTCCTCCTCCTCGTCATCGTCGTTTCCAAGGGGCTCGAAGGGCCTCTAGATGCCTCCAGAGGCCTCCAGGGATTTCCTGCCGCGGCAACCTCTGGAGACCTTCGGAGGCGGCCTAGGGCCTTCGCCGTCGTCGCCGTCGCCGCCGTCGTCGTCGTCATCGGCGTCGTCTCTTCCTTCTCGTCCTCTTCGTCGTTATCGTCGTTGTCCTCGCCGGCATCGTCGTCGTCCTCTCCGAGGGCCTCGTAGGTCGTCCAGACGCCTCCAGGGGCTTTTGGAGACCTCCAGCTGGAGACCTTCAGAGGCAGCCGTCGTCATCTTCGTCGGCGTTGGCGTCCGGCGTCCGGCGTCCAGCCCCCCCGCGGGGCCGACCACGTTACCGGTACTCCAGCCCCCACGTGGGCCCGACTTCCCCCCCAGAACGGACGTCATGGGCGATGAGTAAAAACATATATATATATATATATAGTTGCTTTGGGATGGCTCAATGGTGTACGCCGTGTACGCCCGTTACGAGCGCTCTACGGTAATTGCCGGATGCCGTGTTGAAATCGTAGATGTGATGGGTATTCGTTGCATGCGTCCGAGGAGAAGTAGACCCAGATGCCATTCCAGTTGTGAACCTCCAGAACTGTGTTGACCCTCGCTGAGATACACCTCAGCATCCGAAGATCTCCAATGCCATCAGTTAGCGTTACCCAATCACGATCGGCCTCATAGTTGTTCCAGCACGTGTCGAATCGATGGAGGCGGTCCTCGCAGGGCGCTCCACTGCCAGGGCTGACAGCGTCATCCGTGACCGCATTCGAAGCCCTCGGGGTGCTAGCTAGCCCTCGGCTGCAGGCACTCGGGCACGTCCTTCTGTAAAGTGTAGTTAAAAACAGCTGCCTGCCAGTGTCCTGTCCACTCTGCCCACGTTTCACCGCTGCTGGCAATTCACCTGTCGGGCTCATCGATATCCCAGATGAGCTCTTTCATGTCCACGATGATCACCCGTGAGGCCCTTGATCAGTTGCCACCTGATCTTCGGAAATTCCATAGCCAAGCGAAGATACATTGCTTGCCATTCAACTCGGAACCGTACGTGGTATTGTGTTGTTGGTTTCAGAAGGTGAACCGTTCTTAGACTTGTCGGCGCAAGTCAACTGGCAAGTTAGCCTTGGTGGCCACAGGTTTGCAGCATGATGGTGGACTTACAGCGCTCTCATCACATGAGTCCCGCCAATGTGGCAGCCGAGGCTCGCTCTAGTTGTGTTTGCGTCGCTGCCGCGTTCTAGATCCTCAAGTCACGAATGTCAGCACACACGCACACACACACACGCGCACGCACAGGCACCCACGCACACACACACACACACACACACGCACACGCACACGCACACGCACCCGCACACACACAGACGCACAGGCACCCACGCACACATACACACACACGCACGCACACACACGCACACACTCACACACGCACACGCACACGCACACACACACACACACGCACACGCACACGCACACGCAGACACACACACACACACACAAACGTACGCACACACACGCACACACACACACGCACACGCACACGCACACACACAGACACACACACACACACACACACACGCGCACACACGCACACAAGCACACACGCACACACGCGCACACCCACCCACGCACACACGCACGCACGCACGCACGCACGCACACACACACACACGTACACACACGTACACACACACACGCACACACACACACACACACGCACACACAAACGCATTCGCACACACCTAAGCGCATGCACACACATGCACGTGCACTTCGTGCCAGTTGTTCGTCGTAGTCCCTGCTTCTTAGGTGTAGTTACGCATTTGTCCTCTCAGGGGTATTTACCATTCCCGGGCCAAGGACTCAGCCCTCTTGCAGATGGGCTTCGAGGAGGGAGCACCCGCGTCCTCTTTTCCACTCCTGTGGCAAGCCAAAATGCTGCAGCATCAACACGCGTGCGCACAACTGAGATAGTCATTACACGGCCTCCCCGGGCCCTGAGATTAGCACGGACTAAAAACAAAAATCGTGCGTCATTGAGGCTGCACGATGGCAACAAAGCCCTCACGCTCATGTCGACCGAGGCGGCACCCGGCTCCTCGAGCCCGGAGGAGTCGAGGAGGGAGCGGCAGCGGCCGGCGGCGGCTGCTCGGCCTCCCCGTCCTCCGTGCCCTCGTCGACCGTAGCGAGAAGGAAGTCACGGGACGCCTTGAACTCGCGGATCATCATCTTGATGAACTTCAGGCGCTGGTCTTCGTAGTCCGCCAGCTCCTGGTTCCCCCACTCGCACAGGTGAGTCCGACTGGCCCGGCACGCCCTCGTACGAGTGCTGCGCCGGCACGCGTAGGTTCTCCATGACGGCCTCCATGCCCTCGAGCACCTCCGGGTCCTTGCCGTCCAGCACCGCGAGGTAGGCGCTGTCCAGGTTCTGCATGTACAGCAGCGCCACGTCCTCGATGATGGTCGCCGTCCTGATTGCAATGTTTCCCGTCCCCTTGCTCCACGTCAACGTCACACGATTGCGATGCTGGCGGCTGTCTGGATCCCCCAGGATCTGCATGTTGGTCACGACCTTGCACGTCGTCCCCGAGTGGCGGACTGGCTCCGCCTGGATGCTCTCGAACAGGCTCCGGACTCCGTCCTCCGTCAGGCAGCTCTCGAATTTGACCATGGCCGGGCGTCGGTGGCGTCGGCTGGCGACCGGGCCGCTCCTTCTTGCTACTAGCCGAAAGAAGCTGACGACGGACGCGCTCTTGGGCTGCTGCTGCCATGACTGCTGGCTCGTCGGCTAGCTGATATTTCCCGCTCGTCATCGTGGCTCTCAACATGTCGGCTGGCTCGGCTTTGTCTTTAGTCAGTATGTCTGCTAGCTGAAGGGCTGAGGGCACCCACCGATAGCTCACACCTAGACGTTTCACGCTCTCCTTAGTGATGACTAGATCGACCGCCACCCGCTTATCCGAGCATGACCCCTCACTCCCACAGCCGACGATGTGATCGTACAACGACTTACAGTCCGTGACCGCAATGGGAGCCAACTTCGGAAGAAGCTCGGATCGACGACGCAGACAGAACTCCCCATCGCTGCCCTCGAGGAGCAGGCGCGAGATCCACTCGAGGTGACCTAGGCCGTCCATCTGGGCCTGAGTCTCCGCGGCGAGAGTCGACGATGTTACTCGACGAAGGCGATAGCTTTTCCAGACCAGCGGGCTCCAGGGGCTCAGCTCGTTTCGGATCATGTTCTCGTCGGTCGCGGCGATGACGCAACCTGCCTGGGCCCCGGATGTCGATGTGTTCTGGTTCGAGGCGTCGGCGTGCATGATGACCCGGGGACGTTCGATCGGAATCGGTTTGATCTTCCAGGACAGGTTCGAAAACTGTTTTGCCCTCCTCACGATCGTGTTCCCGTGTCTCACCTCCCCCACCGTTGGCCTGGGCATGCGCTGCTGGCTCATCGAAACCTGGACTGCTAGATCTGGCCTAGATTCTCGAGCTAACCAGTTGCCGCTACCGAGCATCGCGCGGAAGTTCGCGATTTCCTTCTCGGTCGCCGGGGTCTCCGGGGGCGATCGGGGTCTCACACCGGCGGGCTTCATCGACTCGGCGAACTCCTTCTGAGACACGGTTATCTCCATAGTCACGGGAGTCTGGACAAGATAGGACCCACAGAACTTCCCCTCGTTGACCTTCCACTTGGGGAAAGGGAACCTCGCGCGCAGAAACCTGATGAAGGTGTTGTACTTTTTCCCTTTACCTCCAGTCAATATGTCATCGACGTGCGTCGATATCAGTCCCTGCAGGCGCCGGCCCTCGAACAGGAAAAACAGGCACGGGTCGAGCTTGGACCGACGCCAGCCCTCGCACCCGTCGCTCGGCTTCCAGTCCAGGACGGCGTCCCTGAATTTGCCCCACCACTGAGCCAGGGCGTCGTTGAAGCCGTAAATCGGCCTGATGACCTTCAGCAGCTGGTCGGGGTGCAGGCCGGGAAGGCCTCCGCGCGGCTGCTTGAGGTACAGGTCCCCGTTCTTGCGCTTGATGGGGTCCGCCTCGAGGAAGGCCCCCTCGACGTCCCCGATCTGAACCTGGAAGCCGTGCGAAGCCAACAGCTGGTAGGCCACGACCTTCCCGTTCTGCGAGAGAGTCGGGGCGGAGGTCTTGTTCTCGCGCACGAGCTGCATCAGGTCGGGGTCCATGTAGCCCTGACTGCACAGGCGCGCCTTGACCACCTCCGTTTCAGAATCGTCGATCTTGCTCGTCAGGATCATCCGGCTGCCGACGATGCGCTCTGGACTGTTCCGTCGGATCTCATCCGACTCGACCCGAGACGCAGGCGCCAGCGCCTGCTTCTTGTTGAACAGGTTGTCCACCTCCTTGCCGATGCCGGCGTTGATCTTCGCGAGACCCTCCTGGCTGGTCCACTTCGGGTCCTTCCTGTTGAGCTCGCGCCTCCCGCCTGCCAACATCGCGCCCTCCAGCTCCTCATCGTCCTCGGAGTTGACGTACAGCACGCGCAGCTCCTCCTCGTCCTCCACGGTGTCGGGCACCACGCTCGCCAGCAGCACGCTGCAGACGTCCTCCGACAGCCTGGGCATCTTCGCCTGAGGAGTTGGCAGCGGCTCCTCAGGTTCGACCTTGGGCGCCTTGGGAGGCCGCACCTCGGCCGGGTTGACCGCCCTCTTGCCCGCCAGGCGGCGGTGCACCTTCGTGTCGGCATCCATCTCGTCGGACGGTGGTGCAGCAGGTGCCTCAGCAGGATGCGCCGCCTCAGCGCCCCCCTCGCGGTCATCGGGGTTCGGCTGCACCTGCGGCTCCTCCGTCTCTGCCGCAGCCGGAGGCTGCACCTCCGACGGCTCCTGCGCCGTCGAGCCCAGAACCGCGTCAGCAGGCGCTGCACCGGGAGGTCGCTCGTCCGCGGTGATGTCCATGAAGCCGCGCTGCGGACCCTGGCCGCCCATGAACTCCTTCGCCAGGGCTCGGAGCTCGGGCTGGACGACCTCGGCGGCCAGCTTCTCCTCCTCGGTGGCGTGCCGGAGCTGCTCCGGCGACGCCTTGATCACCACGCCTGGCATGGCGACCCAGAAATTGCCGCGCACGGGGCCCAGGATCACGGCCGACCCGCGCCAGCGGGCGTGAGCCTTCTTGCCAGGAATGCCCCGACCTCGGCGCCGCACTGCCACGCGATCGCCCGGCTTGAACGACTGCGCGACTCTGGGGCGGCTGTCTAGCGCAACCCTGGCCGCGCGATTGTCCATGTACTCCAGGACGGCGATCCTCGCAGCTTGCCGGCACCTCTCCATCTCGGCGAACGGCTCGTCATGTAAGGCGGCGCTGTTGACGACGATGTTCGGCTCCTCCTGCATCAGGTCCGCTGGGACCTCCGGGCCCCCCCCCAGGGCGATCTGGTACGGGGAGAAGCCGTGGACACGTAGGAGGGAGTTTTTCGCCATCACCACCGCCCGCACACAAGTCAGGCATTCGGCCTCGTCCTTCGGGTTCGTCTGGTCCAGCACCTTGTTCAGAATGTCTTCGAACCAGGTGCCGCGGCGCTCGGCGTGACCAACCTGCTCGTGAGCCTCCCCAGCCGCGTCGCTGACCTCCGCGCCCTGCTTCTCGAACGCGTCGACGATCTCCTGGCCCAGGTTGGTCTTTCCAGCGTCGCACTTGAGAAGCACAGGAGGTCCATGCGGCTGGCTCCAGCCGTTCTCGAAGAGCTCCTTCAGCACCTTGCCGGTCTCTGGCACGAAAAAGGGTAGCATCTGCTGAAGGCCGCTGCTAGGGCACACGACGTTCAGGGCCTTCACCTTCATCCCTTCCTTCCAGCCTGGCAGCTCCTTCACGTCCATCTCGACCAGCCTCAATGGCGCCATCTTCGACGGCACCTTCACTGGCCGCACGGCTGTGGGAAGCCGCCGTCCTTCGCAGATCGAGCAGGAGAACGTCCGCGCCAGGGCCAACACCATCTCACTCGCCTTGGCGTGCTTCAGGATCCTGACCATGTCCTCATTGCTCGGGTGGCCGAGGTTAGCGTGCAACCTCCTGAGGGACGCCTCGAGCGAGAGCTTCCGCCGCTTGATGACCTCATCGTCGTCGGTCGTCGTCAGAGCGTCGGCCACCTGGGAGACGCAGTCCACCTCCAGCTGACTTGCCATTGCGCCAGCTATCTTCCTGCAGAGGTCCTCCGGGTACTTCTCCGAGAACGCGCTCCTTTTGATGCCCTTCGAGCTATCCCAGCACCACTGATGCTCATGATCTCGAGGACAGCGCAGCTCCTTCAGCGTCCACTTGAGCATGTCCGCGTTGGTCGCGAAGCACCACTCCTTGGACATCAGCTTCTTTGTCACCGGATCTGTCAGACCCACTTGGCACCCACTGACCGACACGCGGTGCACTCCCGCCACCCGACACAGGCCCAGGACCGAAGCACAGTCCCAGGATTTCGCCGTCGGCGGTGCCTCGAGCGCGAAGTAGCGACCTCCTCGGATCTGCATCCGAGCCACCACCACACAGAACCTCAAGTACCCGACCGCCTCCCTGACTGCCTGACGATATTTCTCCGGGTCTCGTCGCACTTCTTCCACAGTCAGGTTCTGCAGAATCGAGAGGGGGCCGCATGGAGGGCTCATGCCCACGAACTCCGGCTCCTCGACGTCGACCATGTGTAAGATTTTGTCGCGGTCGGCCGCTCGACGGGCATCCCAGCCGTTCTGTAGGTCGAACGCACCGAGGCTCTGGAACCCCATGGACTCTAGGACGGGGGTCACCCGCGGCTCCGAGAAGATCTCCAGGCACTTCGGTCGGTGGCCCAGCCGGGCCTGCGCCTCGAGGACACCCTTGACCACCGTCCGCTTGGCCCGCCGACTCATGATATCGGTGACGCCCTCTGACCACAGGACGTCGGTGTCGTCCCAGTCGCCGTCAGCCTCAGGGCCCCGGCTCGGCCCTAGCGAAAACCCGGCGACGCCGCCGCGACGGACTCCTCGAGCTCCTGCTGCTCCTCCGCCGTCATCCCGTCGTCCTGCTCCGCCGCCACCATCACGTCGACCTCAGCCGTCTGGATCCTCCTGCCGCCCTCGTTCGTCATCTCGCACAGGTTCAGCTGGTAGTGGCCGCTGGCCGCGACCCGGAGCGGCACCGTGACGTTGATCCGGGCGAACCGAATCTCATCCCGCTCCATGTCCAGGTGCGCGCCAAGGGCCTTGAGCATGGGCTTGCTCACCAGCAGCGGGGTCCCGCCTGGGACGACGCACAGGCGGAGCACCAGGAGGCGACCGCACACTCGGCACTGCATCTCCGCGGTGTAGATCGACTCCAGTGTCTCCTGGTTGCCGAAGCGGAAGGTCGTCGCTTTAGCCTGCTTGATCGTCTTCACCGCGAGACCTGCTTTCTCCATCTCCACCTTGTGCTCCTTGAGAGTCTTCTCGCCGATGACTCCCTTGCCGCGCCCGGTGTCGACCGCGCCCGACCCCGGCTCGTGCGCTGACGCCGTCAGCACCTCTGGCAAGTCCTCGTCCTTGGGCACCGCGGTCAGCCTGCGGTACGCCTCGATCACGTCGTCCATGTCGTCCATCGCCGCCGTGTGCGCCTCGTACAGGTCGTCTATGTCCTGATCCTCGTCCTCCTCGTCGACCGCCAGCTCGCAGTCGCCCTCGTCGTCGCAGCTGCAGCTGCCGCCGTGCAGGGGCCGCTGGAACTCGTCCTCGCACGCGTCGCACTCGAAGGTCTCCTCCTCGTCGACGTCCTCGGTCCCGCCGTCGCCGGCCACGAAGACGCCCCCGTCCGAGTCGCTCTCGAAGACCGTGACCACGTCGCCGCGCTTCTCGCCGTCCTTGCCCTTGTGCTTGTGGTCCCGTGGCGGCGGCCGGCGTTGACGTCGTGGTTTCTTGCAGTCCCTGCTGCAGTGACCGACCTCGTCGCAGTTGTAGCATCGCATTCGTTTCGCCATCGCCTTCGTGTCCGGCTTCTTCGGACCGAAGCCCCGAGCCAGCTGCTCCTTCGTTATCTTGTTGCGCTGATCGCGCCAGGACACCAGTATCTCGATGGCCTCGCTCTCGTCCAGGATGGGATGTCCCCGTCCTCGGTATCCTCAATCACGTCGAAGCCCGCCAGCAACGCCGTGATGTCCGCGACGTCGTCGCTCTCGTCGGCCTCCTCCGCCACGTGCGCTCCGAACGCCTTTGACTGCTGGCCGAAATCCGTCGAGCCGTTGGGGTAGGTCGTCCTGAGCGCCATCGCCACGTCCTTCTCCTTGTACGATCGGCCCGACGCCGCCAGGACGACCGCGAGGTTCTGCGGCGCCAGGTGCACACCCAGCAGCAGCAGGTACCCGCGCGCCATGTCCGGCAGCACCGCGCCTTCAGCCTCGCCCGTGGCGAACGCCGCCTGGGCGCGTCCGCAGTAGGCCGCCATCGACCCGCCCCTGGCCAGGCGAATCGTGAACACCTCCTTCAGCGCCTCGCCGAGCCTGTCGTGGGCTGCCACGTCGGGGAAGCGTGAATCGAGTGTCTCGAAAATGCGCTGCTCGCCGCCCTCTTGATCCAGATCGTCCATGTCGACAACCTCCAGCGCTCGGGCGGCGACGTCGTCTAGCAGCGTGAAAAGCATCGGCCCCAGGGCCGTCGCAGGCGCCCCCTTCGCCTTCTGCACGACGAGGTACGCCCGCGCCCATTTCTTCCAGGATCGGTAGTCCCGAAAAGCGTCGGTTCCATTCCCGGCGAACCTCCTGATCGCGCCGCCAGGGCCCCCGTTGTCCGCGTTCATCACCTCCTTGTAGCGTCCCGCCGGCACTCGCCTGAGCGCCTCCCGGTGCGACAGCGCCTGCTATCGCGCGGCACGCTCCGCGCTACCAATGCAGATGGGCTTCGAGGAGGGAGCACCCGCGCCTTCTTTTCCACTCCTGTGGCAAGCCAAAATGCTGCAGCATCAACACGCACGCGCACAACTGAGATAGTCATTACACGGCCTCCCCGGGCCCTGAGATTAGCACCTTTGTTAACGCGTGGCGATTGTATGCAGGACCGCTTAAGCGGGGCAGGTCGCCTTGTGAACTCTGCCACTGGCGCCTTCGGCACAGCCTCCGCTTGGGCCACGAAGCGTGTCAGTGGTGTGCCGAATTGGGGCGGGCCACCACGTCACCCCAGCCACAGGGGCCTTCGGTGGTTCTCCAGAGGGGGCCGCGACACGTGTGAGAGTGTGCCGACATGTGGCGGGTCACCATCTGTGAACCCAGCCATTGAGTCCTTCGATGGAGCTCCCTAAAGCGAAGGCCTCCCCTGAGATCTTGGCGTCTCAATTTAATTGAGACGACGCTTTGACTTGATTTCTGGGCGCACGCTCGATTTCTTGACCGCAGATCGCAATGTCTTAATTTCCTTCGCAATGTCTCAATTTCTTTCGCAATGTCTCAATTTTCTTCAGGACGTCTCAATTTTCTCTAGATGGCCCAATGTCCGTCAAGAGCAACTCCTACTTGCCTGTACGTGCACGCGTGCACGCGCAAGAAAGCTAGCTTGTACTGTTGCACATAGATCATCTCATGTTGATGCCCAGACTATAAATGAACCGCATGGTTTTGACCCTTCAGTTTTCGGGTGGGCCACCCAGCACGCGCGCATGCGCGCATGCATAAATTCAGGTTGGGGCTCAGAATACAAGCGCGGTGACCCGGTCACCGCGCGCGCGCGCTTCCTACCTTCAGTTCTGTAATATAAAAATAGAAAAAGCCAACACGTTCCTTCAGCCTCCTTAAAGGGCCCCAGAAATTTTCGATTTCGTTTTTGGAATTAAATGTAGGCTTATTAATGGTGAATAATATAGAAGTGAAGCTTAGCGGGGCGCCGCCGCGCGCGCGGCGGCGCGCATCTGAGCTTCGCTATTTGTCTGTTTCGCTTGAGACATCTTCAGTTCTGTATTATAAAAATATAAAAAGCCGACGCGTTCCTTCAGCCTCCTTAAAGGGCCCCAGAAATTTTCGAGTTCGTTTTTGGAAGTAAATGTAGGCTTACTAATGGTGAATAATATAGAAGTGAAGCTTATCGGGGCGCCGCCGCGCGCGCGGCGGCGCGCCTGAGCTTCGTTATTTGTTTGTTTCGCTTGAGACATCTTCATTTCTGTATTATAAAGATATAAAAAGCCGACGCGTTCCTTCAGCCTCCTTAAAGGGCTCCAGAAATTTCCGATTTCGTTTTTGGAATTAAATGTAGATTTACTCATGGTGAATAATATAGAAGTGAAGCTCAGAGGTGACACGCGTCACCCACGCGCTGCTTCGCATTTGTTGTCGCATGGGGTCGCTCGATGCGCACGCGCGCGCGTATGTATGTATATGCGTATACATATACATATATATATACACACACATATATATATAGATGATCTCATGTTGAGGCCCAGAATACAATTGAAACAATTGGTTTTCATCATTCAGTTTTCGGGGTGGCTCGTGTCACCCATGTGTTATTCGCACGGCGCCACTCGCGAGCGTGCGCGCGCCCCCGCGCAATGAGAAAAATGCGCCGTTTCATCATGTATGACTTCATTGCGATGCCCAGAATACAAGTGAAACAATTGGTTTTCAACATTCAATTTTCGGGGTGGCACGTGTCACCCGTGAGCTTTAGTGTGCTATTTTCGCATGGCGCCGCCCGCGCGCGAACGCAATAAGACCAGTGCGTTGTTAAGTTCACAATGCGTGATCCCATGGTGAGGCCCAGGCTGCAAATACCACAGTTGCTTTTCACCGCGAAGTGTTGTAGTGCCCACAATGGAAAAGTCGCCAAGTTGACCTGGAAACTAAAGTGAAACCTTAACGGTGGCAGATGGGATTTCCAAATTAACATGCATTAGCCATGAGTGGGCAACACAACGCTGGCCTAGAATCACGAGCGGCGTGCGCGGGTGACACGCGTCGCCCGCGCGCGCGCATGGATGTTGGATCCCCAAGTGTTCGCGCCGCGTGGATCACGCGCGCGGGCGACCTAACAACAAAACAGCAACAAAACAAACCTGGCCCTCCCCCTGGCGCTTCCCCCTTCCCTCCGCCCACTGGAGGCTCCTCCTCCTCCTCGTCCTCCTCCTCCTCCTCCCCCTCCTCCTCTTCATTCGGTGTCTTCGTCCTCTGCCCCCCCCCTTCCCCCCCTCCTCCCCCGCCTCCTCTCCCTCCTCCTCCTCCTCCTCCTCCTCGAGCCTCCTCCTCCTCCTCCTCCTCCTCCTCCTCCTCCTCCTCCCCCCCCTCCTCCACCTACTCCTCGGGGCTCCTCCGCCTCAGCTCGCGCCCGCGCTCGCGCGCGCGCTGCTCGGCGCAGCCTCTTCCGAGGCAGTCGAGCACGCTTAGCGTGTCGGGCGCGCGCCAGCCGCGCCCCCCCCCCGCACCGCGCGGGGCGCTCGCCAAGAAGGCGCGGATGGGGGGGGATGGGAAACTGAACACCAATTTCGACCCTCTATCCCACCATGGTGGGATAGGGGATCGAGATTGGCGGACATACTGGGGTCCCCGCGCCAGGCCAGCCCAAAATATGGTGGACGCCGCGCAGACCGTCGCCCTCTTCGATCAGGGCTGCGATCGCGCGGGGATCCCAGTGTGGGACCCCGAGGAATCGCCTCAATCCTTTATTTTCCCATGACCTCATCCCTCTTCCCGTTCCCCCTCCTCCTCCTCCAGCCCCGTCCCCTCCCCTCGTCGTCGGCCTCCTCCTGTTCTTCCTTTCCCCGACCGCGGGTGTCAGGACATTCCGAAGCCCGTTGTCCTGTCCAACCTGCGGCGGGCACAACCCGAAATGGGGCACCACGCCAGGCCGCCGAAACGGCTGTGCAGGGCGTGGCGGAAGGAGTTCGTGGACCGCTATCGGCGGCACATGGAGTGGGTGAAGGCTCTCCTTCCCTCAACCTATACAACTCCTCCTCCTCGTCGTCCTCCTCCTCATCCTCATTGTCCCCCCCCCCCTCCCCCTCCCCATCGTCCTCGGATCTCCTCCTCCTCTTCTTCCTCCTCCCCATCCTCTCCCTCCTCCTGCTCCTCCTCCTCCTCCCCCTCCTCCTCCTCGTCCTCCTCCTCCTCCTCCTCCTCCTCCTCCTCCTCCTCCCCTTCTCGCTGCCGTTTACCCCCTCCCTTCCGCCCTCCCCCGATGCCCCGCGCGCAGTGGGCAGGCCATGAAGCAGACCCCCAGACGGGGCAAGACGTGCGAGATCGTGGACATGAACTACGATCATCCTCTGGCGAAGGCCATTGCGGGGAGGGAGGGCGGGGTAAAGGAGGAAGGAGCAAAGGGGTGAGACAAGAGGAAATATGGTCAGAAGGAGAGAAAGACAGGGGAAGAGATGGATGAGCGAAGGGGGGCAGAGATGGGAGGAGGAAGGGAGTATACTCGACGGCATGTATGTTCAAGCACACGCACGCACGACATGTACCCCTCATGACTACACTGATTCATGCACGTAGATGTGCGTGCATACATGTATGTATGTATGTATATATGCATGTAGGTATGTATGTATGGGTGTATGTATATATATGTATGTGTATGTGTGTATGTATGTATATATGTATGCATGCATGTATGGATGTATGTATGAATGTATGTATGTTTGAATGTGTGTACAAGTGTATGACTACGGATACAAGCGTGTACATATGTATGTGGATGCACGCTTGGTGTATATATGTATGTAGGTGTATATATACATGTATATGTGTATGCACGTGGGTGTCACACACGGATAACCAACCAACATTGCTGAAATACGCGAACACAGAAGAGACGGTGGGACGTGTACTATTCACAGTTCTGCATTAATGTACAGATCGAGAGAGATAGAGCGAGAGAGAGAGAGAGAGAGAAAGAAAACGAGAGACCCTGCCGGATTCAGGCCTTGATGACCCAGGACCTGTGCGGCGACGTGCCGATGGTGCAAGGTGGGCGGAGCCTTGATGAGGATAGAGAGGGTGATAAGGATGACGACGATGAGGTGACGACCCATATGAGAACAATGGTGATGGTGGTCACGACGATGATGATGACGATGGCGACGATGACGAGGATGACGATTGGGACGATGACGACGAGGATGGCCACGGCGACGAAGATGGGGGCAACTGGTGATGAGTGAGAGGACGACGCGAAAGATGGCGGGGACGACGTGAAGACGATGAACGACGAGGGCGAATAAGTAAGATGCGGAGGGGTCAGGGACAAAGGGATGACACGAGTGAGGGATCAGGATATGGAAGGAGGGAGAAATCATCGAGGCTCATGTCCACCGTCTTATCTTATCTTTCCTCTAGCCCTCCTCGTGCACCCAGGCTCTTTTGATGCCAGCGAGCGGCTTCGCTCAGTCTTTAGCGTTCCTTTTTTTCAGCAGCCCGACTGTAACGAGGATGAGGACATGATCGGGATGAGGGCGAGAAGATAATGATGTGCAAGTTCACCCTCCCCCCAGCTGAAGGCTACCACAACATTCCGAACTTCTGCGCATGCACTCCAGAGAAGTCGGCCGACCGCCCAAAAGAAGATCAGCTGAAGGTGCCTGGGAGGGCCTCTCTTGTTGGCTCCCAGGGTGAGGGAGCTGAGTGGGAAGAGGATGGGGGAGATGAGGATCGCGGAGGAGGGTGGGCGCAGTGGACAGCTGATAGGATTGCCATGTTGTGGGATCATTATTGCTGCGCTCGGCATGTGCGCGCAGAGGTAATGGGGAGGGGCAAGCGAAGCATGAGGAGTAGCAGTAGCAGTAGTAGAAGTAGTAGTAGTAGTAGCAGCAGTAGTAGTAGTGGTAGTAGTAGTAGTAGTGGTAGTAGTAGTAGTAGTAGTAGTAGTAGTAGTTGTAGTAGTAGCAGTAGTAGTAGTAGTAGTAGTAACAGGCGTAGTAGTAGTAGTACTGGTGGTGGTAGTGGTAGTGGTAGTGGTAATGGTAGTAGTAGTAGTAGTAGTAGTAGTAGTAGTAGTAGTCGTAGTCGTAGTAGTAGTAGTAGTAGTAGTAGTAGTAGTAGTAGTCGTAGTCGTAGTATGGGTGGAAGGGGCCAGGGGAGGAGGGATGCGGATGGGAAGGGAGGGTGGGGGTGATTATGGGAAGGCGAGGGGTGGCATGGCGATGGGGAGGGCGAGGAAGAGGCGAGGGCAGGTGTTTAGCACAACATACGACGCCGTGGAAGAAGCCACAAGCGGCGCGAGGATCAGCCAGAAGAATATGGAGGCCGCGTTGCGGGAGGGATCAGCTTGTGTACCTCGTTTCGTGTGGTGGTGGTGCTGCTGATGATGATGATGCTGATGATGATGATGATGATGATGCTGATGGTGATGATGATGGGTGTGTTCGTGATGATGGTGATGGTGCAGATGATGCAGATGCTGATGCTGCTGTTGACGGTGGTGGTGGTGATGGTGGGGATGGCGGTAATGATGATAGTGGTGGTGATGATGCTGATGCTGATGACTGGTGTTGGCGATGCTGATGGTGATGGTGGCGACGGGGGGGATGAGGGTGATGCTGGTGATGCGAATGGTCCGCGAGACGTTGCTTAACGGACGATCAGGAGTGAAAATAACGAGGAGGATGACACACACTGTTGCGACAAGTGCTGTTAACATAACCGAAATCGGGGCGACAGGTGCTCCTTGTATGCCCAAAATTTAACACGGATGGCCCGCTGAAGTGACGATGATGATGTGATGATGGGGATGTTGGTTATCATAATACTGGTGGTGATGATGGCGATGCTGCTGATGATGATGGGGTTGATGGTAGTTGTGACGATGCTGATGACGCCGATAGCGATGATGGTGATGATGATGATGCTGATGCTGCTGATGATGATGATGCTGATCCCGTGCTCGCTCGTCCTTGCGCCCGAGTGGCAAGACACCTTAATGCTTTTATCCCTCTTCTCGCCCGACCCCCCTCCCCCACCCCCTCGCCTGGAATGAACCCTTGCGTTTCCTCTTGCCGTCCGCTCCACTCGCGCTCGCCTTCCGAACGCTGAGCACAGGCGGTGTGGGACGTGTGCTACAGAAAAAAGATGGCAGAGCAGTGCAAGGCGACGAAGGGCCGCTTCCCGACGTCGACCGCGCTGAATGGCCACAGGCTGGCGTGTCAGCGCGGGGCAGAGGATGAGGGGCAGGAGGAGTCGGGGAGTAGAAGTAGGATGAGGAGAAACAGATTTCGCGATTCTACGTTCGTTTTCTGCGTCACGGCAGGTTTCCTTGGTGACCAGGGGGAGGAACAGGAGGATGACGAGGAGGATGGTGATGAGGATGATGATGACGATGGTGATGATGCTAATTAATGGTGTTGGTGACGAGGGTGAAGATGGCGATGCTGATGCTGCTGATGATGAGGTTAGTGATGATGATGATGATGACGATGATGATGAAACTGATGATGATGATGCTGATGACGACGATGATGATGATGCTGATGATGATGAGGATGATGATGCTGATAGGGGAAGGGGGCAATTTCGTTACAGCTTCATTTCCCTGTTATTGGTTGCGTGCCGCGCCAGATGTCCTTCCTCAGCCACTCCACTGCGCATCATCGTCGTTCCCGCTCCGCCTCGTCTTACTCTCGGGTCATCGCGCCATGCGAGGTTCCTGCTGCGCCGCAGCTTCCGCATCGGCTTCGCCCACCACCAGAGGATGAAGGCTCGCGACTGCAATGCTGAGCTGAAGGTCGCAATGGCGTAGGGAAGCGCCAAGTGGAGCAAAGAGCGAGGGAGGTACGAGCAGGTGGAAAGGAGGAGGAGGAGGTACCCTATACCAGAATGAAGGATGTCATCGAGGAGGAGTAGGAGGAGAAGTGAGGAAGAACGCGAGGATGACGAAGCGGAGTGTCGCGATGGGGAGGCAGAGGGGCATGTACAAGGAGCACCGAGAATGAGTGGCACAACACATGGAGATGCAGGAGGCGAAGTGGTGCAATGGTTGTCTCATCATGGGTTGCGGGTTCGGTGATGTTGTTCTCCTTGGGGGCAGCGCGGGCGGCAGGTCGAGGACGACGAGGAGGTCGAAGACGTGAGCGACATCGCGCTGATGCACTACCTACACGAGTCGTTGGAGATCCCCGTGGACGCAATGGGGGGCGACCTGCGCGGGGAAGGGTGCACCGCTGGATGATGATGATGATGCTGATGATGATGATGATGATGATGGTCGTGATGATGATGATGGTGATGGTGGTTATGCTGATGCTGATGCTAATGGTGATGAAGACGATGATGATGATGGTGGTGGTGATGATGAGTATGGGTATGTACAGGATGATGACTGTGATGACAATGCTGATGGTGATAATGATGATGGTGATACTGATAACGATGCTGACGATATTGATGATACTGGTCATGATGGTGACCATGATAATGATGCTGGTGCTGGTGCTGGTGCCGACTATGGTGGTGATCCTGAGGATGCTGATGACGGCGCCGCTGGTGATGATGACGGGGCAGACTACATCGACGACGACGACGACGATGATGATGATGCTGACGATGACGATGCTCTTGATGTTGACGATCATGGTGTTGACGATGACGGCGATGTTGATGACGACGGCGGCAATGGCGACTACGATGGGGCGCAGCAGGGCCGTCGCCAGCATGAATGACGTAGATGAGGCGGATGAGGGTGCTGGAAAGGATGATGCTGCTGCTGCTGATGATGATGATGATGATGATGACGTTGTGATGATGATGATGATGGTGATGATCATGCGACGGATGGTGAGGATGAGGACTATCAGGCCGAGGACGAGATGGGAGCAGGAGCAGCAGCAGCAGTAACGTGCGTGACATGTTTGCTGTTAGGCCAGTGGTTGTGCACAGTCAACCCCCAAAGCAAGGCTTAACGACTTTCCAACGCTACCCTTGCATTCTTGCCCCTTCGGCCCATCCTTGGTATCTGAAGCTGGTCAGCCGCGTTGGAAAAACGCTGTCATCGCTGTCCAAGGTCGTTGCAGCCTTTCTGAGCGTGTCCTCCTCCCCCCTTCTCCTCTGCCTCCTCGTTCCCTTCGTCGGATCCACCTCGCCCTTGAGCTGCTGCCCAAGGGTCCCCATCCAAAACGCGAGGGGAGGATGAGCACGTACCAATGGAGGCCGTGGAACGCATGAAGGTGGATGCAGAGGAAGTCGACCGACATCGCTCGCCTGGCGCAGCGAGCTCGGGTTTGATCAGCGTGCCGTTCTGGGACAGCCTCACAGGTCGCGCTCAGCGGGGGAGGAAGAAGCACAAGAAAAGCTGCAAGAAAGAGAAGCGAGCCAATAAGGAGCTGAGGGCGAAGGCTGGCGGCACCGAGGACAGCGCCCGCAAGGGCACCCACGGCGTCGAGGCGCTGGTTGACTCGATCCCGCCTTCTCTGGCGGGGCCGTCGACACACAAGAAGGTGGTAGCCACGAAAACGAAAGCCAAGAAAGCGACCGCCAAGGTGCCTGGCCACTCCGCTCTGGCCGCGGCGAAGAAAGCCCAGGGCGACAAGACAAAGCAGGCCGCTGTGACTAAGAAGCCAGCTGGGACGCTCAAGAGGCCTGCGGCGGCACCCAAGGCCGAGGAAGCAGCCGAGCCCGAGGCCGAGGAGGCCGCGGAGGCGGCTGGTGGCCCTGAGCCCGAGGCCGAGGAGCGAGAGGAAGGCGAGGAGCAAGGCGAGGAGGAGACACCGCTCGAAGTCGACGCGGAGGTCGACCCAGACGCCGACGAGCACCAGGCCGAGGACGATACTCCATTGGCAGACGCGCTGGTGCTGACGCCACCAGATGACGGCGTGTACGGAGCCGATCTGCATAAGGAGACCGTCGTGGACAACGAGGTCGAATACGAGGTCGTGGTCAACTACCGCAAGTCGGAGGGGTTCATGACGCTGGGGTACAGGGTCAAGGGCATCGTTGGCAAGAACGAGTACAAGCAGCTCATCCAGGTCGATGACAAGACGTGGAGCGAGGAGCTCATGAAAGAGCACGCCTGCGACACGAGGGAGGCCATGAGCCGCAAGGTCATCGGCCGCATCTTCTACCACATCATTGAGCACGGCACGGTCGACAAAGAGCAGGCGAAGATCATCAGGTTCAACGTCATTAAGCAGCTCTGAGGTGGCAAGGGCGTTCGACAACGGTGATGGTGATGATGATGCTGGTGATGCCGATGCTGGTACTGACGATGCTGACGGCGATGATGGCGATGGTGACCGTGAGACGCGGTTCTGATGACGCTGTTAATGCCACGGCTGATGATGATGATGATGATGATGATGATGATGATGCTGGCGACGATGATGATGATGATGACGTTGCTGATGATGATGATGATGGTGCTGGTGATGAGGATGTTGCTGCTGATGGTAACGATGTTGTTGATGTTGGTGATGATGACGATTCTGATGATGCTGATGATGCTGATGCTGCCGATGCCAGTGGTGATGACGATGGTGGTTGTGCTGGTGATGATGGTGATGGTGATACTGATGATGAATATGATGATGTTGATGTTGTTGGTGGTGATGCTGATGGCGACGGTATTGTTGGTGATGCTGACGATGCTGGCGATGACGACGATGAGGATGCTGACGACGTCAAGTGTGATGATGATGCTGATGATGATGCTGCTAATGATGATGCTGCTGATGGTGATGGTGACGGTGATGGCGATGATGATGACGATGCTGATGACGATGATGATGATGATGATGATGATGATGATGATGATAATGGTGATGGTGATGAGGATGCTGCTGCTGCTGCTGCTGATGATGACGATGATGATGATGATGATGATGATGATGATGATGATGCTGATGCTGATGGTACACGCGATGGCGTAGGATGTGGCATGTGATGGCGGTGAGGCGGGATTCGGGGGAGAAACAAGACGAGGATGTAGGCAGGAGGAGGTGCGGGGTGGAGGGGGGGAGAGCGGCGCCGCCTCCGGCAGGTGGCGGGCCGACGAGGCGCAGCTGGAGGTAGTCGCCAATGTTTTCGCTGGGACGCAGCAGAGGGTCGCCAATGTTTTCGCTGGGACGCAGCAGGAGGAAGTCGCCAATGTTTTCGCTGGGACGCAGCAGGAAGTCGCCAATGATTTTGCTGGGACGCAGCGCAGGGAGTCGCCAATGTTTTTGCTGGGACGCAGCGCGTGCTGCTGCCCTTCGTGCATCGCGTGCTGCTGATCTTCATATATCGCGCGCTGCTGAACCACGTGCCCGATGTCAATGGCATCTTCGTATAGAGGCCAGCCAGGGCGGGGCGCTTGCTTCGAATATCACCCCTCCGACAAGGTTACAGGCCATCGTCTCCGATCTATGCCTTCATGCCACGCTCGATTCAGCATTTCAGCGTTCCCCATCGTGCTCGCTCGACCTCGGCAGGACCTGCGAGCGCCGATAGATCGAGGGCTGGCGGGCAGAAGTCAGGTTGGTAATCGATCGATCGCTCGACTACTGACTTGACCCATCCCTCATGCAGCCGCGCGGCCGCAGGTGAGCTGGGATTCGCGCTGCAGCGGCACGAGCTCGGCTAGGGGGCCAGGGGGATCTCTTGGTTGCTCGGCCTCTTTTTCGATTGGTTGACTCCGTGCACCCTGCGAGGCGCATGAGGCCTCGATTGGAAATGAGTGGTCTGATCATCGAGTGCGAAGGGAAGACCTGTGAGCACCATGCCTTGTTGTTGCTCGGAGTGTATGGCGCTGACGTTTGATGGGGTTCGAATGTCTGTTGCAGGTGGCTTGTCTTTGAATGTTTTCCGCGTGTTTGCTGGGAGTGACGCCATTGTTTGCGCAGATGAGGGAATGGTGGAGGGGTGCCAGCCATCCAGATCAAGCTGTGCCGCCCCCTCTCGCGGACCCCTGGAGCAGAGCGAACATCGAGGCAGCAGGCGAAAGGGGGAACCCATTGAGATGGGCAGGTCTAGGCAGACCAGTGTACATGGAGATGCGAGTTCAGATGCGAGGCACGACGAGGATGAGGAGAAGGCGGCTGCATGAGGATGATGATGTGGATGATGGTGAGGATGGGTAGGACAATGATGAAGATGATGATGGGACACGGCGAGGATGCTACTGATGATGAGGATGTTGAGGGTGAGCATGAGGCATGACGAGAATGATGATTATGCTTAGGAGGAGGGTGAGACAAGGCGGGGGCGGGGATGCGGATGAGGAGGATGAGGATGAGGAGGATTAGTATGAGGATGGGGGTAGGACTAGACGAGGATGAGGATAAGGCATATTGAGGATGTGGGCGAGTAGGATCAGCATGATAAGGGTGAGGAGTGAGGGTGGGGCAAGCCGAGGATGCTGATGATGAGGGGGAAGATGAGGAGGAGTAGGATGAGGAGGTGAGCTCATGACGATGATGAGGAGGAGAACGGGGAGGATGGGCAGGATGACGATCAGCAGGGGGAGGGGAACAACCAGGGGGAAGAGGAGGAGGAGGGCGACCAGGGCAAATCGCACGACGATCCCAAGAGGCGTGTGATGAAACAAGACATGACGCTATACTGGGTGCGCGCGCACGGGTAGGTGTTTGCACGGTACTTGTGTACATGTGCATATACATCTGTGTATATAAGTACGTTGCCTGTGACAAGGGCTAGAGCAATGACTTACACATTTGCCCCCGTCCGAACCTCGCCCACCCATCCGATGTACACGCACCTCTACAGGTGTACACCATGTATTTATACATGTGTATATATACATATATATATATATGTATATAGGGTTGTGTGTATATGTGTGTATGTGTGCGTGTGTGTGTGTGTGCGCGCGCACCTGCCTTCCTATATTCATTGGGTATGAATTTACGCGTGCGTCCATAAGTGCACGGGTGTTCATATGCACGTGCAATCGTATACGTGTGCATGCCAATGTACAAGTGTCGAGCATGCGTGCACGCGTGTGCACCCGCGTGTTGCGGCCACGTTAGCACGCGCATGCGCGTGCTCATGGCGCACATGTGCGCGCATGCGCAAGCAGCAAGAGACAGCGCCGCCCAGGTGCACCAGGGCTTGCTCACGGACGGGGGCGAGACTCGCTGGACATACGGTTTTACCACTGCTACCGCGACAACCGCAGCAGCCGCACTTGGACACATCTGTTTGCGGGGTCTGGGGTGCCCTGCGAATTAAGCGGCAAGCGCTCCATGCATGGAACGCAGGCCGATCGCAGCGTTGCTGGCGTGCGGGGAGGGCTCGAACACCCGTGGGGGTTCGTTGGCCCATATACATTGCGGCGGAACCCCGCCCCGCAATGTGCACGGGCCATCCCCGTAGGTGCTCCGAGCTCCCCCCCGCGCGCCCAGGCGCTCGCTCGGCCCGCGATCCCTGTCTGGGCGCCAGCCGCCGTCGGTCCCGCGGGGGTCAGGACGCCCCAGAACCCAGCGTGCGGCCGCGCCTGTGCGTTTGGGGACTCGGGGGGTGGCGCGCCTTGGCGCGGGGGCGTCGAAGCGGGCGGCCGCGTGCCCTCCGCGACGGCGCCGCGGAACCCCTTTGGGGCACCGAGGGGTTCCGCGACCGTCTCGGAGGGCGCGCGGCCGCACGCGTCGATTTCCTCGTGCCAGCGCGCGCTTCCCTTGCGCCCCCAGGCGCGCCAGCGCGCGCCCCCCGCGAACATTGCTGTCACTGTGATGTTCTTAATGTTCTTAATGTTCTTAATGTTCTTGATGTTCTTGATGTTCTTTAATGTTCTTTAATGTTCTTTTAATGTTCTTTTAATGTTCTTGATGTTCTTGATGCTCTTAATGTTCTTGATGTTCTTAATGTTCTTTAATGTTCTTTAATGTTCTTTTAATGTTCTTTTAATGTTCTTGATGTTCTTAATGTTCTTAATGTTCTTAATGTTCTTTAATGTTCTTTAATGTTCTTTTAATGTTCTTTTAATGTTCTTGATGTTCCTAATGTTCTTAATGTTCTTAATGTTCTTAATGTTCTTAATGTTCTTTAATGTTCTTTAATGTTCTTTTAATGTTCTTTTAATGTTCTTGATGTTCTTGATGTTCTTGATGTTCTTAATGTTCTTAATGTTCTTTAATGTTCTTTAATGTTCTTTTAATGTTCTTTTAATGTTCTTAATGTTCTTTAATGTTCTTAATGTTCTTTAATGTTCTTCGGGTGGTCTCGACGCCCCCTGCCCCGCTGGGCGGGAGGGGTGAATCCGCCCCAAAAAATCGCATCCGCGGGCGATTATCGGGTTCCCCGCGTGCCCATCGCGAGCGATCCCGAGACCGTCGGGGCGGCCCGAATGGGCTGCACTGGGCGCGACGTTGCCCGCCGCGCTGGCTGGCCGCGGACAACGCGCCGCGCGACGCGGCGCAGCGCCGATCGCGGCGACCAGACCAAGCCGCAATCGGCCTGGGCGGCGGACGAGCCAGGCCCGCGGCGCCGCAATCGAGCGGACCGCTCGTATGAACGCGGCCCCCGTGGCGCCCGCGCCACGGGGGGGAGGGGGGGGCGTGGCCGTCGCGGGGAGCATGCGACAGCAGCGCGCCTGGCCGACCTGGGTATTGCACCATCCGCTAAAAATGTGTGCATGCGTGCGCGTAGCGCGTGGGTTAAGGGCGATGCGTGTAGGAAGCATATGCGCGCGCACACTCCGCGATGTCACATGCCTGAAAGATGGGGACTTGCCCACGCCATACAGGCACCCCTGGCGCGAGCCAGGGGTGCTCTGGCTGCCGCACTCGGCCAGCAGGCGAAAGGGGTGCCTTTTTCCGATCTGGATATTGCACGGGAAATGTGTGTATGTGCGTGTGTGTGTGTGTGTGTGGGCGAGCACATGTTTGGCGCGTTATGTATGTGTGTGTGCGCGTGTGTGTGTGTGTGTGTGTGTGTGTGTGTGTGTGTGTGTGTGCGTTTGTGTTGGTGTGGTTGCGTGACTGGATGCGTGCGCGTGTTCGTATACATACACATGTGAGCACGAGTTCGTAGACATTAATGTGTGTGCTTACATACATCGACACCTGTTCACGTTCGGCGTACACATAATGTATGTGTGTGCTTTTACATGTACATGTAATGTTTGTACACGATTTGCGTCCCGCATACATACGCACGCTTACGCGCGTGCGCCCTCGAACGTTCTCGTCTGGCTTCTGGTGTGCCGCTGCCGATCTGGATATTGCAATGTGCCATGACTGGTGCACCCCTGTCGATCTGGATATTGCAGTGCGCCGTGGCTGCTTTGGTACACGGTTGCGTCTGGCTTCTGGTGTGCTCCTGTCGATCCAGACGGATTGCAATGTGCCATGGCTGGTGTGTTCCTGTCGATCGTGAAATTGACGTGCGCCGTGTTGACGGCTTTGGCGCCGATCTGGATATTGCACCTAATCTCATTCCCGATCTGGTTATTGCATGCTCCCTAGGATTGTGTGCAATTGTGGGGGGAGGAAACGCAGCTCCGATCGTCGGGCAACGTAGATGGTGGCGTGTGGGGAGGGCGGGCGATGGCGCCGAAAAAGGAAAAGCAATCAAAGAAGAAAACGCCCCAGCAGATCGCCGAGGCGAAGGCCAAGAAAGCAGCAAAGAGGAAAGAAAACAGCATGCACGAAAACGAGATGCAACGGGTGAGGACCCCTGGCTGCCACGCTAGCGCCCATGAACAACCCGACACATGAGCCAGTGAACGCACGACCAGCAAGTGTGGCTGGGCTTGTAGTCTCCTAGCACCGTCCTCACTTCTGTGCTAAAGCCTGGGCCCCTTTGCAGGACAGGGAAACCGAGGGGGCCGAACAACTCCTCCATGATGCTCTTGCATGGGGGTGAGTAGTTCGGTCTCCTCGGCTTCCTGTCCCGCAGGGTGGTCCAGACGCAAGCGCCTCTCCCTCACAGCGCCGCCCGCTCAGGAACCACATCGCCCAGTCCAAGGAAGCCATCAAGCAAGAGTACTCGCGCCAGGGCCGCTCTGGCCAGAGCAGGTGGCTGAAGCAGTGGCAGACATACGGTGTCAGGGGCGGGGTTGGCAGGGCGAGGGATGACCAGGAGGATGAAGAGGATGAATGGGGAGGAGGAGGAGGAGGAGGAGGAGGAGGAGGGGGGGGAGGAGGAGGAGGAGGAGGAGGAGGAGGAGGAGGAGGAGGAGAAACACGAGGGGGAAAAGGGGTGTACAGGCGGGAACAACATGGAGGAACAAACGGGCGATATGGGCAAGAGGAGTACGGAGCAGCAGGATGAAGGAGGACAGATCGATATTCAGGGCGAAGTGCGGAAGGGATGTAAGACAGACGAGGAAGTAAGATACTGATATTGATGAGAAGAGTGAGTCGGTAAAAGGGTGAGGACTATGACGAATCATATGGGAAGGAGAGCGGAGGTGACTTCCGTTTTGCCGAGTGCGTGAAGATCGAGGCCCAGCAAAAGACGGACTCCAACGTCAAGAAGATCACCTGGCACACGTTCGACGGGTTGTTGCACCAGGAGGGCTGGACGGAGGAGAACCAGAACACCCCTTTCGGGATGAGGATCGGACACCTCCTATGTTTGTCCATGGCTGGGTGGGGGAGAAGGAAGGAGAGGAGCAGGAAAGGAGAGGGTACGGGGGGGACATGCTAGTAGATGGGGGTAGGGAGGGAAAGAGGGAAACAGGGAGGATGAGGAGGACGGATGGGGGGAGGAGGAGGGATGACGGGATGCCAGGAGTGGGGTGTAAGGAGGGGCAAGGGAGGGGACGAGGGAGGGGGGGGGACGAAACGGTGCCCCCTGACATTGCTGTGTACAGCTTAGGCTGAGAACTCGTGTTGTCATGATCGCGTCCGCTGCAGTTTGCGCGCCTGGCCTGATGATGGTGCTGTTGTTGATGCTGATGGTGCTGATGATGATGATGATGATGATGCTGATGCTGATGCTGATGATGCCATGTTGCCGACGAGGATGATGATGATGATGATGATGCTGCTGATGATGATGATGATGCTGATGAGGATGCTGATGATGATGATGATGACGATGAGCATGAAGAGGATGAGGCTGACAATGAGGATGAGGGTGATGAGTATGATGGTGATGGTGGGTGTGATGGTGATGATGCTGGTGATGAGGATGAGGAGGAGGAAGAGGATGTGGATGAAGGGGGAGGAGGTGGAAGATGAAATGCTCCAATACACACTTCGGCATTCCACATCCTCCGTGCTATCCCTGGCCGTGCCGGGGCCTGGCAGCGCGCGGAGACCATCAAAGACTATGACACGAAGCTCAAGAAGACCCACATCCAGGTTGGACGGTGGGGCACCGCGTTGACACCCATGATGGCAAGATGGTGCAATATACAGGTGGGAAGAGAGCTAGAGAGAGAGAGAGAGAGAGAGAGAGAGAGAGAGCGATAGAGAGCGAGAGGGAGGGAGGGCATGATACAGGGAGCTCATCCCTCACTCCCTCGCTCCCTCCGGCATGGGGAGTTCACCACCCCCATGGGGAGTTCATGTTTCATCCCTCCGTCCATGAAGGGTCCCTGCCCAGGCCCCCCTCCATCGGGAGGTCATCTCGTCCTCCCTCCAGCCTTCACCCCTCCCTCCCCTCATCACGTTGGACGATGCATGAGGAAATGGCACGTGGAGTGCATCCCTCCCTCCCGCCCTCCATTCATCGGGGTATCGGGGGAGATCGACGCGCAGACTGGCGAGACGCTGTACCGCCGTGTATCGCTCGAGAGCAGCAGCGAGCAGGCGCCGCGCCTAATGATGATGACGACGCGGATGATGCTGATGCGGATGCTGATGCGGATGATGATGCTGATGATGATAATGCTGATGAGGATGCTGCTGATGATGATGATGATGATGCTGCTGATGATGATGATGATGATGATGATGGTGCTGATGGCGATGCCGATTGCGATGATACCGAGGGTGATGATGTTGATGCTGATGATGCTGATGAGGATGGGGATCTGGACGAGGATGATGATGATGATGATGATGATGATGGCGATGATTCTGATGCGGATGCATATGCTGATGATGATGATGATGATGCTGATGATGCTGATGATGCTGATGATGCTGATGATGATGATGCTGATGATGCCGATGACGGTGATGCTGAGGATGATGAGGCGGATGCTGGGTATGGGAATGATGTTGAGGATGAGGATGATTATGATGCTGATCAGTATGATGATGCTGATGCTGATGGTGAGGGTGATGCTGATGATGGTAATGGTGGTTGTAGTGGTGATGGTTGCGGTAATGATGATGATGATGATGGTGGTGGTGATGATGATGATGATGATGATGATGGTGATGATGATGATGATGATGATGACGAGGAGGAGGAGGATGAGGAGGAGGAAGAGGACATGGGTGAGGAGGTGCTTCGCTGCACATTTCGGCATTCCACCTCCTGCGACGCGGCCCCGAAGAGGCCGGGATCCAGAAGATCGAGACCAAGAACACCATTGGCCTGGTCGGACACGATGAGGTGACGGACGCGGCGCCCAAGAGGCTGAAACATTCGAGCGGGGGCGCTGTCGGCCAGCGCCTGTGGGGTGGAGGCGGCGTCGGCCGCGAGGTTGCAGGTGAACTAGCAGTGGAGGGGAGGGGTAAATAGGGCCAGGGGTGAGAGGTGCAGAGCATTCCTCCTCCTCCTCCTCCTCCTCCCGCCTCCTCCTCCTCCTCCTCCTCCTCCTCCTCCCGCCTCCTCCTCCTCGTCCTCCTCCTCCTCCTCATCCTCCTCCTCATCCTGTCGCCCGCGCCCTCGGGCATTATGCAGGGGGGGCGGCGGTTCAGAAGCGCTCCGCAAAGTCCGAGAGCTCGCACGATGACTACTCATATGAATCCGACTCGAGTTCAGACGAGGAGGACCCCAGGGAGGGGCAGAGGTCGACGCGGCCGATGTTGTTACCGAACATTCCCTTGCCCTTCAAGAGGGGCAACGTAGGCCGCAACGTATTGCTCGAGAGCAGCAGCGAGCAGGCGCCGTGCATACTGATGATGATGCTGCTGATCATGCTGATGCTTATGACGCTGGTGAGGAGGATGAGGATGCTGATGGGGATGATGATGCCGAGGTTGAGGATGAACACGAGGAGGACGATGATGATGAAGATGCCCTCCACCCCGCCCTACCAATCCCCCCAACCTCCCCGACAGTCAACCAGCATAGTAAGGGTGAACGACTTCCAAGGCGAGCCTTGCATCCTTGTCCCTTTGGCCCATCCTTGGTGAAGTTCGCAACCAACCTCGTTCGAAACACGTCAACATGTCCCTCCAAGGTCCTTGCACCCTCGCCGAGCATCCCTATTATGCGGGCTGACTGCACCCTGCCCCGTGTACCAGTGCACCGCTGCCCGCCTCGTGCCATCGCCCGCGAGCTCAGGAGAACACCACAAAGCAGAAGCAGGTCCAAGCATCGTCGAGCAGCGGTCGCGGTCACACGAGCGAGTGCGGCAGGCTGCTCGGCGAGTGCGGCCAGATCCACGCGCTATTGGACGGCCTCGACGTGGGCAGGGGGGGGGGGGGGTCCAGATGAGCAGAATATTGCGTTCGAATCGTGTGTGGTGTTAAGATGGTTGACGCTATGGGTGGCTGCCCTCCTCGTTCTTCTGACCCCCCATGCTCCTCCTGCCCTGCATCCTCCTCCCTCTTCCCTCCTCCTCGTCCGTCCCCCTCGTCCGTTTCCAACTCTTCTAGATCCCCGTCTGCTCGAGTTGCAGGAAAGTCGAGCTGGTAGGGCAGGTGGTGAAGATGCCATTCCTCAAGCCGTTCACGCCGCAAGTGAAGAAGTGCGTGACCGCCATCGGCGGCGCGATGAAAGAGTTGACCGAAGGGATCCAAGGGAAGTCAGCCCCCCCCCGCCCCACCCAATGAGGAGGATAACTGGACAATGATGTGGAGTGATAATCAGGAGGGACATCGAAGGCACGGAGAGACAATGAGCGAGGACACGGAGGACAGGGATGGAAGGAGGATGAGGAGGATGAAGGACCATGCTGATAATGAAACTGTGGGGGGTGGTGATGAGAGAGGGTGAGAAGAAGGCAGGGCTACTCCCTCCTCCTCTCGGCGCTCCTGTCGGTTTCTCTTGCTTGCCTCCTCCGTTCCCCCCCTCATTTCCTCCTCCCACTGCTCCTCCTCATCCAGACTCGTCTACTCCACCGTTCCTCATCGATGCCTCCGCCCGCGTGCGCCCCCCCAGGTCCGAGCCCGTGCTCGAGGACGTGAACGCTCTGGTGGAGGAGGCGCGCTTGCCGCCACGATTCGTCGGGGATAGCCAGATATGACGAGGACAAGAATGGCGGAGAGTAGGTTAGAAGGGAGAGGGAGAGAAGGGGGAGGGATGATAGGGAAGAGGAGAACGAGGAGAAACAGAGAAAGGAACCATGAGAGGGAATCAAGATAGGCAGGGGATGAGGAGGATGAGGAGGAGGAGGAGCTTGCGAGGAAGAGAGAGAGAGAGAGACACACACAGACATATTGGGCTCGCCCGTTACTGCGAGGCCAACCGCGTCTGGGCGCTCGTTAGTCCAGTGATGGCGTCGGTCGCCGCGGCGACGGACGCGCTGAAAGATCAAGAGGCTGAGTAGTTTATGCGTTCGCCCGTGATCTCTCCCCATCTCCCATTATGGTTCCGCCCCCTGTTTACAAGCATAACCCTACATATGTACATATGTAGATACATACATATATGCAATGTTTACTTGTATACACCTACGTACACTAATGTCTTGGTACACTTTGCAGATGTCGCATTCGGATTGCGCGTGAATCGCAGTGCAAGCATTGCTCCTGGTAGTTGGTTTCTTGCTTGAGTTCTCCAGTCTCCCTCCCCAGAGTGCGCTCTGTTTCATTGAATGTGCGGCTGGCGAGTGCTGCAATGCAGCGCGTGTCGCATGGAATGCGAGAGACCTCGATCTCGTAGAGTGCGCGCGCAGCCCGATGGGATGACGAGGCGAGGGAGGAGGGGACAGATGGGAGATGCGGAGGAGAATGTGGGAATGAAAAGGGGTGAGAGGGTGAGGGGGGGAGGCGCTGAGCCTCCTCTTTGGCCGTCGCACGCTTGAGGCACGTGGACGGTCGACGGTCGAGACACGCTAGTGGCCGTGCACGCTAATGACCGTGCGCGCTGGTGACCGTGCACGGTCGACGCACTATGGTTGTATATGGATACATATACCCGCGCTGTGCCTCTCCGAGACTGGGGCTCTGTGGCGTGAAAAGGCGGGCGGAGCTTTCCTCGAGGCAAGTGGGCCCAGCAGTGCGCTCGCCAAGAGCCTCCCCCAATGGCTTCCAGGTCTGGACATTTCCTGATCAGGTCGAGAATGATAGGACATGGAGTGTTCTGATGTGGTATCAGGCGCTCTCGCACTCAGCGCTGGCCAACGTGCGCAACAATCCCCAGTGTGCATCCAGAAACCGCCAACCAAAATTTCGCTCGGGTTCGGTTGCCGTTATCTCCCATGGATGCCATCCGGTTCGAAATTTGTTGCACGCATCCTGGACATCGATATCCGTAGTCGTTGTGGCCCCAGGGTATAGCTGTTCGCATTTTGCATTTCAGCGTATCGTATCTGCGCATACCTCTCGAATCGCGTTCGTTCGATGGCAGGTCGCGCAGCTGGGACTTCACTTGACCTCGAGGGCAGGGGCCGACGGGCGGCGGCAGAGCAGCAGGAGGTCGATTGCTTGAAAAACGGTTGCACCACGTTTTCAGCAGCGTTGGCTCGCCAGGAGGAGGAGGAGGAGCAGAAGGATGAGGAGGAAGAGGAGGAGGAAGAGGAGGGCAATGATTGGGAAGAGCTGAGGGGAGAGAACCGAGAGGCCCACTCAGACGGTTCATTGATGAGGGCAGGGGCGCGGCGAGGACGAGGAGGGCGAGGGGGCAAGCTATACGAGGAAACATATAGAGCGTGAGTGCGCGCGCAAGCTCACATCATGCATGTCATCACGGAGAGGCCGAAGCAAGGAGGGCAGAAGGCTCTTTTGGCGCATGTGGGACGGCACAACCCACCCCCCACCCCCCCACCCCCGACCTGGCGATCCAGGGTGTCATTGTTTGGGTGGGGGGGCCCGCCTTTTGTTCGATGGCTAAACCCCATCCCCCTCGCCATCCCCAGCCAAGACCCCATGGATCACCAAGTCGGGAGTGGGGCGCGAGGGTGGGTTGAGCGGTCCTCAGCATGCACGGTGCAACCTTCTTTCATGCAGCTTCGGAGCAGGGTGACGGTGGCGCTGGGCTGCGACAGTACTTGCTTCGCCGCTGGGGCGAGGGCAAACTGGCAGCAAAGGAGAGGGGCCGAACAGTTACACCCGATCAGCCCGTAGACACCCCAAACGAATCTCGTGAAGGCGCAGGGAAGTCATGGTTCACGACTGCTCATTCGGGAAGAAAGCGCCCCCCTCCCCCACCAAAAAGAGACGGACGATCGGGGGCAACTATTCGGACAGGACGTATGTACGATAGCATGGCATAGTCAGAGAGCTGGTGCGATCGGCGTGGGTGACATAGCGTTGGACCCAAACCAGACTTCGAATCACCACACAGAGTCTCTTCGGAAGGCGCTGCGCATCGCTAGCAGAGAACGGTTTTATGTTACGACTATTCCGATCTGGGACAAAGATACAGATCAACGCAGTACGTGCCAATTCCCCATCATGCTGCCGCATGAATCGTTCCACCAGTCATTCCTCGAGGCGCCAGAAGACTTTGACCTCGCCAGCGTGAGCGATGGAGATCTGCCAGCGCACTACGCCACGCACGATGTGACCCGCCTGAGAGGCCGCGAGAAGACCTTCCCCATCGGCTTTTACTCCGATGGCGTGCCACATACTAAACGTGATTCCATAATTTGCATGTATTGGAATAACTTTAAAACTATGCAGCGCCACACAATTGCTACAATCCGAAAGGCAGATTTATGCAGCTGCGCCTGCAGAGGAATGTGCACGATCGGCGCAATTATGTCAGTGGTGGTATGGTCTTTGAATGTGCTGGCGTCGGGGGTGTTTCCTGAGTTAGCCCACGACGGCACGCCATTCCACAGCGAGTGGCGGCACAATGTGCGCGGTTTCCCTTTGGCGGAAGGCCTGTGTGGGGCACTGGTTGAAATGAGAGCTGATTTATTGGAGTTCGTTTCCGCCCTTGGATTTCGCCGCTGGGACAATGTCCTGAATCCCTGTATGTGTTGTGACACGACCAAGTCCGAGATGTACAATTTCCCGATGTCGATAGACGCGAGCACGTGGCAAGACAAGAACCAGGCTGCATATAATAACATGGTGAGGTCGACCATCAAAAAAATCAGCGTGACCAGCAATGCCCAGCTCAATCGCATCATCCGCTCGTGCCGCCACGATGAGAACCTGTGGGGGTACGGCACGTGGAGGGCCGTGCCCGAGTTCGGGCTCGAAGCCGGCTGGCGTTTAATCCCTCGGGGACGGGTTTCCGACACGCACAGACTGAATGCGATCCACATCCTGCCAGGCGAGCCCCTTGAACTTACATGGTTTAATACCAAAAACGACGTTGGATTGAGCTTTGTGGCACCCATTTTTGGGGTCATAGGGTTTACAGTTTCAATGCTCGCTCTCGACCTGATGCACATTTGTGATTTAGGCACGTCTCAGCATCTGATAGGAACCGTTTTTTGGCAATTAATCATTGGAAACTTTGCAAGAAGCCATGCCACCACCACTCTCGTGCGGAATCATGAGAACATCTTGCATTTAAGGCGGAGGATCAAGGCATTTTACATCGCAGAAGGGATTTTTCAGCAATGCGGCCGCTCCACCATCCATCGCTTGACGCTGAAGATGCTCGGCAAACGCACTCACTTGGACAAAATGAAGTTGCGCGCGAAAGCAGCTGAGACCAGGCACTTAGTGCCGCTGCTTCCGTTGGTCTGCGCAGAGAACCCGCACTTGTTCCAAGAAGGCACGGCAGTGATGCTGCCATTTGCTTGCCGTGCGTTTGCTGACTTCCAGAAGCTGTATATGAGCAGTCCACGGCGTTTGGACGCAGGCGCCCAGCGGGCGCTAGAGACTCACATGATGAACTTTTTGAATTATTATAAGGCGTCTGGCGCGCATATGGTGTTCAAACACCATATGTGCTTTCATATAATTAAAAAGTCTCGGGAAGCGGGCAACCCGCGTTTCATGTGGACTTATATGGACGAAGCTGAAAATAGAATCCTTGGCACGGTGGCAAAGAGTCTCCACCGCGGACACACCTTTTACTTTGCACTCCTGGAGAAGATGCTGGCGCACTGGCTTTAAAAAGTGTGTGCGTGTATCGTCTGCGTCCTGTCGCCCCCCTCCCCGTCCCGTCGTCGCCGTCGCAGCCACCCCCCCCTCTCTGGACCCGAGGAGGAGGGAAGGGTGATTCAGGGAGCAAACGCAGCCACGCTGGCGACTGGAAGGCCAGACCCTTCCCGATCTGCAGGCCAGAGACGGCCCCCCCCCCCTCCAGGATCAATCCTCTCTCCCTCCCTCTCTTGTCCTCCTC